>JAODTK010005701.1:0-409387 GCA_026419785.1 Sclerodactyla briareus
AGATCTGCATTAGTAAACATTTCGTATTCTAAAACTGATTACACGTATTTTATAAACTAGCGCCTGGGTCTGTGCTTTTAATCACCGACCCTAATCATTAAAGTTAATTCTCATAAACTCAGAAGGTCAGTGAGGCAGCCTGATAAAGGCATATGAATGTCAGCAGCTCAAATTCCAGGGGAATGTAAAATCGTTTCTCATAGGAGCGTCAATAGCACTTTATCTTTACCATCGTTTGCTGTGGTATCTTTATCTTCAGCAATCATTCTCAATTTCAATGTATTCTCAGTACAAATACCCTGAACACCATATTACTGAGCCGTCGCTTGGGTAACCATAAACTCGCTATAGCAGTGATACAATTGCATGTCCAGGGAATAAATTTCATTGCCTTCTATTTTAACATTATCTTTTTTACATTGCCCTACCAAAATTGTGGGACAATCGTTCTGGTTTCATGGCACTATCACCTGCAGAGACTAATTCAATGTTAAAAGCTAGTTTGGTTGTACCGCGGTACTAGGACATCATCTGCACCTAAATGTGGAAATTCTAAACGTTAAACTTTCCGTGTTTTTTTGTTTCTGTCTATTGTGAGGGGGTTGTTCGTGATCAAACAGATTGTCTAATACCTTTCACACCCAGTGCATTACGTAAATTTCTGTAGGTTCAATTTGTGGCCATATTGTGTGCCATTTATTTATTACTTTCAAATAAAAATGGATGACTTTGCATGGATGATCAGGTCGGAAGACCCAAATCCGGACTAGGAAGATGAGCAGATGAGGGGGGGGGGACAACATTTATCAATGATGATTCATTTGATGACCAACTAATAAATCCTAGAAGAAGAGGGATTGTCTTTGAATGAGCAGTTCAAAAGAACCAAAGTAGATGATTTCTATGCTAAATGCTAGAAGAATAGGCGATTAAACCCAAAATTTTAAAACATTATGATAATTTTAACTTGAGGGTGGTGAAAACAGATAAAGGATATAAATCAAGAAATCAGAAAAGATAAAGCAAGTGCTATAGTATTTTTTATTTTTTTTTTTAAAAAATGAATGTAAATACTATACGGAATAAAATGGGATTTGTGAATACTCAAAAAACCATCCACCCAAAAGTTAGCAATAAATCTGCCTCGAAACTGAGTATGGAAGACCGCCAGAAGGTGCTAATGATATGATCAATCAATACAAGGTGAGATGCAAGCACTATTCGATACTGTTAGCTAGCACAGGGGAGGTGACAGTGATACCCAAACAGAAATTAGTAGAGCGAACTACTAGCTCTCGATGAAGCTCTACAAAAATCTGTGGTGAGCTCTTCAATAACTTGGCAAAACCTGAAAGAATTAGACGATGTTATATTATGAGAACAAGATAATCTAGCGCAAGCTCAGAGGAGAGGAAATGAAGAAGCTGGAAAAGAAATCAAAGCAAGTGAATAAGACCTTGGAAATAGAAAGAAGTGGTGATTGGAAGCTGAAAGATAAATGATAGAGCATTGCTGGGCAGATTAACAGATAAAAGAAGAAACTACAATCAAGTTTTAAATGAAACACGACCGATCGGAAAAAGTAAGAATTTTATTAGAGAACAAGGTGTAACCGGGTTAGTATATGAACTGCTATTAGCATTAGCATAGCACATGTACAAGCATCCTTGCAGTGCTAAAAGTGTTGCCACCCAACCAAGTTAACCCGAGTGGTGGGTATTAAACCACAGAGTATAGAATCTAAAAAAGCATTGCAAATGGATTGGGAGTTGGGTCTAAACATGCTGGATGCACGGCCAGGCATCATCGGAGGTGTTTTATCTTGGTATTGGATGCCATTGAGTGGGGCTGTTGGATGGCTGGCAGAAAAATGTGTTTTGGGGAATTTGTTACTGGTGTTGTAGCCTTTGTAGTTATTTACGTGAATTAAACATTCGAAGTAGATATTAAGTAAATCATAAAGCATATATGAAAAACTTGGACAATCCAGTAACCCCAACGATGACGGCAAGTTGTCATTTTCATGTTTTCACTTGCAGATCGGTGATTGTGGATCTAGGTGTTGCTAATGTAGGTGTTGATTCAATTTGTTAGTTGTATCAACAAATGTAGTTGGAGTACAATTGAGTTCATCGATAGTCATATCATCGAACTCACTTACAGGTTCACAACAGGTGGTTGTGGTATGTCGGCTCGCTAGTATCTAAAATAATCATTCGTACCGAGTGATGTTGTTGTTTGGGCTATTTGCAATTTCATATTTATAACCGATATGGGTACCAATCATCAAGTTTAGAGTTGTAGGCATCATGTAACAGTTTGACCGACTACAAAGCATACTTGCTACGAGAATATTGCAGTGAGCTTTGGTAGCGATTTGAACTACTTTGTTAAATCTACTGGAGACTTAATACAATCCTCTATTATAGACAAACACTGGCGTTTAGCATATCGAGATGTGCAGGTGCGAAAAACTTGTTTTTGTTGAGTTAGGCCCCTAAAATACAATAAAAACAAAGTTCTCATGCTATTGTAACAACCTCTAATCGAGCACCTACGACCCATTAGCGGGGGGTTCGGTGGTGCGTACTGTTGTGACAGCATCCATTATGGGGTGTGAATGAATACAGTACAAGGGGACGGGTTGACGGATCTAATTCACTGCTTCTTACTGGGCTTCAATTCAATAAGATAACATAACATGAATAATGACATCAATCTGCCAGATTACATGTATCAAACTCTACCTATGGGGCAGCCTAACAGCTTGATTAAATTAACAATAGAGGGAGGGGGTCCCCATATACTGGGCCGGCCACCGCTGTCTTGGTAATGGACCAGCGCATCCCCTGAGGGCCAGTGCCCGTCTGGCGGTAGCCAGGTAAGCGCAGTCAGCTACGTTCTTCCGTCCACCAGTCTAGCGATGTGAGGCGTGGTCCCCCAGACCTTAAGCCGTCGAGCAGGCGGTCCCCAGCCCTGTCCCGGCAATCGGCGGTGATAGGATGGATTCGGATCACATTGCTGTCATACGACATGACTCGTGTGATAAAGAGATAACAACAAATAGTGTGGCCTCTCTGATTCTCGGACTGGACAGTGGGTGGCGCAATCGGCGATGACAGCAATCGAATGTCGGGGTGGGGAATATAATGGCAGGACAACCCAATTTTTAGATAAGCATGGAAATGATAGGGCTTAATAACAGACGGTTAGGAGTGGGGCAAGGTATTACAAATTGACAAGCAGCCAACCTATGGGGGTGGAATTTGCAGATCAATAGGTGACAGCCTGCTTATTTTCGTGGCCACAATCTAGGGCATGTCAATGACATGACTGAAAAAAGGCTACCTCGCTAATCTTGCAAATCGAAACAATCAGTAACGCTTATTTTAATGACGGTGGCCTATGGGGTCATTTATAGTGTTACTAAGGATAAGACATTGACAAGCCTTCCCTCCTAGTCGCCTTTACGAAGGAACAAATAAGGAGAATAAGTGGGGGAGGGGCTATATAACAAGGAGCGATATAAAATAATGAGTAAAATTAAGGCAACCCGGGGCATTGGTTCTAAGAACTTAACTGAGCAGTGAAATGCCTCTTAAACATGACGTCATGCTTATTGGGGATTGACCTGTACTAATAGTACAGAGATGTAATTGCCCAATCACAAATGGGTCATCGATAGGTCATCTGGTAGTACATTAGCAACAATCTTTACAAACTGCTATAGCCTCTGAGCATTAAGAACTATCACCCTGGCAACAAATAATAGTCTCAGCATGGAAAATCGCTTGACCTACAGTGTGGGGTTTCAATGGATGATGATGGTGCCGGCTTTAGGTGAATATTCATTACACATAGGGACAATAACGGAATATCGTGAATTATTGGGGCAATTAATTAACTAACCAATGATAGTCTGGGGGATTAGGAACAAGCATCAAACATTGGTTAACTAATTTCTCTCAACATACTTCACATACGTCTGTCAGCATGACTGCTGGGCTGAGAATCTAGCGGTCCAGTTTCAGGATAGAATAAGGACAATGTAAAGAATTTGTTACTTGGGGGGGTAAAATTACTAACCCCGATTAAAGCCTCCACATAACACAGCAAAGCAGTATAAAAATTATTTTTAATTAATAGGAATTAGGATTGTGCCCATTCACAACAAAAATCTAGCAAAATCTGAGCAGGGCCTCAACAGATAACTGTTGAATAAAATAATTAACATGGCAGTAATGCATCACATGTAGGCTACAAATTTAAAATCAGACAACTGGGGAAGCAACATGAAAAGAAACTATCGACTCTTACCTGTGTGATGCAGAGGAGATAACACAAATAGTGTGGCACTCTCATTCTCTGATGGACAGTGGAGTGGCGCAATCGGGCTGACCAGCACTCGAATGGTGCATATGGATGAAGGAGACATGTTTAAGCCGAAAAATTTCTTACTCGTCCTGATGAGTCTGGTGAGGAGCAGTCACCATCATGAAACAAAGCAGAACCTTCATCCAGACCAGCTGTCCCTAGTGCGCGCTTGACTGAGAGAATTATTTCCTGTCAGTCACCCCACCCAGACACATTGTGAACATAGACCTGTTTTTCTGTACTACAACCCAGAATACAAAGCAGATCATTTGTGGTGAAGGGGAGGGGAGGGTTCTGTCAGAGCCCATAAATTACTCTCAAGGGAAAGTAGGTGGGACCTAGAGACCAAGGGGCCATCTACCCCTGGGGAGCAGCATACTCAGGCCAACCTGTCGCATTAACCCCCTTAGGGTCAAGACAAAAGGCGGTGCGAGCAGCACCAGTATGAGTCAACTTGAGAGAACTGGTTGACAGGGGGTCACGACTGGGAACTCTGAACAGTGCCGGTCAGGAAAAGGCAAAATAGTAGGCCTGCTACCCACTATCATTCAGTGTCTCTGTGCCAATATCTGTTAGACCTCTGATTGTGGTATGACAAACCCTCCCAAGCGACTTTACTTGTTTACCTGAGAGGTGAGAAACTGTGTATCTAGCTGCACGAGGTTGATTTTACCAAAAGCATAACAGTGCTCTGTGTATCCTCATGTGTATTGTGTAAATACTAGTGTATAATACCGATAATAAAATTGAATTCAGCATAAGAGTGCCTAACAGTAATATGGTATGAGGGTGCTTCCAATTTGATTATGTGATTACATGAAAAACGCTGACATTATGGTTCTTATGCTCCACAGGTTATACATTATCAAGCTTATAATGGATTTGGAATGGTGGTGGGAAAGCATTCTTTTAGCAACCTTCGACCCAGATAATAGACATAATAACTATAAAAGCTTCTAATTATACTGTCTGTATGGGAGGGGGGTTCATCGCTGACAAACATCTGAGGTGCTACACCAAATTACAAGTTGAGTTGATTTGCCAAAATTGCATGGGGGTTGGGTTCCAATATTATAAAACCTCATCAGATTTGGACGTGTGGTATACATAATTTCAAAATAAAGCTGGGGTAGATCGATGTCAAAGGTTCAGTATTTGAAATATGTATAGTTTGCCTTGTAAATTGGTTCGATCAAGCCCTTTATGCTGGTGGTGATATATATACTAAACTTTGATCTTTGAATAATTGCTTTGAAATGTGGTGGTAACATGGTTTATTTTAAAAACATCATTTAAAAAATGAAATCCTAATTATGAAATTAAACATTTGAAAAGGCTTTGATTGGGAAAAAATACTATAGACAACAGGGCAGGAATTAAAAATGGACTTGGAAATCAGCTATATGTGGATAGGTTATTACCAATAGTCTAAAGGTGAAAAAATATGTATAGGGTTGGTGTGATGTAAGTGCGTTTCCATTGCCCTGGCCTTTACAATTTGGATCGACTGGTGCATTTGTTCACCAGTGAATTATCTTGGGGGGCGTTATGTCAATAAATACAAGGGGAATTTGAAACTTAATAAGTTCCAAGAAACTAATGCTATTAAATTGTCTGAGATGTGCAAGACTTTTTTCACTAATACAGAGTGTTGTTTGATGGTGAAACACATTGGGAAAAAGTGGACATGCAACCATTCAAAGATTTTAATTACACTGTGTCAACTTTCTTCCACAATATATTAACGGAAAACCTTCAAAAGTGGTGCCATCATTGGTAATGGACCCACTAGAAGTAGTAGCTACATACAGATGGAGCATAAAATGAAAAACCGTTGACAAAATGCATAATAATGAACGACATTCAGCATCAAAGATGCAGATGGTAATGATATTAAGAATAACGGGCTGCCACTGATAATTACTTTAGACATAAATCATGTTAAATAAAGTGAGATATTTGAAGATCACAATGCAATTGCAACCTGCATATGCGATCAAATATCAATGGGGGTATGAATGTAGTGAATTATGAATATGGCAAAAATCTACATCTCCAAAATCGAATTATACCAAATAATGTACACCAATTCTGTTATGATATCATGGGATAACTATTATGTGGGAGGATTTTTATCAACGCCTAAGGTTATGTTGAATAGTGATCATAATTTTATTGATTGTTTTATATGGAGAAAAACAATTAGGACCACGGGATTTACTTCACGAATTGATTTTACAAAAATATACATTACGATTTCTTGAAAATGGAGAGACGAATGAATGGTTTCAGGGGTACTACAGTTATGTTCATAGTGGTGGTCCTGTGTTTTGGTAGCACAATGAGGGTATGAAGGTTCATTGTGGCAACCGTTTAGTGATAATTTGGTATGTATACAAAATACATAGATATTTAAGAATAAAAAGGAATATTTAATGATGGAACATTTACCGAAGTTACCAAGAATGAGGGTATGCAGACTACAAAGAATTGATGAAATTAAAAAAAACTAATAGAAGCTGAAAGAGATAAAAAGGCTTCCCTGTATAAAAAGTATAAACAAAATTAGTACTACTATAACTGACACTCGAAACCATTTCACCCTGAGGTGGGTGGAGTTGTTTTCGCGGCGCTTCAGGTATCGCAGCTATTGGTGGAGTTTTACTTTCCTGTGGATGTTGCTCTTGTGGAAGGGTGCTATGATTGTGGGGTTATTGTGTTGGCAACAATGTTTTCAATAAAAAACTGAAAACTTAAATACTAAAAAAAAGAATGAAATTAGAATTTGGAGAGGCAAAACTAAATACTATTTGTGAATATATTTCACAAGCTCTGCATGATGGTGATATCAGTCAAGCAGAATTTCTACTTAGTACCAAAAAAGAAACAGCAAGTTCAAGAAATGAAAGAAAGTATTAGAGAAAAAGGTGTTAAACTCGTACAAGCAGCTCTAGTAAACAAAAAAAAAAAGGAGCTTATTCAAAATTTCGAATTCAGCGTAAGGTTTAAAATAGATATAGATGTCAGAATAGAAAAGACTCCCTCCTGATAAATTCAGATCATAAATCATTAGGTCAACAGTGAATAAGGATCCTCCTCTAGTTGGATACCAAGAGGTACATACACGAGGAGGGTGTTCACACGAGGGCTTAGGATTGGACTGAGCCCATTCCCAGATAGTATGTTCAGAGAGACCTATGGGTGATCATAAGTATTTCAGAGGCGCTTTGGGTGATTTGGGTGAAATATCCAGAAACCGCATTTACCATACTACTGTACAGTAGGACAGTTCTGCAATGATTGTTGCCAATTTAGAACCTGGCCAATTCTGGTAGGGTGTTTTAATAAGCAAGATGACCTATAAGAGAGGGACAAAAGGTTCCATTTGATTGGATTTCAGATGAAATGTCAGGTTTTGGAGGGTTTTTCCAATATTTTGTTTATACTGAACTATAGGAAAGAAGACGATGGGAACAAACCCCTGTTAAGGTAAATATATGAGCAGGATCTACCATTTTTAAAAACTAAATTAGCAGTGTCCTAGGACTATTTCATGATCCTAAATCTTGGCACCCTCTAGCCCAGAGGTGGTCAGCTCGACAGTCCTATTGATGACAGATTATTCCCATTCAAGGTAGTGTGCTCCATATCAGAGAGTTCAACTTTTTATTGTTTTTCATTAGTTTTGTCAATATGCTATAAATGATGTTTTCTGTAAGTTTCCCTCATGGATTCCCGCAATATAGTTAGAAATGATCGGAGACAGTCAGCATATAGATCCTTGTTTCAAAAGGAGGGAATAGATAGAGAGCAATTAAGAAAACAGAAAGGAAACTGTGAATTTATGCAAAGAATCTTCGACACAGTTTTGTGGTATTGAAAGATCATTTATAGTTTTATAATTGCTTGTATTTATAATTCTGATATGCTCGTGATTATGCAAGCATACTTCAATCCCAAGGTACATGAATAAAGCTGCTTCACAGGTACAGAATTGCGGCCACAAGGCTTCGCCCAGTTCTATGGTCATATACGTCTCTGTGTGACAGCTAGGTGTAAGGAGAGACTGCAAGGGAATGATGGAATTACCATGAGCAATCCAACCCACTCTGCAAACTTTGACTGCAAGGCTTCGAACGAGGAGTAAGGCAATCAGCTATTAGACATGAGCAGTTGGGAACGAAAAATTTCTGCTTGAGTGACACAAAGTCTTCAGTAGTTTTGGGGGGGGGGGGAAAAGAGTATCGTGATTTGTGTTCGCTGCAAATTGCTCCAGGGTGGTCCCAAAAACAAGATTGCACAATCGACCATAAGCTCCAGCAAGCGGTAAGGAAAGCCCTGTCTGCGGTAACCGCCGTAAAAAAAGTGGTGACTTGAGCATGCGGGCTTGACAGAACAGTATGAAGTAGGCCTTTAAACGTCAAAATTAGATGACCAAGGCCGGGTTGTTAACAATGCTTACAGTTCAACTGAGGTATGTGGCCATGCTGTAAAAGGTAGGGAGACCTCTCATTGGCCAGACAGACGGTTGGTGAATGGAGGAGCGCTTTCTGCCATGGTTCTGAGGAAAGAGATAATTAATACATAATTATGACCGAGTGGTTGGCACAGTTGGTAGAGCGCCGGCCTTTCACCCGGGAGACCGGGGTTCGAGATCCTGGTCGGGTCATACAAGTTTAAAAAATGGACAAACGAGGGTAGGAATTTTGCAAGTTGCCGTCTGCGTTCACATCCCCCCCCCCAACATTAAGGTACCACCGCCAAGAGGCATCGCCTTATTCCAATGTACTTTCCTGGTGAGGGATTCCCAGCTGACAATAGGTGCAG
Organism: Sclerodactyla briareus; assembly: GCA_026419785.1. Classification (NCBI taxonomy): domain Eukaryota; kingdom Metazoa; phylum Echinodermata; class Holothuroidea; order Dendrochirotida; family Sclerodactylidae; genus Sclerodactyla; species Sclerodactyla briareus. The sequence goes on from JAODTK010005701.1 coordinate 9,202, forward strand.
TATCCAGGTCTGCATCCTTGCTGGGCCTTGAATATGTTCTATCCTCTGCTCGGCAAGTCTACCATAAAAATTGAACAAATGGGGAGCAGCCCCACCCCTTCCTTAGCCTCAACAATTCAATGTAGGTTTACCTTGTTGATGGAAGATATTGTCGGTGTTTCCTGTTGGTAATCACTTCCTTTGGAGAGTTACATCAGTGGATTATGTTTGACCCCATTGTCAGATGGAGTCAATTATTACCCTTTGGTCTGTGTCTCAACTAAAAACGTTATTCACCATTTCTGTAACAGCGTGATCAGGCTGTACGTATTGGTTTGTAGTTAACTGTGATATAATCTCTGCTCAACAAGGAAGGTTTTTCCTTCCATGTGATCATAACCAGTCACATACCCACCCAATGACAGTTAGAGGTTGTCAGCCGTCAATATCGGAGCCCCGTATGGTGCCCGTTTTTCCCGATAATAGACTGTGCATGCATGGTAGGATTATATTTTGCTATTTAAAAATATGGAAACATTACTACCTAATATTGGAGAAATCACTGTTCAAGACGTGTGAATTATTTTCAGTTTGCTGTAATCAGGGGAAGGAGAAAAGGTTGATTGGGCAATAACAGTAAATTTCGAATTGACAAAGAAATAATAACCTCAGATGACCTCTGACCTGACCCCAGAATAGAATAGAGTTAATTTACTCATTATGGGACCCACATACCACGTATCACTTGATCCCCTTCCCCTTGAGGGGTTTAGTTCATCTATCACTCCCGGGGTCACACACACACTCACACATGCACTGACACACTGCACAGATTACATGACTGATGTCAAGAATGAAAAATCCTGGCTTTTGCTGTTTCTCCTTTTTAAGCAATAATGCTATCTGGAAGTTCTAATTATAACACTGGAAAGTATGTTGACAGTGTGTTAATAATCCAGAGAGAAATCCCCAGGATGGGTGTTTAGGGCGCATTATTTTGATCTCGTTCGGATACACTCTGTTCAGAAATTGATTGTTCATGAACCATGCAGGAATATATAGGTAATCCTGGTTAATGACCTTTAAGATCAAAGATTCGGACCTGACTAAGCAGTTTTGGAGTAACAGTTTTTAATGAGATGATATTGTGTCAAAGGTCATGAGGGACAATGGCAGTTTGACGTTGAACGTACAGTGTGCAGAATGATCTTTCGAAACTCCCCTGCCGAAAATTACAAATCCTTTAAAAAAAACTTTACAGATTTCCCCCCATACTTATCAACAATAACATCAGAAAACATGGATGAATTGGTTGCGTTTTCAAATAGTGGTGACAGATTAAAAATGAGCTGTAACGACATTGCTATGGAGAGGGGGAATCTCGTCTATTCTACCAAACTGTGGTGAGCATGTGCACTTACGTACAACCATGAACTGGCTTATTTATACATTCTGCGTTGGAGAGTGCTGATGTCAAAAAAACGCATTTCACAGTTTGTGAACTCAGATGTACAGTATACATGAGATTAAAAGAACGCAGCAGTAAAGAGTGTGGACATACCAGGACATACAATATGAGAACACTTTGAGGTGCTATATACACATTGTATCATTATTCTCATCATCATTATTATTCAAAGAATAATAATGGAGAGACACAAAGGATCTTGCTGCAGAATTGAAACTGGGTGACATCCTAATAAAAAGTTAGTCAAGTTCTCCCTAGATGGACTTGTGTCGTCTCCAACCAGTGTTTAGTATCAGAACAATAACCAGTTATAATTCACTTCCACACACTAAACGCACATGTACATAGGTCACATGGTCACAAGTCCTGCAATTCTCTTCCGACTGTTCAGTGTGCTACTGTACATTCATTAGGAGTACAATTACTGACTATTCTCAATTTACAGAAGTTGGTATATCTCACCTTCGAATGATTTGAGGATAGCTCTGCTTCAAGAACCCTGGATGTCTGGTAATTACTTCGAAAAGTATTACACACAATGGTAACCATGGAGTCTGAAAGAATATAATTCACAAGAAACTTGTTCAAGAATCAGAATTTAGCAAATCACAATCTAATACTGTGTGAAATGCTTTATCCTGAAGTGTTCAATATGTAGAATGTGAGCCACTCATGGGAGGTATTGCAAAAAGCTTGGGATATAGAGGACTTTCGTTTACCTCACTTTGTTTGAAGTCTGATGGTCCTGTAACAATTTACTTCAAACTAGCACAGGTAAAACCAGAAAGCTGAAAGAATTACTGATTTCTTCCTGATCTAAAAATCTAAGGATTGTCAAGGAATCAAAATGGACATCCCAAACCTTGCACCCAAAATTTGAAGATTCCAGCAGGTTACCATGTCTAGTTATTGGTGATGTAATAAGGGGTAGATATATAGGCCGCCAAATTTTTGCTAACTAAAAACAAGAATGTTCCTCTGCGTTTCTACGATCAGAGGAAGAGTTCAATAAAATGCATGTGAGACTGTATAGAGTTTGGCTATAAAAATGCCAATCAGTGAAAAATAGGTCAAAGGCAATTCATGCATTTGTATCTGATGACTTTTTGGATATGCTTGAGTTTATTCTCAGGAGAGACGGGCACTGTCAGAAAACATCTTCATAACATCCAGGTAGGATTTACTGTGTATGAAACAAGCTAAAGTTGGCCGAAATCCACTTTTTCACAATCTCCCATTTTTCATAAAATGCAACAAACATTTATCTTATTGGACCAAGTATATTGAACTTAGACCCCCAAACAGTAGGGACCATGTACTCAATGTGGTGTACACATGTACCAAGTGAAAGCTTCATCCATTCAGATGGGGTCAAGTTGTCATGTTAACAAGCTAAGCTAGGCCAAAGTATGAATTTTTCACAATTTTCCCCCAAATGACCCCTGGTGTACACCAAATACTATCAGAAAACTCATCAGACTAAGCATCCTGGAGTAATCATGTTAACTAGAGGTTTAAACTTTGACCTCTAGATCTTACCCAAAACAATAGGGATAAGGTACTCAGTATTAGGCAACCACAAACCAACTATGAGCTTCATCCATCTAAGAGAGGTCAAGTTATAATTTTAACAAGCTGAATCTGGCCAAAATATATTTCATTATGATTTCCCCATTTTGTCCCCAAAACAATTCCAGGCCAACCACAAAAACAATAGGGTCCATGTACCTCAATAAGAAAGCTGCATGCCAAACTTCTTAATTGGATTAGGCATTCTGGACTTATCGTGGACTTAAGATATTCAGACTTTGACCCTCTCTTGACCTTTGATGAAACTTCAACCTGACCCCAACATGATAGGAGTCGTGTACTCTTTATGATGAAGTAAAGTTATTGTGTTAAAAAAGCTAATATTAGCCAAAATATCAAGTTTCCACATTTGCCGCATCATCATGAAAATTATCCCGGGTATACACTACAAACAATAAGGTTCATATGCTTCCCATACTGTGTACCAAATTTCAACATAAGGCTACACGGTTTCACCTTTTGGAGAACCCGATCGTTTCCGAATAGAAACGGATCTGATTCCTTTTTTTCGTGTTTTTTTTTTTTTTTCGTTTTTTCATCAACTACACGTCAACAATTATATCATCATTATTCACCATTGCATACCGTAGTAGTACTTCGTTCAGGACTGGTTATTGCACGTCAATAAGATTTGTTTTGCCAAACCGACCACATTACTCTCACGGCGCTCGCACTGTGCCCAGTGCGCTCACACTACGTTCCAGACCTCGACGGTGCCCATTTTGAGCATGCACGAAACAGTCGCCATGGTCCCATGACCATAACATTCACAAGTGACGTGACTGCCCGTGAGGTCACCCTTCTAGTGTGACAGGCCCATTAACAAAGCCCATGAACACAACCAACCCTTATTTCCACTGGAACAAGAATATTACTTTGTGCTGGGAATTTAAATTTTATGAACAAACAGACCTGCTGGAGACATGTCCTATGTTATTGTGTGCCTTAATCCAATACCGTAATATTCATCACCATCATCATCATGAACGGCTTTACGTCAGGACTCAGGAGGGCATGCATGAGTAAGATGGGAAAACTCAATGATGGCACACCTCCATCCACTCAACCCTATTCTGGGCCAAGGCACAGTAAATACCCTTGGTAAGGTCGCTGTGCACAACTTCACTCCAAGTCTTCAATGCCTACCTCAACCTCACTGGACGGCCACCTAAATCACTCTAGACTTCTTGACCCAGTTACTGTCATCCATCCTTTCAACATGACAAACTCACCGAACCACCTCATTCTACCCTTATGGACACAATCTCAAATATTAGCCAGTGTCTGAAATTGGCACACAATGAATTAGTGCTCTCATAGACAGTATGTACACAACATGATGAACAAACCCAAATCCTTTCTAGTGAAAATGTCTGCTCCTGAAAGGAATACAACAGCTTCTCAAAGTGAATGGTAAACCATACTAACCTACAAATCTCAAGCAGTGTCTCATCAGTTCAGACGGCACTTGTGGTTATGTTATGACCACAAGAGAGAGGCTGCCATTTACTTAAAACTTCCTAGCTCCCTTCCTCTATTACAATACAGAGCAATGGGGGCGTCAACACTGTAGCCAGGCGGTGCATACGATACGTACGTATGAGAATTAGTGTATGGAGCAACTTGTCGTGTTCTAGCAGACGACGGAGGTGGCATCACCTCCAGAGGTCAGCAGGTCACACCTTTCGCGGGCCCGGGAGATCCAATGATTGCGCCGGTCTCAGGTGGATTCCCGCCAGTATCCACGGAAAAGGTTGCACTATAAATTCATACTACGGAGACTCTTCATGGTGAGGATATTACTACCTATGGGAATATTACTAATACTATTAAACTGGCGACATACTAGGATTTTACTGGATCCATAATTCAAGGCTTATGATCGCGCGGACATGGCCCTCCATCAATGCTGTACGGTGTGGGGATAATGGAGCCGGCCCTTTGCAGAAAGCGTCCTGACTCCTGCGCAACGAGCAGCGGCCTGGGCGAGACCGAAGCTAGGGTAAAGTGACCAGTATTCGACCCCCTAAGGAACCTTTTGCAATAGTCTTTTAGTAGGTGAAATGAAAAATATGTTTCAAAATGTTTCTGTTTCGACATTTATAGGTAACATGTCACCATGAAAAAAAATATGAATTCAGCCTTTCTCTTCAGAGAAAGGGCACCCTGAAAACTCGAGTTTGCCTGCCAAGTATTCAACCCCCAGTGACAAGTATTCAACTTCGAAGACCAGTATTCGACCCTCTGTTCATTTTACCCCCAAATTATCATTTAGTAGAGTGCAATTAATAAAAGGTGAACATACTAAACACAATTGAAGTATCTGCAAGGTATATGCCCACTATATTACAGAACAAACTTTATCAAGCATTTTCAGAAGCGAAAGTGAGGCCTCATGTTTCATGCTTTGTTTTTGTTTTTTTGGGTCAGTATATAGTGTTCTGATTCCCCAATGTGATAAGCAACCCGCACGCTTAAATAGGATGCTACGAAACACAAGCACTTATAGTGAGAGGGCAATAAGTGTAGGCTACTGGGAACAACAAGCAGCTTACCGGTAATCATTCGGCGGGCTCCTTCTCTCGATTCCGCCCCGTAAGATAGGCCACCAGGGTGAAGAACCTCTATCTCCGAACAGGCGTAGGATAGCGTCGCTAAATCCCTCGATGAAACAAGGCCGATATCACGAACCTCAGCAACTCCAGTAAAAAACACTACCCGTTAGCCTCGAGAAGCCTACGGCAATTCCACACCACAGTAAACATATACAAATGGAGCTAGTAGTTAAACTTGTAGGTGTATCCATTACGAGGTTGCGTACGATTGCGTTAGTTCCTTTAGGCTTCATTGGCTGTGTTTCTTTACAGTCCCGGTGGTGAATACACAGATCCTGCGCCGTAACCGGCGCAGGTTTCATGGTACAGGCATGTAAATCCCCCGTAATCCTATTGTATGATCGCCATACACTCTGCTGCATGGTCCGATCACTGGTTATTGCATAATAGACAGTGAGATCACACACCTGTACTGCACAACTAATGCTGTGCACATCCAGGCACGGGACTATATAGGCAGCAGACGGACACCGGGCCAGACGGTCCTTGTATTCCTTGCAGCCCTCTGCAATGCCCGTAAACACGGCCATGCAGTCGGCACTACACTCTCCCCTACTTTATTTTGAGGAGACCAGGCAGTGCTATAAACAACGATCACTAACTGTTATTGTAGATGAGGGTGTGATGTTATCTCCCCAGGGCACAATTCACTCTACAAAAGATGTTGGACCACCTGTATCGTATGGAAAATATAACAGCAGTCTCTGACCCCATAGGCAGTATGATACCCAAACTCGGACTAAGCATCGGCCAATAGTGCCATCTGCAATAGTGTCGTAGTTCACATCTAGGTAAGCTTAAAACAGTACGTAGCTCGATTGTTGTTTTACCGACCCATTGGTGTCCGTGGTGGCCATTCTAACGACGTGACAAACTCGTGCTTCTCTGGCCTTGTGGTCCAGTCAGGTTCAATGGGGACGTGGTTGATCCGCAAGTGATTTACAACCGTTTGGTGCAGTTCCGACAGTTGCTTTGACAGGCAGCTACATTCTTCTCCAGTGCCTTCATCCTAGGTACCCATGCAGGTGTCTTTTGGTCCACCGTCTGCACCTTTCTCACTGGTGGAGCATAGTAAGGTTGATCTGGCCGTTTGATCTGGATACGGCCCGGAACCGCGTTCCGCTTCGGGGGCATCGCTCTGATTGTATTCGGTTTCGACCCCCTAAGAACATTGGTACACATAGAAATCTCGGCCGCGCTTTCTGCCGTTTCCCGGCAGACCGCCTGACACATTGGTACCACTGGATAAGATCCATTGCGGAACCCAAGGTTTTCGGCCTCTGGATACAAGCATGCTGCCCAGCATCTGGTCAATACAGACCAGGCAGAACTCATAATAGAATTTAGCTTCATGTCCCATGTATGCTGGGGATTGGTTTGTAGCCTTGAAATTTGGCAAGCTTTTGTCAAAATCCGGTCTGACCAGTCCTGCACGCATCTCCGGAAAGTGGACTTCTGACTGGAATTTGGCCTGTAGGACCTCAGAAACCTCCTCTCCCTTAAATCGCTTGTCAAAATCTCGAATGACTTTGGTAAAGGAGATGTCCGGGTCCATTTCCAGCAAAAGACTATAATAGTCCCCTGCCTTCCCAGCCAAACCCCAGCACAAAGCGTCCGGCGTTGCCTGGGGGTCTCAACTTTGCTCTGTCAGCATAGGCGGTTGAAAACTTCAACTTGAAACAAGACCAATTTTGACTTACCTCGTATGGAATCCGATGGCAGAGTCGCAGGCTCAAGGCGTGACACCCGCATAAGGATCTCGATGCGGGTGCGGCAAATAAACCAGTACTGGACCGTAGATCTATCTCAGGCATGATCCTACCTTGTGGGTACTCTTGCTCTTCATCTTGTCGCAAGCCAGCCTTGACCTTGACGGTAGGTTGGCTTCCCCGAGGCTGTGAACGTAGGTCTAACCGACTTACCTTGTGGGACGGTTTTTGTTACTCGTCTCACTATCACTGGAACGATCCCGGTTGCCCGTGCCGAAGTCGCCGTCTTCCCTCAGGGATTCACGAAAGTTCGAGCCTCTTACATGGCGGGGTTACCTGCCTCGGTGACCTCTGACTTACCCTGCACACGTTGCCCTAAGGGTGCCTCTGAGACCGGGCCTTACCCTGATGGGACTCTTCTTCCTCCCCCTCTAAATCAGGGGGGGAACAGGAGGTCAATGTCCTTGTGTAGGAGATTGCCCAATCCCCTGTGCCATATCCCGTAATTCTGCTAGGTTATAGCCATCTCACAGGCATCAAGAATTGGCCCGTAATGGCCTCCAACAAATTCCCTGTCATTCATCAGTGTTGGAGGGCCTTGGGGGCGTTGGTCTTGGAAAATCAATTTGCGCCAACAAACGTGGTTGTGAACCATCAAATTGGAATGTCATAAATGTTATCGGGAGTGATGAGGGATAAAGGTTTGCATGTCGAAACTGGTCGGATTCATGCGGCACTCAACCACGACCCGATTAACGCTGTTAACAGCGATTAGGGCACAAAATTATTGTATCTTTCCTCCCTCCGCCATGATTGATTTCAAGGTAAAATGCTATTACACGGCAAAAAAAACCAGAGGGGTTAGAATAATAACATCCACAGCGATACCGCACAAAACTTGTATACCGAACAAGCGTTATCTATTACGGATCTTTCCAGAGCACGGGAACGCAATAAATAACCAACTGCAGTATACAATATATGAATATGCAATGGAGAACTCCAATACAATACGACAGTATGCACTAACCGCGTGTAAAATACCGAGCCAAAGATGTTACAATAAGCTCGGATCTACTACAGATGTTGGAGAAAATGGGGTGGGTTATTATCCAACTGTAAAGTGATATTTTCCAGGCAAAAATTAACAAAGAAACAATAACATATAAATGATAACAACAATCTGAAAACTCAGAAAGAATGGTACTCCACAAAGTGTGAAATATCGTCGCTTACCGTGAACCTGAAGTACAGTATTTCACAGCAATTTCTTGGACAAATAGGAATCACACTACATGCAAAGAAATCGGAAACGACTGTGAAGTAAGTTACAATCACTCAATTTACACACCGTCAACGAAGAGAATTATGGAATACCCTCGATATTGCTGTAGGAAGAAAGGTAAATTATCTCTCAGCACAATTTCCGACTAGTAATCCATATTGCATGTACAAACAAACAAATATTATATAGGAATCCCAGGCAACGGCACAACAACTCGCTCACACCGAATCAATATCGCACCCGGAATAATAATAATAATCATGGAATCCCAGGTGATTGAAAAGTTCTCCGAAATCTATATGAGGTCAACTATTTCAGCCTCACTGAAAGTTCGCACTAAACTATTCCAGCCTTGGACAGCCAGACAGTAATTCGCTCACACTGAATTAATATCCACCTATCCAGACATGATTCCTAATATCGAAACAGTTCTCTAGCTGTAGGACAACTATTTCCGTACACTCTAAAACAGTTGGCCAATTAACTATTTAGGTAGGCCAGCTGAACAATAATTCACTCACACTAAATCCAATATCCACTGGCACTAAATGAAATGAACGTATAGCCGGTGACCCTTTGTGGTTGCACAGTAGTTTCTAAACAGTCTTTCGCTATGAGGGCGGGCTTTGTCACTGCAATACTAGTACTACTACAATAAAGCGGATGACGCTCTCACCGAGAGTACGCCGCCTCCTAAAGATGCTCGAAAACAACGGGTGGACCCTGTAGTCGGTTGCCACAGTTCCATTACAGTTAATTAGGGGCAGTTGAAAGGCACGCGTACGCGTATGTGAAAGGAGAGAATAAGGGTAGCTCCAGTACTGAATTCACTTCACCTTCTCTCTCACAAAAATGATTCGAAGTCAATAAGGTCTATAATCTCAACGTAGCATCCGCTGCACCGAAATACCTCCGTCGCCATTATAGTGGTATTATCCCCCACACTGTGATAGCAACCCGCACCTTAAACAGGATGCCTACGAAACCACAAGAGACACATTAGGAGAGGGCAATAGTGATAGGTACTGGAACAACAAGCAGCTTACCGGTAATCATTCGGCGGGTCCTTCTCTGATCCGACCCTAAGATAGGCCACCAGGGTGAAGAGAAACCTCTATCTCCGAACAGGCGTAGGATAGCGGGGGTCGCTAAATCACTCGATGATGTGATGAAACAAGGCCGATATCCCGAACAGCAGCAACTCCAGTAACAATACCCGGTAGCTCGGCAGCCTATCGGAACCTCCACACCACAGTAAAACATATACACAACGGAGCTAGTAGATTTAATTGTAGGTGAATCCATACAGAGGTTGGTAGATTGGCCGGAGTTCCTCTAGCTCATTTCCGATGGTTGTTTCTTACAGTCCCGGTGTTGAATACACAGATACCTGCGCCGTAACCGCGCAGGTTCAGGTACAGGCATGTAAATCCCCCGTAATCCTATTGTATGATCGACCCATACAATCTGCTGCATGGTCCGGATCAGCTGGGTATTGCATAATAGACAGTGGAGATCACACACAGGTACTGACACAACTAATGCTGTGGGCACATCCAGTCACGGACTCTATAGGGCAGACGACAACGGCCAGTACTGTATTGTGATCCTTGGGCCGCCCTCGCAATGCCCGGTGGAAACACGGCCATGCGTCGGCACTACAGTACTGGTCCAAATACACACATTAATGCAAATCAATGATTTTAGGATATTCCTAAAAGACTCAGAATTTCTTTGCAAACAAATTACTTAAATGACTTGGACAGCCAAGGGCCCCTTGGATAAAGATAAATGACCAAAAAACTAAATTCAAATTTTTCATTTATTCAAATTCATTTACCAGATGTTTAATAAAAACGGATGCCCAGGGGGTTGAATGATGGGCAGCAGATCCAGATAGGTGACCAGGTATTTTGACCCCCTCCATTTCCCTCCAAAATTTCCCTTGAAAGTCTATCTTACTGAAATATGGTTATTGATTGCTGCAATATGAAACGTTAGCCTCAACAACTCAGGATTTTGGAAACCAGTTCCTCTACAAAAGAATTATTGCCGGGGGGAAATTACACTTCAAAACATTTCCTCCAAGTTTCCCCCTTTATGGGCCCCGTGTAAGAAAGGCTGTTTTAAAGGAATTTCCAAAATTCTCATGAACAAACATCTCCAAAGCAGATTTCTCTCCAAAAGATTGCCATGAAACGCATGGACAAATTCAAGCTGAGAAGTTGCCGTCTTGCTTTGATATGGTTTTCAGGTTGAAGGGAATCTCCCAATCAGTGAATAATATGGATTTATGCCAAAGGAGGTTGAATACTGGTATGGGGTTGAATACTGGTCACTCTAACCTAGACGCAGTTGGTAAGTGTTCTATGTATAGAATAGGGTTACACAGGGAAAATCAATACAAAAGTAGGTTTGTCATGATTCCGAGAATCAACGTGCGCAGCTTATTCAGGTATAATTCTTGAGAGTGGAATGCCATGAACTCAAGTCACCATTGCACAGCATCAGCGACTAGGATAAATAAGAGGTTATCATGGTATACATTCCCACAACGGGGGACATGTGAAAAACATAGCATTGTGAACTAGTGACTAGGCCTCCTAAGTTATAGGCTACTGTCAACTCAGAAAACTTCCCTAGTAGCTTGGTAGGCATGTTTCTGTCTCAGCAAACAAGCCTAGTCATTGAACCTGGCAATATCCTTTATAGCGTTGTTAATTGATGGTGATGAGTTGCTGAGTTCGATCGACGACCAAACTTGGTCACTCGGTGGACATGACACAAGCGAGTTGCCATATGTCGATTCTTTGCAGGTTAGTTAGTTGCAGTGCAGGGGTTATCTATCGTAGTTTCGTACTTCGTGCAATTTTCCTTACTGTTTTGTCAGTTTACACATGATTGAATTATTGAAAGTTAATTCGCAATCTGACGATGCGAGCTAGGTTCCCAGCTCATATATGGTACTATCGAACACGAAATAATAAAAACAAAAGTGTTCGTTCCGTTTTCAAAATTGTTTACACTGGCAACTCGATGCAATCTCTGAGTTGCAGCATCTCATCGGCCATCCTGAAAAAGTGAAACTACTCAGTTCTATCTTGCAAGTTGCGACTAGTGGAGAATATCAATTTAGTCTGAAAAAAGTTTCTCCACAGGATATTGATCTTGATCTTGGGGGGTATAATGGCCAACGTCCCGGTGGTACCAAGCGGTCAAAGGTAAGGAATAGTTGTGCCATTGTGCGAAAAAAAAAAGAATTAATCATAATTGGCTACGATAGCTTCTGGTAATTGCTACCATCTTGGAATTTCGTTCGGAAAAAGGAAAACTTGTAGCAGTATTTATTGCTGCTATTTGTCGAACGCTCTAGGTGTTGGTATGCCGTGAGGTAGATAACAGGTGACGTGATGGCAACTACTGGGAATCGAAAGGTGGACCATTTATTGCCTTATAAAAATAGTGAGCCCTCGAACTCGACGCGGGTTGCAAGAGGCTGCCATTCCAACTCCATCATATTTTCCATATTGCAACGGCCCCGGGGGAACTAGATTTGAAGTCGTTCATGCAGAATCTAGCAGCCCTACGTTGAAAAGATTCAAGGGTATAATTGTAAGTTTGCAGTAGGGGTCCCACACACTCGAGGAATATTCAAGTAAGGGTCGCAATAAGGTCCTCATAGCGGACTCCTTGAACCTTGTGGGCAAGAATATGGAGATTCCTCCATAACCAAAAGCAATGAGTCGGATCGCAGTGGCAGCGATTTGAGTTACAAGTGATATTCCAGGAAAGATTACTCGTCAGGGTAACACCCACGTAGGAGTGGCTCTGTGTCTCTTGCAGAAGGAGTCCTGTAGCTTATAGCCAGAAATCTTGGCATTTCTAGCATGGGTGAGACGCAGAACAAAACACTTTAGCATGAAGCTCATTTCGCCATTTTTTTGCCAGCTTACAAGCGGTGAGTCCTCTTGGAGGTTATGGATCACTAAGGTTATGAATTTCTCTATTACACACACAGTATCGGCAAAAATCAACACTTGATTTGATGCTGTGTGTTAAATCGTTTATTGAAGCTAGGAACAGCCAAAGGTCAAAGCACCGTCCCCGTGGGACCCCCGAGTTCACATAGCCCAGGACGAATGTTTCGCCCCGACACAACAACCCGCTGGGGTCCGGTCGGAGAAAGTTGCTGACCCCAACGATGTGTTATTGCGTATACCATACGGTGAAAGTTTCTGTAATAACCTCTTGTGTAGAACAACATCAAAAGCTTTGCTGAGTCCATAATAATTTTTTTTCAAAGTCCACTGCCTTCTATAGTAAGGGACTGGCAAAGGTCATTTACTGTGAGTATGAGTTGAGATTCCGTTTTTGGGGAATTGTTTTCTACGGAAAACCATGTGCTTGTCAGTTCAGAATGGAAAAAAACGCACAAAATATGCAACCGTACAGCAAACACTGGTAAGTGAAACAGGGCGATAGTTACAAGGCGTGTGAACTTTCACCTTTCTTATAAAAGGGGAGTATTGGCTGTAGCCAGGCTTCAGGAAGGACACCAGTTGTACAAGGATCTTTGATATATCAGGCTCAGAGCAGGGGCCAGCCCTTCGGCAGCTGTATGGAGGAGACGTGGCCGAACGATCGATACCGTCGGGACCAGTAGATTTGTTTGGGTCCAGGGCATTTCAGCAGGATTTAGTAACCCTTCAGGAAAAGAGGACAATATCATGCATAGGGGGGATGGTTACTAGGATGCTCCTGAGGAGGTCATCATTTCAGGCGTTGAAAAAATGTGAAAACTTTTAACTGTGAGTGTTCAAATGTCGGCCTTTCTTTGCTATATTATCCGCTAAGTACCAAGCTGGCCCACCATCTCATGAGTCCGGGGTATTCCACTAGAGTCAACCTTACGACTTTTGATAAAAGGTCCAGAACTTCATTAGGGAGTCAACTACAAATAGAAGAGATTGGCTTTATAGGCATTCTTAGTAGCGGTGCGAGTTATATTCCGCACTTGTATGAAGTGATAATAGGCTGTTATGATCTCTCTTCTTCTTGTAGGCATTGTGAAAGCACGCCTGTTTGCAGTTTGTTGTGCAGCGCCGGACACTTAGTATCCAGGGGGAATGAGTGCGCTTGGAAAACCATTTGGTAGCACATGGGTTCCATACCACGCTCAACAGCGTTGGTGAATTCCCCAAAAAGTGCTGATGAACTTATATAGGAATCGTTCTCCCTATAACCTGTAACAAGGAGGAGACCAAACTTGAGGGTCTTCTTTCAAAAGCTGCAAATCAGCCGGGCTAAAACTTATACCGCTTATAGGGGCATTTTACTCAGATCTTGGGTCTAGAAACCAATTATGATTATAAGTGGGATACTATCGTGGTCACTAATCCCAGGAATGTTAGAAGTCCTTTCAACTAGATGGGTTTTGAGGTGAAAAAAGATCTAATGTATTCTCTCCACGGAGTAGGGAACCTTTGACCATGTTTTTCAAAGGCCCATGTCGGCAGTAGTTAGTAGTGCGACAGGGGTTTAGATAAAGAGGATGTGAACCACCTGTTGTAAAAAGTATTGTGATCCCCAATTCATTGAAGGAGGTTTGATGAAGTCACCAGCGAGCCAAATCTGACCCTTACTGGAGGCTTTGGCAAGATTGAGTGAACCAACGCAAGCTCGTTTCATGTACTCTACTGTTGTTGGCCAAACTTTGGAGACTATAAAATGCCTTATTGTGTGACATACTTGACACCTTTGATTTGATGGTGACCAAAAACAATTTCGAACAGTTCCAGTTTGGCATCTAAATCTGTTCTTTGCGTTCCACTGATGTCATTTTTCAAAGCAAGTAGGACGCTCCACCCTTGGTAATAGTCTCCCCAAAAACATCTTTCTTTACGATAGACAGCGTGAATTTTGGAAAAATAATTCACTACTGTTAACAGAGGGGTCAAGGTGAGTTCAGTCCAACACAATAACATAGGTATATGTATCAATGCATGTGGCATGTCAGCAGCCTTGTTTCTAGCACTACAGAAATTGATTAAACGAGCAACTTGTAGATTTCTATGGCTTGTTCGTATAGTTAGTCTTGGGTTAGGCGCAGGTAGAATTTCCATCACTACTCTGGGGCTATGAGACTGGGTAGTCGGTCTCTCACTTCTCTCCTGATTAGGAGAGGAGGCGGCCAGTGGGGGTGCTCTGGGGGACTAAGAGGCCCACTACTATCATAGTGAGGCTGAGAGAGCTGTTGTGGAAAGTCATGCTGGACGTTGGTGTTGAAAAGGAACTGTGCAAAGTTTGGGATGCTGCAATGAAAACAGATCCAAGAGATCTGTGGGTTTTGAAGGGCCTCATAGTTATGCGTACACCCTGTCATGCACTCACTGATACTAAGGAATTCATATTCATGGCGATTTAAGAAATATTTAGCATGAATGCTGAGAAAACCGCTTTGTTCTGGATCATGTAGCCTATGCTATTCCAGAGTGGCCTTCTCACGGGCGTACCCAGGATTATTTTTCCTTAGGGGGGGCATACATTTTTTTTATCCGCCGTCCTGGGGGAGGGGTCAATGGGAGGGGGTTTCCCCTGAGCTAAAGCTCAGATGCAAAATGGTGCAATTAATTTTATAATACAGTCTCCTTAAGGCCCTAAGGCACCCCAAATCCAGGAATTCATAATACCTTCATTTCTAGATATGGTCGGAAATTTAATTCCCCTGCCTGCGTTTGCGGCAAAGAGACTGAAACCATTTTGACTGTAACAAGACCAGAACGATGGTGGTGTGATTCCTAGCCTATTAAATCCATGAACCCTACAGAAATTTCAACGGTATAAAATCTTCCCCTCACCCATATTCTGGCTTATGACCCCTTCCTTCTCTGGTTATACCTCCTTCCCTTGCAGCGAACTTTTTTCTCAGTTGTTTGACCAATTGACCTAGCCTACTCGTGGGAGCCTGTGTTCAGACAGGCCTGCCCTCCAATCATGATAAAACACTTCATGGTGGAGCAACGGTTACAATTGCCAAGGAAAGAGGCTTACTTCATGAGAAGCTGTGTCAAGTAAAGTTAGGAGGAAACAATGGATGTAGGTGGTATGATCCAAGGTGTGTCTTAGCTGTCCATTGTTACCATGCTTCAGATAGGTTTGGACATTATGGCCAACTCCAAGCAGCTAGGGTAACTGTAAGCTAGTTTCCCTAAGGCCTAACATGCCTCTATCGCATATAATTTTTTCACCATTATTTGGTTTCACCTATGGTAATTTCTGTCCAGTTCCCCCTGCCCTGGTTGCTAGGAGGCCTGACCTTACTAAGGGAGAAGGGGGGGGGGGAGCGGGAATTCAAGTTCACGTGACTGCTCACAGCCGACAGACGGGACTATCTTGCAAATATCCCGTAACAAATCCCATTAACCCCAGAAATCCACTTGATCACAGCGGAAAACCATGAAGTGAAGACCTCGCCCATGGCAGTGGCAAGTGCGCCAACTGGGGAAAATCCTCCGGAACCGCTGTTGGAATTCAACCGGACTATTTTTGGTTGTAGAGTGATAGAGTGTCACTGATATACCACTATTACCATTCTTTCGCCCGTTTTGACGTATCGCGATCCACGAGATGATGAGTGATCTAATATTTCCCTTGCAATCATTCGCAATTCTAAATGCCCATGTATCCCCGCAACACTGTGAGGGTTCGGGGATATTAGGTTTTGGGGTGTAGCCGGCCGTCTCCGCCGTCTCCGCCGCCGCCGCCACCGCCGACCGCCGCCGGAACTTCAAGTTAGTTAGGCGGGAGGGCCAATAACTCTTTAACACTTTTTCGTTCGATCTGAAACTTGGTACACATGTCCGTTTAGCAAAATTTCGGAGGAGTTCGAACGTGGGCGTCATGCATGTTTGCGCCCTCTATGTTTGTAGGTTTTGAACGAAAAAACAGATGTCCGAATTTACATGAAACTGGGTGGGGACAAAAAATGGTCCGCAAAACATGACGGTAATTCCAAGGTCAACCAAGGTCAAATGTGTCGTTTTATTCGAGATTTTATAACATTGTCGGATTGGAACAAAACTTGGAGAATGCGAACTACATGAACAACAGGTAGGTATTTCAAAGTCACCAGAGGTCAAATGGACATTAAAAGTTCAATGTGCTTTTTTCCAAATGAGGTCCACAAAAGCCATTCTGGGGATATACACGTCGGCGGTTTACCGCCTGCCAAAACATGTTTAGTTCCAGTTGGAATTTCAGATGTCGCTCTCACGACCATTTTCAGACTGAGGACTGTATCACCTTGTTATTTGACACTAGGCCTCTGACTAGGTCGAGTGAGACATTAAAAATCAACGAATGGCCATCTTTAATTTATCCAACTAATTGAATAAAAAAACTATTTCCATTCTACCATGATTGCCAGAAGATTGTTTTAGAACACCCAAAAGAATAAGGGACTTTTCCAGAAATGCTGCACCAGACTGAATGGTCAACTACGACTCTGTAATGATAACACTCCGATCGATTTTTAGGTCGAACGTGTGTTCGTTGGTCATGTCTATGCCCAGAAGGAGAATCATGTTCAGTGATTTGGGGGAACCAAAAACCAGAATGCTCTCTGCCGCTCCGCGCCACCGAAAAGTGTCTATTTTCGGGATTTGGGGGAAAACAGTACAAAAAACAACATTCTAACGGCATCCGCACCACCAATAGTTGCGCCCGGCTCCGGTCAGATAGTCTCGCTCCCGGGCCAAAAAAATAAAGATACAAAGCTGACAGCTCCAATTGCTCAATATTCGAAAGTTGCCTCTAGAACTCAAACCAGTAAATGTATCATGAAGATAACATTTCGAACTGGGGGCAGGTGTTCGTTAGTCCTTTTACTTCCAGAAAGCGTCGTTCTTGGACATCTGGGGATTATAAGGCAAGAACCGAGCAAGAGCGCAGACAAATGCAGCTCAATATACAATTCAGAACCTGTGAAGAGAATATCATTGCAGTACTATTTATTGTAAGGAGTGCCATTTCCGGTGATCAGGAGGTGCCAAAAAACAAACCATTTTTTGGACGGTCCGCCGCACCTTTAGTGGCACTCCGCTCAGAAAGTCGTGGGTATGGGAAAAAATTTTTTGGACGGATAACATACAGCTCAATGTAAAATAGAAACATGTGCAGTCTTGTGGACCTCGTTTAGAGGAAGCCACATAAAATAAAATATGTTCACTGTACTCCAGTTACTTTGGAATTGCCATACCTGTTGTTCAGTGTCCAACTGTAGTCCACATTCCCCACGTTTTTTTAAATACAGAACAAAGTTCGAACAATTCGCATATTTTATGCAAATTGACATCCTGATGACCTTTGAAAATGTCCTTCAGGTTGTTTAGGACTAGCAACAGTCCACATCCACTGAGTTTTGTTAAATCTGACAAGTTAGAGAAAAAAGTGAGAAAAAAACACCACAAAATTTGACCCTCTGTTGACTTTTGAAATCAAAGTCATGTTCGGGACCAACTTTTGTCCAAACCACCAGTTTGTGGGAACACTAGGACTAACTCAGTAGGTTCGGCGTAAAACCATGCAAAAGAGAGGGCAGCAGACATTGCAGTGATGCTCACTTTCGAATCCTTCGAGATGTCAATATGGGCGACATGTGTACCAAGGTTTAGATCAATCGGATAAACCATTAAAGAGTTATTGCGCAGAAGGCCTAGTGTTTCCGGCGGCGGTGGACTGGATGAGAAGGAGACGGCGACGGCTATACACCCCCAAAACCACATATTCCTGGACACTTCCAGGGATAAGTGTTGGTTATAAGACTTCAGACAAGCTAAGTGAGGCCCTATAAAGATAACAATTCGATCTTGGGGCATGTAGCGAGTTCGTTTGCCATTTTATGCCCAGAGATTGCAATTTCGTCACTGGGGGGTCTCAACACCCAAGTGCTATTAAACGCGCCACACCACCGATAGTGGCGCTCCGCCCGCCTATATAGCGTCGACTCCTGTGGCACAATTCCTGGCACATGAATGGCAGCTGAGTAATCAGAATATTAAAACTCATGCACCATAAAGATAACACATCAATCTAGAGCAGTGTGATCGTTGGCATTTATGGCACGAAAGTTCCTATTCGATGATTGGAGGTACCCAAAAAACAACATTTTCCTGGTCGCTATGTGCGACCAATGGTGGTACTCCGCTTATGTCACTTGTGCTGAAAGACCTTTCACAACTTCTACTAGCTCTCAATCCCATCTCCTATGGATATTATAAGCACCAACAATAACTCCCATCAGATGCCTCTATTGGGGTTATAGTTAGGCGGGAGTACTAGGATTGAACCACATGGTCAAAATCGGATGAATTAAGATAGTATGCAAATATGTTTGCAATACATTCGCTGATGTAACCGAAATAGGTTTGACGAAAAACGGACCTTCGGTTGTAGAGATATGGCATTTGAACTCAGCTTCTAAGCCCACACAACGGCCCCAAGGCAATAGCCTGATCCAAGTATGGGAGATTATCCTCCACCGTCTTCCACTCTTCAATTAATTGTCTATATATTTTAAAAAAATATTATTAGGGCAATAATACCATTTAGTCACCAACCATTTATAGATAATAAATAATATTACAATAACATTAGCATTGCACGTTGCATGTGTCATCAAAGTGTGATGAAAAACGCGGACTGGCGTGTCGGAGATTTTAACTTTATATGATATTACTTCTATAGGCACTGCTTAGAGGGAAAAGTTAGTGAGAGGAAAATTAGGTCGCCGAAAAAATATGGTGGAACATGTTTCCGTTACAGCGCTGTGAGTTATCGCGAATCGTTGAGATTGAAAGCGACGCCACCTACTTAGAGTGTTAAAAACAATAGCTAAGCATGGGCGCTGGTGTATTTGAGGGAGGGCCAAGCCGTACGCATCTTAACATCTAACCGTGAGGGATATTTCTGAATATATTCAAATGGCCACAAGTTAAGAGTCCACTACAGCTTGCAAGAGAATATAAGATGTAGAATAATGGCACTGGTTATTTATCTATCTGATAATTGATCACTCCTACATCAATGGCCGGGTGGGACCCATTCTTACCTATCTTCAACGGAATGCCTTTTTTTTTGGAGGTTTCCTTTACCACGTGAACATTGCATGATACATGAAAATTAGACTTACCCAATGACTTCTAGTGATCCCGGTTTTTAAAATACCCTTTATATTTTCACAACCCAAAGATAGATAAACCTTCGAACTTTTAGGTAAATCGACGAATTGGGATGGCATAAATTATGCAAATTATTCACAATAAGTGACTTTCAGTGATCTCGAGTCTACTGTTAAATACATGGGGGGTAAAGTGTTGGTGTGGATTGTTCTTGACATATCCACCAAGTTAAGTGAAGACACACTTCAGGAAATTGCTCGATACCCCCTCCCTGTGTTTGCCGCCAGCCCGCCACTACGCTTGGAACTCCACGACCCAAATATCGTCAATTCAAAGTTTTTAAGGGGCTGTAATTACGAGTATATGCACACAGAACAACATTCGAGACTGTCCTTTTTCATATAAATAAATTAGGGCCAACACAAAACACTGGTATTTGTTGGCACTACTCAAAAGGTTTGTGTCTTTAAACAAGTCAGAATAGGAATTCGGGACCTGCGGTTGTTCGAGAGAAGCTTTCAGAATGTTGCCTTTTGCGCCCCGCCACACACACACACACATACACACACACATAAACACACCGCAACACAACGTACAAACCACATCACCACAAGAGGAGCGCCTCAACGAAGTATGACAAGAATCGCATCGTGCGTAGTGAGTCCGGTCGCTTTTTTTTCTTGGCAAGTAAGCAATTAAAATCTTGTTATAACCGAAACGGGACAGGTACAACCTAGCAGCCAGGGAGGTACATAGGTCTGGCGGCATACCACTATATTCTTTATTGCATCAACAAGTAAGTTTTGACTAGTTAGCCTACAGAAAACTGCTACTGCGCGCGAAACGCCAAATTTTCTCCCACATTTTGGGAAAGTCAAACTAAAAAAAATTAACACTCAGTGAATATTTAGGGCAATAATATTTTCCCCCTCGCTCATCCCTGCTCGAATTCTTTCAAATGTTTTTCTGCCCGAATATGATCCCTTCCGCTGTTTGAACTTTCGTTCATAAACTCAACTACGCATTAACGTAGAAAGTTATTTTTAGTGGGGCTGAAGCATGGCGGAACGAGGGGCAGGGTTGTCCCCTCTTCTTTGGGAAGAGTTTGCATTCTGAGGTGCCCTCACATGCGGTTTTGAAATCATACATATGTATAGCACGATGTCGAAGTATTATTTGTTCCAATTCATTTTTGCATCTCCAGACACCCGTTGATACATTTGGGTGCAATATAGCATACCTAAACACATTATACCCGCTTTTGGAAATTATTTTGCCGGTTTCCACCTGGTCTTAGTTAGTAACTTCTGGAAATTCTCGCATTTTCAGGCGGTCGTTGATGGAACCTGGGCATTAGAGCACATGATCTAACCAGAGACCACGCAGACGGAAGACCCGCGCAGGGGACGGGAGCTGAAGGGCTTCTCTGCTAGACTGCTACCGCACTACTCATCGGTTCATTTGGTCACGCTAAAGTGGCTGAGGGGGAAAGGGTTCCGCCTTGATCTGTGGAGGAAAAAGGATTACCTACTAGCGTGGACGCACATATTGCAACTTGTGCAGGAGTTGTTAGTTTCAGAATACAATTGAACTAGAGCGCAGTTTTAGTTGGGTTTGCTGGGAGAGTGATTACTGGGGACTGTGTGATACCGCCCCTCCCGTGGGTTTATTAAAGAACAACCAAGGAATCGGAAAAATGTCCACATGCATACTTTGTATTTTTCACAAGGCTAGATTAGGGCGCCTTCCCCCACCGGTGATGATCTTCTTCGCAGCACTCTAACTCCCAAAAACTCATACCAAGTTCATGGGGTACCAAGAAAGACGATGACTACAAGTTACTCATTCGGCCGAAAGAACATGTTAGATTGGCAACCAACCCTGCTCACCAAAATACCTGATATGCCAATCCTAGCAGTTTCAAAACCCAGGGCCACGGGATATTGGAGGAACTGCGACGTAATGTCTTCCTAATACAGTCTTTCCTGTCGTTTGGGTCACTTGGGAGTGTTGGGCAGTACTTCAACAGAGACAAACCCACAGGAAAAGGGCCGTTTCTGGCCATCTTGGGGGAGGCTGGGGGGGCTCGAAAAATCCAAAAATCCAAAATGTTCATCACGATCCGCGCAACCTTTCGTGGCGCTTAATGGCGCTATGGTCAGACAGTAATCGAGCAGAAAATTCGGGCAGACTCATATGCCCTCCCCTCATTCCAGCAGGGCGCCCGTTAGTCTATGAATTTCAGGCCGTCTTTATGAGGGTAAAATATCCTAGTGTATATAATATGAGGGTGTTAAAGGTCGGTGAAAGTGTGGAAAATAGGAACCATGACTTTGGAAGTTTATTCATTCTTCTCCGATTAGTCTATCGGGGAAATTGAAAAAAAAAAAATCTCGAGAATGGCGACCCTGTAAATACGAATGTATTGTAAAATAATGAGTAGTTATAACGGAATATTGATATTGCATGTTATTCCGACTAATAGTACATTTTGTTGAAAAATGTCGGATTCTGGAATTGTTGTGTCGAGGGGAGGACCTGTTCGTTTCATACCGTATACTCTCGTCATTGATACAAAAATGGGTGAATGGGCCTATGGGCCAATGGTAGTATTGGTTAAATTCTTAGAGGGCGTTGTTGGACGCCTAAAGGGAAAGTGAAGATCTCGATGGCATTGGATAACATCGGTCTTGGATATCTTAGCGCCTCTCGAATGTAGTCCAATTAGCTCTATCGATGGTCTTGGGACTCAGATAGTCAGTTTTTACACGACGTATTGTAGGTGTTTTAACACCATTTGTTGTTTGTTGGATCAGTGAGGGAGAGCCATGCTATCAGGAAAGTGTAACGTACACAGAAACGCCCGTTTAGTGACACTGTCTCTTTCTGAATTGTTCAGGAGCAAAGCATAAGAAAAATAACTGATAGTAGCGCCTTTCAGTTATTGGCAGGTTCTGAGTAGGTATTGAATGGTTGTCACCAGGTTAACTGTAGTTGTAGGTGTTACTCAGATTTTCAACAGGTCCATATTAACTCTTAAGAAATGGCCAGTGGGGGGCGTGGGGCGCCCATCATTGAAAGTAGCGTCGCCCCCCCATGCCAAGTCGGTCGCCCCAGGAAAAAGTCGAGTCCCCCCCCCCCCCCCCCCGTGCGCCCCCACTTAGAATTTGGGTGTTTCTTCATTTTTTAACATGCGAAAAAAAAAATCACAATCATCTTACAATAAGAGTAATGTTGCGCATTGTGGAACACGAAGAGGAAACATTGAAATCAGTATTCTGACAAAAATCTCTCGCCGCTACGCGCCAGAATTAGTATATGTTCTGTAGCGGGGTCGAAACTCATACACCCATAGGTAATAATGCGCCAAGGATGGAACTGCCTAAAATTTCGGTTATATATCCTTATATCCCCGGGATGGAAATTTCCGGATTCATAATATAAACCGATATGGAACAAGCGTCAAATGGGCGCAGGAAGGAAGTGTCATTTCTTGCTATCTAAGGGGCTTTCCAGGATCGAAATATCACCGATGATGGCGCTCCGCGACTGCTGCTAGTCTATACACGTGTCTTCGTCATATGATAGGAGTAACATATTGGGCACGACCTACATACATTGTGGAAATCGCATTAAAGCAAAAAAGATGTTTCGAATATTTTTTGGAAAACAGCCCCGCAAAAAAGGATGATAGTCACGAATTTGAGAGGAGAAAGAAAAAATAGGCAAGATAGAAGGCCCGGTTGGCATTGGAAGTTGAAAGAACTGCCTCCCAGAAAAACGTTTTGGCGGAGTGATATCGCAAATTGACCGAAGAAGCGGATTGTGATATGCTAATAAGCCTCGTAACCCCACCCCCGCATGCTGGCTCTTCCTCCTGCGCGGCTTGGTTACAGTGTGCTATTTTGCACACAGATTGCATCAACGGACCATTTGAAAAAGCTGCCACCAATTTCCCGGGGTAACTAAGATCTTGCAGGTGAATCGCAAACTAATTTCCGAAGCGGATGGATGTTTGGGTGTGCTATTTGACACCCAGTTAGTTCATCAACGCCCGCCTACGAATGCCAAAAATTTCACGAGGAATGGCTATAGTTAGACTTATTTTTTTTAACGGAATATGTGTTTTGGTGGGCAGGGCGGCGGCGATTTGTGTTGCGGTTTGGAGGGGGGGACGAGGACAAGAGAAATACCATTATGCGGAGCGCCATCAACAGTTGGCGCGCAGCGTACAAGAAAAATATTTTTTGCCAGGACCCCCTAGATTGCAGGAAACGGCACTTCCCATGTCTCATGGGACAGTCAGCACCATTCCTAACATTGATAAACAATTTTATTTCAGGGAAGGTTCTCAAAACTATCGCAATAGGGATCATTTCAAGGTTTTGCGTGGGGGTGATGTGACAATTCTGAAATACGATTGCACGTGAGGTTTACGTAGGACCGGAGGATCAATCGAAATGGACAATGGGGGGGGGGGGCGGCCCCCCCCCCCCCCACCACTACGTTCGCGCGAAGCCGCGAGTCTGAAGGATCAAGTTGACCAACGATCGACATTGCGCTGACCACTCCGGACTACAGTAGATGGCAGGCCTGAGCTTTTTACTTAGAGATTACGGCCCCCGTTTTTATTTCTTTGCGGACCACGGCGCATGCATGGGAGGACATTCTGCTTGGAGGCCAGAACTTGTGTCCAACATGAGTATAACAGAAGTAAAACCGCAATGCGCGCGAAGCGCGCGGCTGAAAATTTTACACTTCTGCACATTCCATCTAAACAAGACAGGCAAGCTTTGGATATAAACTTGTCGTCACCAAAAATTTTAATCATTGTCTTTGCACGCGAAATTGTGGATGTTTCCTGGCGAATCTTCGATATGAGATTTATGGGATTTCCACTCGCACCGTGTGCCGGCCCTCTTAATATGTGCACCGTGCACGCCACTAACTTTCAAAAAAGGGTCGCACCCATAAAATTGATTGCCGATATCTATTTTAAATTTGCAGAGAGACCATATTTTGCCAAAACAAAGCATAGGTTCCCGCCAGAGGTAGTTAGGACTTACGCCTCATTCGCCCCAACATTCTGCCCTTCAAAGACAACAGAGTTTACACTTTCGGGCATGCCATCAACATTTTGACAGGCAATTATTTGGACTTCACTTTGGGAACAGCCTTTTCTTCACTGGATTTTGAATCATGTCTTTCTGACAACTTAATTTGTGCGTTCCCTGGTTGCATTTTCGATGCCACGCCCCGTGTGCCCTCATAGTGATAGTATGTGCACAGCTAGTGCACTCACTTTCAACAAGTGAGTCGCCCATAAATAATAAAAAAATCACAGATCCCGCCAGGTGTAGACCTTACCCCGTCGTATCAACCCACTTCCCTCAGATAGCGGATTGTTTGACAACGTACATGAAGGAGAGACCCACACCTTAAGATGGTGAAGATTATAGTCTTTGTTAAACGATAGGGATTGGAGGAGAAACCTCCTTCTTCTAATGATAAATGAGAACAACCCAGAGTAAGTTTCAGGCATTTTTTGTTGAGGACACAATAGGTCTGCAGAGAAGGCACCATCATATGGTCTGAAACACTACCGACCATGAAATATCGCGCGCAGCGCGCAAAAATTTCGAAAAGGGAGCAACAGAATTCCCTCAACTCGATCCTTTAGGTCACAGCATTTGTTGATAAAAACATGGTTGCTGATGATATGTCGGATCAGTGTCAGCGAAATAGCAGTCGGGCTCAAAATGGGGGACAAAATGCTTTGCGTCCCCCCCCCCAACCCAATATTTGGGGACGGCCCGTTCCCCCGCCGCCCCCCCCCCCAACCCCCCCCCCCCCCATGATCGCCGCCCTTGTCGGTGTGGCTACAATCGCACCAATTTGCATTTAGCAGCTGTCTGGAAATGAAATTGTTCCACAAGATACAGATATATGCCCGTTGAGCTGGACAAAGCAAAAGTGACAGAATTACCTCAAATATCTAGCCTACTGAATGCACATTTTTTTCGTTGATTGGCCCTAATATGTGACAGAACTCCGCGCGCAATAGTAGTAGTGTCATCTTTCATGGGCACTGAAACGTGGATTGCAAAACATTTATCTGGCCAACTATTTTTGAGATAACAGAGTCGGCGCCCAGCGGGAGGCACGGGGGAACCGCCCCCCGTCAGGAGCATTCCCCCCGCCCCCCCCGCGTCGGGGAAAAAATCGAGAGTGTCGGGACAGGAGGAGGAAAAATTGAGCGGATGCGTTAAAGGAAGAAAGAAGAGGAAAATGAAAAAGGAAAACATGAAAAATGAAGTTTTGTGTATAGGGTAGGTGAGGTTGCACTGAGGCGAACGCTACTGCTGAACGTTCATCGGGGAAATTGGAACCCCGTCGGGGAACTCTGCCCCACTCGGTCGGGAAATCCTGGACGCCGCCCCTGAGGACATAACAGGAGATAGAAGTGGTTACATTACGACAGTACAGATGACCTATTCGTTTCCTTGCAAGCGATTGATCTGTCGCCAGAAGACTGACCCCGAAGGTCACATTGTCATTAGGTCAAATATGAGGTCGAAAGGTCAAAGTAGGTCATCAGATGTTATTTGCGCACAGACGAACAAAATGTTTCTATTCAGGCCAACTCCCCTAAATGTCCGTTGCCGGATATTTAAAGATACCTTTTCATAGACCTTGATTGTCTTGACTGAACCATCGAAAATAAAAAATTTCTTCCTCTTCAATCATATGTAACTCACAAGATTCAAACTTCATATCTGCTTTACGTTCACCATTTCGGGCTGAAACGCTTTTCAGCGATTGACCCCTCCTGACCTTACACGCCCTCCAAATCGATACCTACAACAGATGGGCTCCCCTATATGCATAGGGACAACCTACTACCTACCATGGAGCTATTCACTATAATGCTTGTAGTATGGTAGGTTGAGTCTCGTCTATCCGACATGCTCAGTGATCAACCCTATACATGCCCCTATACATGCTTGCGTTCTTGAATGTCGTGCGGCAATCTGGGCAATCCAACACTAACGGCCCTATGCGGAGCTGACGTTGGTGTGTAAAATAGGCAGACCTCCGCCGTTTTGCATTTGTCTTCAGAGGCGCTACCCAAAAATGTCCCCGAAAGAGTACCACAGACCGTAGTTGGTCGAACAGTCACGCACGAAAATGTACTCCGCGTGTCAGTCCGTGTCCAGGAAAATTCCGCCGCAATTTTTCCCCGGTAGATTAGCGCATACCGTATATGGTATGGCGCCCGCCCAAACAGCCAAAACAGGGAGGCTTCCAACATGTGTAATGGTTTTCCGTCACCCCAACAGCCTACACCTCGGGTAGATGCCCCGCAGAGCGCGTGTTTCGCTTTCAAATTTTAGCAGAAAAAGCCGTAACTTCCATAGGATACAATATCACCTTCTATGCTGGACATGAGCAGGCGTTCGAAACGATCCAAAGAGGCACACTATAAATGATTTGCAACAGATCCTCGATAACGACGAACTCTATCTCATTCCATTACTGACGATGTTACATAGCACGGCCAATTAGAACGGCAAACAAGGAAGCCTTCAGCACGAACTCGGTCCCCCAGGGTGACAGTGCGAGTGCATTATTCATTATAACATACCTGGCCAACTCTCTGAAATCGGATGAAAATGACATTGATTTGCAGTTCTCCAACCATCTCAGTTAGTTGATCATGAACTACAGCGCAAATAGTAATCCCGACACTTCTTCACCATGACCACAATACGCTGATGATATCTCGTTGGCATGGGCGTCACTCCTGGGGGGGGGGGAGACGGGAGGACCGTCCCCACCCCCCCACCCCCCCCCCCCCCCCCCCCCCCCCCCCCCCCCCCCCCCCCCCACCCTTCGATGGGTGGGGGACCCAATATCAAAGCCCCCCCCCCACGCTTTTGGCATATGAGGAACATGAGGTCGCATAACATTGCCTCTGGTTTTGTGTATTTCCATTTCGGCGCGAGAATTGAAGCATTTAGGCAACCAGATGTGGACAATTAAGGTCCTAAACAACTTCAAATTTTTTGTTATCGAATGCCCACGTTTGGTGCAAAAAATTTCGCGCGTTCCGCGCGCATTTGGCTTGGGTGTTCATTTAGGTTTCGACTTTGGGGAATCTTTACGGAAATGTTTCTGCCCCAATGGCTCATTCAATTGTCAACTCGAAATCGATCATTCATTGATTTTCGTATTAGAAATTGGCATATGCCATCGTCAGATCGCAGCCAACGATATTACAGGGGCTCTGACATCACGTTCCCACACCATTCCTACAGTAGCTTGAAATTGCAAAGGACCCCCACAATTAGCCGTCCCATTGACTACAGACTTACACCTAAATGACTTCCTTCGATGAGCTGCTGAGCAGGAGAGGTTCACTTCCAATCACTGTACCATGACCCTTAGAATTTCGCTATGGTCGCCTTTTTTTGCGCGCACTTCGCGCGCGGTTTTTGTTTGTTTCT
Organism: Sclerodactyla briareus; assembly: GCA_026419785.1. Lineage (NCBI taxonomy): Eukaryota > Metazoa > Echinodermata > Holothuroidea > Dendrochirotida > Sclerodactylidae > Sclerodactyla > Sclerodactyla briareus. The sequence continues at coordinate 37,532 of JAODTK010005701.1, forward strand.
CCGATTGTCTGCCAAGTAGGGAGCATGAGTTTTGTCACCTGTTTCCTGAAGATTTATGTATCTTCAACGTTCGAAAACTGAATAAATAACTTGACTCAATCACAACCTCTGAACATAGGCCTGTGATTTTAGATTATGGCATTATCTTCGAACGAGTTACCTCTGTTATTTTTTTTTTTTTAGTTTAGCCTACTCGCCAGGGATGTGTCAGACCGGTAGCCCCAGACCAGCCTCACATCTGAGTCATACACTGCGTTATGGCGGTCTCGGTCTCGAAAATCGAGCAAACGAGCCAGTTATTCGAGAATCATTCAAGACCGAGACCGGTATCTACGACATCCTGCCAACTCCATCTGAACAGCTTTTTACTCAGGTTTCCAAACTTGATTAGTAACTATAACATTTACCGATATCTTCGATTGAAGAAATTTGGCAATGAGCGCGCAGAAATTAGGTTGCGTCATTCTAGCCGCCGGGCAACTGCAGAGCAATAAAGATTAGTGTATCTACATGCAGTCGTTCATTGCTGACGATGTAACCTGCTCAAAAGTTTGGCCAATCAAGTCTGAATTCGAAAGAATATAGTTTTCCTTTATATCAGTGTTGTGTCCTAGGCCGGCCTCGAGTGCCGATGTTGCCGGCCCGTCCCCGGCCTCGCCTCGTTTTTTCCGAGCCACCCTACCTACATTGTCAAGGTGAAAAGCTGAGCCCGGCCTCGCCCGAGGTGCCGCCTCGACTACATCCCTGCTTATATTCCACCAAATTACGACCGTCCGTGTTCTTTGGCCCTGCAACCAATTCCTCAGGCGCGGTTCGACCAGTGGCGAAGGAATCGGGGTTCCTTCTCCAGTGAAAAATGTGTGGGCGGGGTACCATTCACCCCCCCCCCCCACACACACACCTCCCTCGGGTGCAAACCCCTTTTTTTATTTTTAATGTGCACACATTTCACAATAATAATACTTTTCGTCAATTAACTGTTAACACACATATTTATAACGCCCCCGTGATTGGCTCCGGTATTGTAGAGCAATCAATTGTGTCTATTGTTATAACTAGGGATTAGGGTAGGAATAGATTTCACAACTACCAATGCGGAATATAGCTCGTGTAGAAATCTGCAATTGACTCTCGAGCATTTTTTTACAATAGACTCGTGCAATTTTATAATTCTGAATAGGACGAAAAATACAAATAGCGTCCTGGGCAGTCAACTGAGGCGTGACCCATACGAGGAGGAAGCCCCGCCTCCCATCTTAGCACTCGACCAAAGAAGTTACCATGGTCCAAAATGAGACAGCTGAAACGGATATAACAAACTTGAGAGAGAGAATATATCCCGACAAGTTGCATCACAATTTTCAAACGCCAATGCGAAATTCAGGAAAGATGAGGCGAAGGTATTTTTTTAATTAAATGTAACAAAATTGTGCGTCAAAGTCTCACGCTCTTCGCACTGCAGTATCCTTAGTGTGTTTTATCGTACCAGTTCCCTCATCTGTGAACTCAATTAAATTTGAGAACTTCACGATTTTCGGGCGATCTTTTTCTAAAGATTTACGTCGGAAGGAACGGGAAAGTAGCAAAAGAATATCTCTGACCTGGTCTTTCGTATGGCCTGACTGGAATCTTGACTCACAAGATATCATAGCAGCAATTGCATCTTAAGGACATTTGAAAATGCCGACCAGGGGGGGGGGGGGGGAAAAAGGGCACTACTGCCGTACACTTTTTTCGGCTCATTCCGTGAAAAATGTGGGCCAGAGAAAACCCGAATATGTTCGAATCTCCGATCTTCTGCCGGACTGGCCAAATTTATGATGAAATGCCCGAAAAAAAACATGAACATTTTTTCCGCGAGGTAACCAGTCCTCCGGTGACCCACCTAAAAAATTCGAATTTTGGGCGGCCTCAATAAGAATAGTCCCGTATGCCTTTGTTGGCGGTCAGCTGTAGTAGGAATTACACCAACTGCCGAAAGAAGACCTTACTTACTGCCATGGAGCTCAGTGCAATTTGGCAAAAAACAATCAAGAGATCCTGATTAGCAAGTCGGCATCTAAGAGTGAATACACAAAAAAATAATTCTGGAGCAAAGTGGTGTTAGGAGTGTCATAATGCCTCAGACTGCATCTAAGGCCTCCTGAAATGCAAACATTTTTAAAGTGGGAGGAGGGGGGGATTCGGCGTCTCTGAAAAGTGAGATTCAAGCTAGGATGTCCTTGATTTTATTTGGCAGAGAAAGGCAACAAGATTCAGAGCATCAAGTCGCATCTATAAGGACATTTGGAAATGCGAAAAATTTCATTGGATGGAGTGAGTGTTTTTGGAGAGTTGCTATATTGCACCAAATGGGCATCGGTGGCCACCGTAAAATGCAAAAAATTGCAAGGGGAGGAGGAAACCCCCCTCTTAGCCTCTCCCCCGGATCCGTCATCAAAATACAGCCCCCACTCAAAATTAAGTTCCTACGCCACTAGGTTCTTCCACCCCCCTCTCAAACAATTCCTTCTGATCCTTCATCAAATCCGCCTGCCATATCGGCGGGAGCCTTCAGATATAAGTCGGAAGTAACTTAACGCTTTGCCTATTTGCGTCCATTTTTCTGTTGACGGCGCGGACGCCCATGATTTATGAGCCTTATAAATCGTGTGACTTTGTGCTTGACCCCACTAGTTTCTTGTCTAGTTGTGGCATTACCCAGACTTTACATTTTCGCTTAACGGTACACGTATATCTCACTATTCTGTAAAACTTCAACACAACCTTAAGAAACCTTATTCAATATATTTCAGACATACAGTCCAGGTGCATAGGAACCACGTTAGGGTACACCCATCATCACAGGCATCCGAGTCAGTGCATATCAAGATGAGATCGATCCGAGAACTCGAGTATGGCAAGTGAACTAATTCGGGCGAAAATGGAGACATACGAACAGGGTGGAGCGAAACTGAATGTTCACCCTACATGGCCTAGGCCTACATGACCTTCAATAATTTTGGCAACTTTTCTTTAGATTGGGTAATTTTAATTGAATAGTATGACAACCCCCATTTCCATACCCTGAACCTCTACGAAAATCCATGGCCACGCCACTGCATCAACTCCGTAAAATAGGTCCATAAGACCCTATAAACTCTTCCAGCGAAAGTACCGTTTCCGCAATCTGAGTGCCCCATTTCTTCAAAATTCCCTCAATGATCTGTTCCAAGGTACCAATTGTAAACCTTCAGTGGGTTCATGGTATTATTGCGTTTTGTAGTCACTTGCTGACATTTTCCTTCACAAGCATATAAAGAGTCGTAGATGGTGGTGGCAACTATTCAACATTTTCCTCTCACTAAAATGCACATTTAGATTTTGCAATTAGTCACGCAAGTGCCATTTCCGGCGATCTTGGAGGTTAACCAAGCCGAAATTCCTCTGTACGAACGCGCCCAACCTGGTGGCGCTCCGCTTTGATAGTGTATCGCAATTCCCCTCGTCCCCCCCCCCCCCACTTCGAAATGGATTGACGCCCATGCTCTTGGGCATCGACTGTGAACCTTAATAAAATTTCATCGACATCGAAGAGCGGAGTTGAGAAACTGACAAGAAGAAATCTGAAAATTAAATCAGCACGAAAACTGAGAAATTTTGAATCACAAGAATGGCATGTAGTGGAAGAAATGTAAATATGTAGGAAGTTTGTTGGGACGAAGGAGACATTAACAAAGAAAACTGGTATAACCAAAACACGCTTTCAAAACACTCCATCAGCATTTTCAAGAACAGACGAGTCGTACAAGCATCAAACTCCGGATTTTCGATGCCTTCATAAAGAGTATTTTTCCGTATAATAGCGAAATGGGGGACAACGAAGAATCTTGATCACAAAATTGAACTTTCCAAAAAAAGACTACGACGCCAATGTTCTCAACCTCAGATGGACCAATAACATTGGATACCAAACGATGAACGCTATGACTGTGACCAATAAAATCCCTTGGGTCTTCCGTGTTAGTAGCACTTAGACGATGAGATTTTTCGGTCGTCGCGAGACTCCAAGAAGAGGCTCACAGCGAAGATGCGAAGAGGGTCTCTGAGAGGAAAGTATTGAGACATACTACTAAGCAGTTGGGAGACATGTGACTACTCTGCTCGGAAAATCAAATCGCAACTTCAGGGACATCAACATTACAGTTTCGAGGAGGAAGCAAATAACCTTGCGCAGATCGATACGTGGGCGGAGGATTATCACTGAGCCATGTCGATAGACGAGGACTCAACCTACTACTACTATGGTCAGTCCAGGTCCAGGGGACCATTTTCAAATTGCTTCAATTGTGATTGCACGCGTTGCTCTCCAGTTAATATAATAGGTCCATAGTTGTCACACACAAACGCGAGCACATGCGCACACGCGTGATCGCATAGAATCCCGGCCTTTGCTTCGGCAAGAATGAAACAAGCGCAAGGTGAAACTTCTTGATAGATGCGAACGGCAAAATTCTTACTATGGCGAATACACTGCATGTCTTCACCAACCACCATTTATGATTTGTTCACAATTATTGACCTTTACTGACAAATGTCATAACCTTGGAATGGCGTGGAACATGTCTACCCTACAAACACAAAAACGTTTTTAAAAACATTTTGAACGATGTTTCACGATTTGTTTCGAAACATTTTTTTGTTGAGTAACCCAAAGGTAGGGAGAATGTTTCCAAAACGTTTCCCAAAACGTTTTGGAAGAAACTGGACTAAAATCGGCAACTCAGCAAAATTGTTCTCTGATCTTTGAACATTAGGCACAGCAGGAAAAAGACAGCTGGGCTAACATATCTATCTCGGCCATTGTTGACCTCGCCAGACCACCCACTGCGATGCTTACTATTAACAAACCCTGCCAGTAAGCCTACGACACCAGAACCCCTCGCCCCCCCCCAAATTTAGTTTAACCACCCTTCCACGCAGACACTTTACCAACTTGCCTGTAACACTGAACCCCCGTACCATTAGGTGGAGCCATCCTTCCGAAAAGATCCCTCCTTCCCAGAACACAAACATCCACAAGACTGAATGCCCCTCCTCAAGCGCAACTCTGTGATTCTAACCACCTTTCGAGACCCGCTGTCCTACCCACCTGCACAGCTACCGTCAAACCTATGGAAATGCCGCAAAATCGCGACTTTTCTACCTATGGGAACTTCAACCTGCACAGCGTTCCACGGAATCGGGATCTTAGGACGTCCTGACTGTCACCCCGGAGATTATAGTGCCCTACTCGACAGTACGACCACCCCTCATCTCATCTCCCACGATCCTAATTAACCCTCTCACTAATATCCCCACCCTTGCTCCGGAAGACAAACACGGTACCTGTATCTTATCTATGACGACGAAATAATTCCTGTCAACATACCGGACAATAGAGTCCCCAACCAGCAAAAACTTCCCTTTTACCTTATCTCTCCCCACAGTCCACCTTCACTTCGATCCACCTCGACAGACGAAACACCGTCTCTGGTCACCCTCCTCTGTTACTCAACAACCCACACACCCGCCCCCACGCCATCCACTGCCCCCCTTCACGGCCTCCTCAACCGACAGCACACTAAAACTATTCCTACTGTCAAGGTCCCCCCCAGGACCAACCACTACTTCCGTGTACGCCGCAAGCGCCCCCCTAAGCTCTTCTCTTCCCACTGACTTCTCCCACGTGCCCAAGCCTCGCTTCAGGCTCAGCTAGTCTATGACACTTCTTTACATCTATAAATATAACCCATCCGCCTTTAGTGTCCGTCCCTCAAAGCTCACCCCCTTAAAACTTCAGACCCGACTTCAAAACTCAAATCCCATATCGAAACCCTGCCAGGCTATCAGCCTATCCTTCCCTCCCCTATGCAGCCAATAACTAGACGACAAAAGTAATAGAATGAGAATAAATAGGGGCCTACCATGAAAAAATACTAATGCAAAAGAAAGATTTAGTTTATGTTGTGTTGTCCAAGATATTATATTATCCTATTTGTTTCATCGGTTTGCTGTAACTCCAAATTGAAAGTACATTGAAATGTTTTTCTGAATATTTCCCAAACATTTCGAACTTGTGTGGGAACTTTTTCGTAATATCTCATGTTACTCAACAAGAACATTAAAAAAAAAAACCATTGGAAACTGTTTTCACTGAAAACGTTTTGGTGGTTTGCTGGGTACCACATTAGCCTAATATTTGCTATCAGTGCCCAGCATCACCAATTCCCCCCCCGGCCCAACTAACTCATTTTCCAATACATGTATATTAGCTATTGTACCCATTAAAACTTTATGTGTACCCAGCACTCCTAGGCCTGTAGTTAGTGAAAAGTGGAAACACACTTGGATCACAATGACAGTTCTAGCCAACACCTACATACATACATACAATACATCCATACATACATACATACATACATACTACATACCTACATACATACAGACATATTATTAAAGCGAGGGCGCCTTTTCCCCGAAAAAAAGTTTACATAAAAAGCACTCTGGGAAGAGCCAACAACACAAAGAAAACGTACAAACATTCCATAGTTTCAAATAAATGAGTTTTTTTTAAAAAAAAAAAACGTTTGAAGTGTCTCGTGTTCGATTGAGTGCAACGTTTGAATGTGCCAGTACTGAGGTGATGACAGATCTCTTCCCCAGAACTGCCTGTTATCATCCCCCATTATTTTGCCTGTTTTCCAGCCACCTCAGTGCTGACAGACAAATTAAAAACAGTCCCTGCTTGTCCAAGTGGCCCGCCCTGCACTCGATTGAGCAATTGTAACAACCACTTTCAACAGAGGGTTTCAATGGGGAAGGGCTGTGGTTAGACAAATTGGGGATTATTGGATTTAATTAAAATCTCACCACACTACATGCCCAGAATGTAACTTCATCTTAGAGCCTATCCGTTTCATGCTTCCATTCCAACCCACCAATTGTCAAAAATCCTGATTGCATGTTCGTTCCAGAAGTTACGAATGAATACTATTGGGTTAAATAGTTAGATTTAATTACAATTTCATCACACTATGCCAACAAAATGTAAACTCAGCCTAGCATTGGCAATGCTTCATCCATCCACCAAGTTTTCAAACTGATCGCATTTACGGTTCAAAAGTTACGGATGAAATTGACGAACGAACTTACGGACGAACGAACGAACAGAACAGAACGAACGAACGAAACGAACTAACGAAGAACGAACACGAACGGAGAGCCATGTTTGACTTGTAGATCTGCTTACCCTCAACTAAAACAACAAGTCTCCATGATACTCCATTGCTGACCTTTAAAAGGAAACTGCATGATGAATTTATTGATAGGCTATTTGTTAGCTGGAAAAAAACTGAATGCGTCATCCCAAACCCAAGTTCATACACCTTCCGTACGGAGTTAATGTACTGTCCTTTGAAGTTTGGTGCATCATTGGACGTGTATTGCACAGATCGGAAGCCTCCCATTATCCCCATCGTGCCCTTGAATGTCATCCCCTTGCACACCCTTGCAACCCCTTGCAACAAGATCGTGATGTCGTGGCGGAGATTGATCCCTGCAAAATAATCTTCATTTTGTATTGAATGTCACACATTAAAGTTCCAACGAAAAACATTTAGTCTATGGGAGCCGATTGCTGTAGTGGGTTGGTAAATGTGGCAATTCTTCGGTGACAAAGATACACAGAACTTCTGCTAAATGGTGACTTATCACAAAATGAAACAATGGAATACATGACATAATTTCTCGGGTTGTCCAAGTCATTCGTTATTGCGTCAATTAGAAATTCACGCCATTTTTCTGCATCAAATGGACCAAACTTTGAAGGTCAAACTCACATAAGGAACAAACGTTTTAAATGGGGGTTCGAATCCATTATATAGTTTACCATTCTCCACAATATAACCTCAATTGTATTCAAGCCTGCAGTTGTCCTTTAATATCATCGCTTCACGGTTCACAAATATTATGCGTTTGTTTTACAACAGTTATATATCAGTTCAATATATTGTGTGCAATATTTAAGAAATTCCGAATAACATAATATTATATATATAATCGTATTTTCGAATATTTAACACTAGATTTACCAGTACAGCAACCCATACCTCATTCCCAAACGTAATAAACCCCTCCATCCAAAACAAAAAAGGGGCGAAAAACCCTCCAGGAATCCTCAACTAACTTCATGGATAAAATTATACATCCGTTTAGTCCGCAGCGGTGCAGGGAGCTAGCTTGCAATGGTACAGCTGCGTACAGTAATACTTGCCTGCAATTGCAAAACGAATTCACGTAATAACAGTTGGTCGCAAGGATTGCTGAGGCTAGCATTCCAGGACTCTCCTTCATGTTTTTCCAGCTTCAGACGGCCGTTTGCAGACTTGCATAGCTACCAACTTCACGTCCACACAACGTTATTTTAGAAGATTATTGGTAGTACTAAGTTTCCATTCTTTCTCGGGGATGATAAATAAAAACCGTCGAGGTTCAGCTTCATCTGAAGCGCTGAGACAAAAAGTGTTGTTATTGGTCGATGTTGTTTAGAGGTATGTCTCACTTGGAGAGCGATGCTACGACTACGTCTATGAGAGATCGGGCTTGTGCGGCGAAAGTCACCTCGGTCTTCTCTCAGTTCATCCAATTTACTGCCATTTGGTTTGTTTCTTGGGAGGGATTTGGCGGTTGGCATTGTCTCCAAGTTCAACAACCTCAGTCGATTTTTCTCTGTGCTTCTATTCAGACACAAAAATCGCAAATTCGTCGGAACGGAAACACAGGTGTGCCTCTTTTCCACCATGACTCATGATCTGTTTGAATGAATACAGTATGTCACTATGTATTTGAAGCTGATCCGCCATTATTTGTGAAATTAGACTTGAGTTGACAATCTCTAGGCTATGAGGGTTTACGTCAGTGTTTCCGCTAAGCCGCTATGATGCAATTTTGCCGCAGTTGGCTCGGCCATTTGAATCACGGCGTCCAGACTGGAAAACGAAAAAAGGGGGTCTAATTTTTAACTTGAATCTACGCCCACCGAAGCAGAGATAAACAAAAAGATGAACTGAAGGGTTCTCATTTTGACTAGAATCTTCGCCCACCGAAACCAGAAAAATCACTGTTTAATTTTTTGCAAGTTCAATAAAGTTCAGGAAAAGCTGTCAAATAACACTGCAGAAAACCATTCATTATTCAGCCCATGTCGCAACGTTACGTGTGAGGTGTACTGTATATTAAGCCCACAAACACTGCACACGTGTAGTACGCGTTTCGGTTGTGATTGACGAGAAAATAACAGGCATGTTTTCAACTCTTGATAAAATGTTCTGACGAATGATTTGCCAGGCAAAATTTATATTCTCTGGAAGAGGACCTTCCTAGCTTAGTAACAATGTTATTCCCATTCGTGTACTCCCCGGGGATATGGAATGATCGTAAAATTGGAAATCAGGAGAAATTTTTATTCGCAGCTGGCCGTCGGACAACCCACGTGCACAGATCGCGAAGCTTATTAATTAGTTATCCTAAAATACTGCACTCTGAAGCCAGTGTAGAAAAGCGGAGGTGCTGATTGGTCACGTTATAACCCAGCAGGGTTCTGATTAACGAATTGCACTGGAAGAAACCCAAGCCACTGTAGCTTGCAGACGTGGCTAATCTTGCCACGCACGTGTGCCATGGTATGTAGACATACGGCGGTGGTGGACTGGCTATTATGCACTGTAGAATTTTACGGAGACAAAATCGGCTCGTGCGTTGCGTCAGCACTCATGCCAATAGAAGAGAAAAATCTGCGCGAGTTTTGTCACGTGAATGTCACGCTAGGTTACGTTCGTGCAGTCAGTGATATGCTAGTAATTTATGAATGAAAATGAAGGACCCAGCTAAGGCTATCAATCGAATCTCACTAGTAACCCTTACCCTTAACCTTACTAGTTAACATGGCTGAGCCTGGAAACAGTAAAAAACGTAAACCAAACGATAAGGGGCCAGAAAAAAGCAAAGCTGTTCAATTTTGGGTTCCGAGGATCAGAGGGCATGACTCACATCAAATGATAAGAGAACAGTAAACCAAGAGAGAATTCAAGAAACAATGGTTGGAGGATGTCGGGAGTGGGACCACTTCGATACGATCCACAACCGGAGAAGTCACATGCATGTAAGGTCTCAAGATGTGAAATAAAAATGGGATGATTCCATAAGTAGGTTATGCGTCCAAACAACACAAAAGTTTGAAGAACATTTTTAATATGTTTATCTGAACGTTCAAAATAATTTCTCGCGAGGAGTAACATACAGTAGTGGGAAAAATGTTTCCATAACGTTTAAAAAATATTCTCACAAAACGTTCGGTAAACTTTTCGAAACCTTGGAGTGATCCTGAGAAAGTTGTGGAGGATGGGATTGCATCAAAACGGTTCTATGTTATGTTAGTGATTGTGAATCTAGCAGTCATACATTTGTGGGTGTGTTTGCGTATGTGCGCCTGGATTGGATAACGATAACTCCACCCCACCTGGCTGGATGAAAGTTCAATTTTGAGAAAATACGCTTAAGATTTTTATGAGTGAAAGTGGTCCTATTGGTCCCATACAAGGTGCTAAATACAGCTCATCTGGCACCGGGCACCGAAAAAACCCAGAGCTCCCAGGGCACTAAAGCGGGCCCTGGACCCCAGCTAAGAGGGGCTTCGCGCTTCGGAGGGTTCCCCATCGGAGGGTCAACTACATCAGTAATTTCACAATTTGACCAATGACTTTTTTTAGAGGAAACACTGTTTACGTAAGGGCGTCAAGGTCAATACAGTAATACTGTAGTGGGAATTAAGATAATATTCACATGTAGTCATGTTAGGATATAGCTTGCATATTGCAGGAACGGCAGTTTGTTATCCAGATTGTTTGGTATTTGTACTACTACGGCGAATCATTTCAGCGAGTGGGAACGGACTTCACTGTTCATATCTGATCAAAAGGACGCATCCATGACAAAAATAAGGGGCAGGTATCAAATAACTGATAACTGCCACTATTCTTAAATTCACAGATTCCCAAAAGTTTGGAAATCACACATTTGGCAACTTGAACCTCTGATACCTTGAAATCATCTCCATGTTTTTTTGAGACCAACTGAAGTCCTCACCAACCAAGTTTTGTGTGACATCCGACAAGTTAATTCTAATTGTAATATTTGCAAGATGTGACCTCCGGGGACTGAATCATTCATAAGGTTTTCTGAACCATCTAAAAGTCTCACCCACCACGGTTTGTGGAGATCGGACAACTCCATTTTTTTGCATGAAGCCTAGCGCAGAGAAGATGATGGTTTTGTCACCCACAGATTACCGAGAATGGCACTTCCTGTGCCTTAAAATTACCAATGAACAACTGTACCCAAGATCGACCTTTCTCTTTGATGCGGATGCGCCAGTTATGGCGAAGGCAAAGCCATTAGCTAATCCCCAAAGCCATTAGGCTTACCCAAAATGATCGGTTCTTGGATGGCAGAATAAGGTATATATTGAACAAGTAAATCTCTAGGCCTGGGCCAGGTTGGGGCGGAGTTGGGCGGGTGAGGACGTTGAGTTGGAAGCTGCGAAGGTGAAGTGGCTCTTGTCTACTCTCACACGATTGTAGGGATGTGAGAGTTAGTCAGTACGTATATCAGGGGCACTGGTATTGCAACATTTGATTGCCTAAAATGTGCAGTTATTCCTGCTTTGCATTTCCTCCGTTGATGGTATCATGACACAAACAGGTATGAACTCGGTCACCTAGAGAAAATTGTTATAACTTAAAGTTAAACAGACTTCCTGTTATTAGTTGATTAACTCCCTCTGTATATTTAGGGTCACTATCAGAGGAGCGAATTAGCTCAGTCGGTAGAGCTCACCGACTGCAAAACAATTGATGGCGAGTCGGAGACCAGTGGAAGCCCAAGGACTTTTCTGCGTGCGATGTTGAACAAGGCATGGCTCCTGAAATGTTCCACGTCACCACGTGTCAAGTGGGTACCTGGTGAAGTGATTGGTGAAGAGTTCGAGCGCGCCGTATGTGGCTGTTGATATTGGGAAGCCCCACGGGGACGAGAGTGACGCAATGAAATGGTGCGTCGGAAAGAACAAGCAAGGAGGTGCGTGCTGTATGGAACGGGGGTGCGACCGGTCACAATGATCTGGGGCCTTGGGGTAATATCTGTAAAGCACTTGGGCAAGTCTTTGACAGGAAAGCCCTATATAAGAACGGATATATAAATCAATATATACCCTTTGTATGTTTAATTTAATAATTTTTTTTAAATTTTAAAATTTAATTTTTTATAAACAAAATAAATGGCATGAATGGAGAGATGAAATTAAATGAGGGAAAGACGGAAAGGCATCCCTTGTTGTTAGCTCAAACCAGCTACGCTGATTGTGCTGTGGTGACTATTGTGATCTGAATGTCATTCGATCTAGATCTCTCTATCTATCATCTATGGGTCTATCTATCTATACGTATGTCAACATTTTGCTCCAAATTGCACTACTCCTACATCGTTTGATGGATCATGTTTATAACTTGCGTCACCATGTCACTCCGTGAAGGGGCATAATGGGATTCAGGAATTTTGGGCTGGAGGCCTGGTGTGGCTCTGTGGTCCATTATGTGGACTGCATCACACAAAAATTTTCCTCCTACAAATTGTGATGCACTGTGCTGAGTTTGTCATAATATGGTCTAATAGCCAAAACTTTTGAGGTACTCAGGAAGGGGGTTTTTTTTTTTTTTTTTGGTCCGAGGTTCCACTGGGGTCTGAGGGCCCATTTTATGAAATTTCACACATAGGAGAAGGAAACTTCTGATGGCGAACCGCTTGGAGGGGGATGCGGATCCCCCGCCAGCCTTGGTCGGCGACTCATCTAGCGTGGTACCGCGATGAAGTATCCAGTGTTCTGCAGTCTGTAAAAAGGTTGATGTTAGGAAGGGCATCCAGTCATGAAACCACTGCTCCAAAAATTCCTTACGAGATGACAGCAAGTATGTATTGCTGTCAGTGTAAGTTGAATCTGGCCACCCTCGCATTCGGGGACAACACCGGATTGAAACTGGATGATGTGGTAACTCGAGTGCATCTCTTCCAACAAGCTTCATGATTTTCTCAAAGTTAAATGTTATGGTCTGGGGTAGAGGGCTATTGGGGGTGTTCAGGAATTTGGGCCCAATGCCCGTATGAAATACCACAAAACTTTTGTATCTCCTACAAATTTATTTGCACAGTGCAGCGTTTGGTCAATTGATGGTATAATAGCCATAACTTAGGGTGTTAAGGAATTTTGGTCTAAGGTCCCACTTGGGCCTCAAGGGCCCATGTTCGAAAATTCACACAATAGTACTGAACATTGAAATGCATCTCTCCCACAAGCTTCAATTCATTTTCTTCAGAATAAATTGAGGATGAGAATGTCACCGGCTGGCTTCCTGGGGGTGTTAGGAATTTGGGCCCAGGGCTTCCACTTGGGCCTAAAGCCCATTTTTAGCCCCAAACCAGCTATGCTGCTATGTTTCTCTCCTTTCAAATTGTTTGCAGACTCTGGAGCAACATGATCATATAGAGCTGTTAGAATTAAAACTTTAAATTCTGATCAAAAGAAGCAAAACAGTCATTCTTTGATAGATGTGACCAAACTTGGACCAATGTCATCCACTTCGGGGTCATCTTTGAATATGTGAAGGTCAAGGTCGAATGTCATCAAAGAGGCACAATAGCCCATTGTATGAAATTGCCTTTTTATCTCTCAATTGGATTCTTGATGGATTGTTGACCAAACGAGAGTGAGAGCAATTTTATGGACTGTAACTGCTAACATCTTGGCCATATGAAGATCATGGTCAAAGATTGTTACAGGGGCACACGAGGCTAGTGTTTGAAGCTGCTTCTTGGCCTCATGATCTGGAACATTCGACACATAATTTTACATTCGCTTGGTTCAGTTTGGGCAGTTCGAGCTAAAGCACCATGGGGTTTTTTTCCCTTCAGGGGAAAGTCTAAAAATAAAATTAAAAAATTGGGCTCCGACCTCTAGGCAGTCAGCACATGATCAAATGTACAGTAGCACAACTTTTTTCACAGAGGCAAACAAGCCAAGTGTGTGTGTTTTACTGGATTCACTACAGTTTCCAGTACTTTACTATCCCCATGTGAACCCCAGATCTTGCAGTGCTTTATTGTAGCTATTTGGACTGTTTAACCCAAGCCCATTCTTAGCAGGGCCCAAGGGAGTGAAAATTGACATGTTTGTTCAATGCTAGGGGAAAAGTTCTGCACTGTGTGCACATTGAACAGATGTGAAGCAGCTGTTTACCTGTACCCAAAAGGGGATCGGGATGGCCAGTGTATAGTTCATTACTGTAGGCAATTTACTGTTGTAGTGTTTGGATTCCTCCAAGGGAGAAGGGAAATCTATGCCATTATTGAGCAGATGGCACTTACCTTTCACCACTAAACCTGTGCAGTATACCCACCCAGTAGCTTGCTGTATCTGGCATAATACCAGAGCCGGAAGGTGGCACTCGAGTCAATCCAAAATAATGCCAGTCAAAACTGTAGCTTCTAGTTCAGACTTCACAGAGTGCGTGATTTAGACAATAAGAGACCCAAACATTTCCTCATTTCTCGTGCGACCATTATTTGGGTAATCTAGGCAGTCATGACTGTGTATGTATGATTGCTTGCATGTGTGTGGTGTCACACTTTCTATAGCAGGATTTCTCCAAGACAACAAGGTTGGTGTATTGGGTAATGGCACCACAGGGTAGGGATGGATCAAGGGGCACAAAAAAGAAATATCTTTCAAAGATACATCCACCATCTTGCATCTCGGCCTCTCTGCAGCAATGATTTTTCCAGAGGGGAGAAAGGGGGGGAGGGGTTACCCCTCTCAGACTCCTCCCCTTAGGATAGTGGTCAGTCATGCTTGGATGTCTTTGCCCTGGGGTCAGAAGTCAGAGAATATATGCAGTCATGGCCAGTGTGACAACACGATAATCAACCCCACTTGGATGGATGAAGTTCATACTTGGTGGATGGGTTCCTCATAATGAGTACATGACCCCTATTGTTTGGGGTCATGTCAAAGGTCATTGAAGTCAAGAGAGGTCAGCGTCTGAAAATCTTGGTAACACGATAAGTCTGGAGTGCCTGGTCCGATTCCGAATAGGTTGAAATTTGGTATGCAGCCCCTTGTGGGGAGATACAGTAAACCCCAGTGTCTTGGGTGAGTCAGGGTGAAATTTGGGTAAAAATTGGGAAATTGTGGAAAAATTGACGATTTAGCAAATTTGTGCATGTTAACAAGTTATATGATCCCTATTGTAAATCCAGTGAGCAAGTGAAGTTGACAATGCTTACAGGTAGCTTGATCAAGTCAGAATCAGTCAAGGAATCACTAAGCCTTTTGGCTTCTCTGGTTAATGAATGGGGTAGTAAAAGTGTGATAGATCAGTCTGGTCCCAACAACCTAGTTGGGGCTGGACAACAGGTTTCTGGAAGCCTGGGGGAAAAAAAAAAACTTTTTATGCCAAATGTGGCACTTGGAGAACATGGAATCTGGCATTATAGCCTAAGACTGCTGAGCTGGCACCTCTGGCCTCTGGGCTACAAGATTATGCCAAATTTGGGAGCCCAATAGGCTGGGACACTGCTTGTGAAGTCATTATTCATGGGCGTGAATGTAGGGGGCTATATGAATTGGATTGGTTTATTTCGGCCTCAGGACAGACGACACTGGGATGCTCCCATATGACAAATAGCTGACATCGAAAGGGCTAAACATGAGTTAACCACAGGAAATCTGAATTAAATGAACACTCAGCTGCACCCACCCATGGTACAAGTTGTTACAGGTCAAAGTCTATACACTTTATAACTAACCTATTATTATTTGCCAAGATAGGTAGACACAAGTAGATATTTTTTTTCCCCTGAGGAAATTATATTAAATACTTAAACTGATTGTTTGCCATGGAAAACTGACATGGCCTCTGCTTTATTTCTTCAGTATCAGCAACAGAGGTCACCAGAGGTCACCAGAGGTCACCCTCCTCCTCTGGTCTTGTAGACTGGGAGAGAGGCCAAGTGACAAACTGACATTTAGACTTGACTCCAGTTATTCTAGTGTCTTCAATTTCACCTTTCACCTTAAGGATATGCCAGCCTTATATACAAACCTTATGTAAACCTGAACCTCTGCCAATAAGGCTGGGATTCATATGTGCAGATGCGTGATGTGGCAACCACCATGATTGTCTCATTTACAGGAGCACTAGTGTGGACTATGGAGAAAGTTAAATCGCATTTAGTGGCTGGTTCTTGTTGGAGTCCACCTGGCAGTGGAGGAGAGGACACTGTATAATGGTTCCAGATCACTGGCATGTGCTCAGCCTCAAATTGCAGACAAGTTGTTGTACTTCAGTGCCTTAATTCCCCCCCCCCCCCCCCCCTCCCCAACTTTCATTGGTTGCAACTTGTACATGTATGTATGAGCAGCCATCAAATGTTTACAATTTTCAAGATTCAGGCACTCGGGAAGAAGTTTTCCTGCTCCCAAAACTGCATGTGCCTCTAATACAGTAGGTTCTGGTAACAGTGATTACTAAAGCATCTTATTGGATGCTAGCATACAATCCCTTCAGTGGTGGTGCCAGGATTCCCCGACGGGGGTCCGAGTTCCCCGACGGGGGGGGGCCAAGTTCCCCGACGAGGCTCACCCTACCCCCTGAGTCAAACCTGCATTTTTTATGTTTTCGCCTTTGAACGTTTTCTTGAAGAAAAAAAAACGAAAAAATGAAATACACATTGTGGAGAGCATGTTTTACTTTTCACTAGTTTCCCAACTCAAAAATAATCAGAACTCCCTTTAGTAAGCACAGGTCAGGTATATCCCCCAATCACGCACAGGAAATACCTGGCACTGCGTCGTGAAAGCACACCACTCTACACGAGGCAAAACAGTGATAGACGGCAGAACGAGCATCCTCCCCCAACGAATTGTAACCTTAATCTCTTGCAGGGACATTTCGAAGATATCATAAGGCTTGGGTATCCTATCTATTATTCCACGATTGTATAGCATGTAGGAAGATGATTACGCTGATCTTAAACTCGAGCGAGGAACTTGGCATTACTATAGAAAGATATGAGGCGCGTGAAGCGCCCGACATTTCAGCCTTAATATAGGAATTTTCGCTATGAAGAAGTTTGGAAATGTTACTGCGAGGCCAAAAAGCCCTCGTCGGGTGTTACATTTAGTGTACCCCACTCGGGCTCCCCGACGAGCTGGGAAAAATTGGGGGGGGGCATGGCCCCCCCTGCCCTCCCGCTGGCGCCACCCCTGAATCCCTTGTTCAGGCGTGTTGTGTCAAACCGAACATTTGCAATGGCCTACTGCCACTGTGCATGTTGATAACCATATCACATCACTCCTGGATTTCTGTAAGATCAATGATGATATAAACCTACCAATGAATTGGTTAATAATAGTCTGCAGTCTACCCGCAGCCTTGAGTGCCAGATACGTGAATACAGTGAATGAAGGTCTTTAACTGCCGAGTTGTTTGCTTGTTGGATATGTGCTTGATGGCACACATTGCTTACACAACACTGTAGGGGAAAAAAGCCGTGGGATGTGTCTGGCCAATCAATATTGCTGTATTGAACAAACGGCTGCCTCAAATGCCTCATGGTAAAGGCAGCGCTGGAACAACACCAGGCATCGTATCCCCTGCATGTAGCCGTGACTCAACCTAACTGTACTTCTGTACTTATTCAGTAGTCACTGTGTGCAGTTAGCTCTGGGCTTCTAAATTCCTAGGTCAAGTCTGCAGTCTGCACCTAACAGGGATGTAGTCAAAAACCTGAATTTGCCTGTACGTGACTTTGTTTGACATGGTAGAGGCAGTGCTGGAACAACAACAGGCATCAAGTCCCCTGCATGCAGCCTTGATTCAACCTAACTGTACTTCTGTACTTATTCAGTAGTCACTGTGTGCAGGGATAGCTCTGACTTCTAAAGTCTGGGGCCCAGTCTGCACTTAACAGGGGATCGTAATCAGAACCTTGACTTTATGAAAAATCCTCCTCTATGGACACTTCAGATAATGGGACACAAGTGAGATAAGTTTCAGGGGTCCAAAACTGCTTAGGAAGGTTTCTATGACCCCAAGATCCCTTATTAGAGCTACCCCTGATCTTGTATGTATCTCCTATTTCTATATGCAATGGGTTAAGGTATATCGCTCTGGTTCTGATTCTTCCAGCATACTATGAAATAGCATATTGAAGCAGACAATATGCAAGAGCCATTCTTCAATAATATTCGACATATCTTCTGCAAAGTTCCGTTTGACAAATTACCGAATTGGGGTTCTCATTGAAAAATCATGTGACATAGGCGTCAGTTACTACACCGCATTCGGCAAGTGACAACATAATAACCCTATTTCCCCAATCTACTGTGTAATTACCCGTTAGGCTCCGCCCATGAGCCCAGCAATAGTGCGTGAATATTCAGATCGACAGCGAACAAATTGAATTAGAATAAAACTCCTATAGGCGTTTTGTATTGGCAAACTGCCAATTGCGTATTATGTCATTCATGTATATAGAATGAAAGGGCCGCTAGAGACAGATAACATGAAACGCCGGTTTCGACAGGATAAAGTTCTATGAAATTCTGCCGGCAAACATTCACACTGAATTGGTTTTCTCCCGAAGCTAATAAGATAGAGGTTTATTACAAAAAATATTTTTTTCAAACTAGCCAAGGGGTTATGAGAAAAGTGTTGTCTCTCATGCATCCAAAGGAGAGTATACCTTTGACCTACACCACCTAGGGGGCTATCTATGGTCATCATCTAATGGACAGTCATGACTTGAGTCACTAAGTCAAGTATGTAACTTGACTCGAGCAACTCCAACTGTGGAGATTTTGTCCATTAAAACAGTACAGTGACTCGAGTCAGTTTAAAACAGTACAGTGACTCGAGTCAGTGACTCAACATGAGTCACATAAATCTCTAAAAGTCAAGGACTCAAGTCATAAGATTAAGTGACATGTTACAACAATGCTATGGGAGCCTGGAGCTCCCCTTCTGGGGGAGGTGTTGAGGTGAAGTGGCCAGGGGTGCTGTGGATTGCCTGTTGTTTTTGGGTGGTCTATTTTTAAATAGAAAAAAATCAATATTGTAGGGCCTATGTTTGAGAATATTGAAGAAAAGGGGCAGCCATGCATGGCCAATTCTGCTACAATAAGCCAGTGCCCAGAATAATAATACCTACAAACCAGGATGAGCTGGGGTAACCCCGTTAGTCCTGGGGAATCGATTTGTGTCATATTCATTGTTCGAATAATGCGATTAATGGTTCGGAGCACCCTAACTAAGCATACAAAGGTACTAGTTATTCCTTCTAAAAATAACTGGTTTAATTTTATTGCGAACACAAAACTTGCCTGCCAAACTAGGCATGACTATGCATGGTTGCCGACATATAGTGGCTGACATGTTTTTGTTGAAAGTGCATAGGTTGACATGTAAATCTACAGTAGGATGGTCCCATAGGGTGTTTGTCCTGTACTCGATTGTAGTCTGAATGAATACTGTATTTTTCTGGATAAAGCTCCGGGCGCCTACAAGAAACTGGAAGTCGCATTGTAATGAGATAGGCCTTAACATTCATGAATTTAGCCTACTTAATGATATACAAACCAATGTACACACAGTCGGTGAACATTGGGCATGATGTTAACGAAATGTCATATTCACAATTTCCCATACCATTGGCTTTCAACTATGTTACTTTGCGTTTTCGCTAGAAAACGAAGTGCATCATCAAGCTGAATTTCCACTTGCCGACAGTAATTTCCATTACCCGTACAATCACGAATACTGATCAATATTTGCAATAATATTGCCAACTTGGGCCATTGGACTGAGCTAAAAAGGGGACCACTGTTAACATCAGCTTAGTTTCACTACCAATTTTGATCATATCATGTTCACGTGGGCTCCACACTCGAAAAAAGTTGGGGGTTGTTTATTGGAGATTCGGTGGTAATTGGAATACTTACTGTGTTTCCCAGTGTGCTGCTACAATCAAATCGCTAATTTGATAGTAGAAATCAGCTATTCTGCCATGTGCCATTGCTTACCCAGGTTTGAATTTTGCTCCAGAAAATTCAGTCCTGAAATTATTGAGAATTTTGTGAACTTATTTTTAGCTGGTCTTAGTATATGTGTAATAAAATCTCCAAATTCCAGTAAGAATATTTGTCCTATGGTGCAATTTTCCTTTTTAAACTGGAAAAAAATGCTGTTTTGAGAAAGAACGGAGGCACAAAAATACAAAAACCAATGTCGTTGTAACATTTTGCTGACACACAAATGGGCCTAACTCTCATTGTAGTGTGTTGTATTAGCTCACACCAGTATGCTGGTTGAGATATTGTGATGAGACCCAGTCATTCTATCTATCCATCTATCTAACTATCTTCTATCTATCCTTTATCTATCCAGTCTGTAAAACTTTTGATTTTTCGGGCCACAAAATGTTCCGTTGCTTTGATGAATCTGCGACCAGATTGGGCACAATGTTATTGATGATGGGTCATCTTTGACCCACCTAAAAGGTCAAGGTCAAATGGTATTAAGGGGCACAATGGGCCAATAAGTGGAATACTGCAAAACAAAACGCTATCGTCTTCCACAAATTTGGTGCACAGTGCTGAGTTCGAGTATAAGGATGGTCTATCAGCTGTACCTTCGGGGTGTTCAGGATTTTTGGTCAAAGGTCCCACTTGGGGCCCGAGGGCCCATTTCAGGAAATTTCACACAATGGTACTTGAAATGATTCTCCTCCCACAAGCTTCAATTATTCTTCAGGTTACATGTAATATTCCCCTTGGGTGGAGGGCCATTGGGGGTGTTCAGGAATTCTGGGCCTAGGGCCCAGTTTGGCCCATTATGTTGAACTACCGCAAAATCTGTAAATCTCCTACAAATTTAGTTGCACATGCTGATGTTCGATTATATGATGTTCCAATAGACGTACCTTTGAGGGTTTCAGGATTTTTTGTTCCAAGGTCCGACTTGAGCCCCAGGGCCCATTTCATGATCTTTCACACAATGATGCTTGAATGCATTTCCTTCCCACAAGCTTCCATTGAATTTTCTTTATTGGTTCCTGTACTAGTACTGGCTTCATTGGGTTTGTTCATGAACTTTTGGGCTAGGGCCCACCGTTGTTGGCCATAGGCCCAATTATATGATACTGCAAAATGTATCATGAAAAATGCTTCTATAAATTTTGACATTGCACAGGTCTTTCAGGTTCTAGGGAATTTTGACTGGAGGCCCAGTTTGGGCCCGAGGGCGGCCCATCATGTTTTTTTTTTTTTTTTGGGGGGGGCAATCACGCAAAATGGTTAGTCCCGAGAAAATGCTCGAAACGAATATAAACAGATGTAAATTTATACTCTCGTAAGCAACCATCCTGAAATTTGCCAGCTCCCTGAGTGCTTGGCAAAATGAATATTGGGTATGTTCCTTGAGTGGTGCATCTTTCACATGTTATGACAGTTAAATCAGCCAATGTGTGAAATATTGCAAAGAATTTGCAATCTCTGTCACATAATCATTGGTCTAAATGAATAATTGGTACATTTATACGTTGAGCTCAACACAACAGCACCATTCGGGCTCTGTTTATATTCCTACAGCCATCTTCAAGACCCCTTCTGCTATAAAACGCAACTCAGACAATAGTTAATTCTACTATACTATTGGCCGGTGGCCCGTTGTATTGCAAAAATGTCTACCGTAATAATTCGCATATCCAAGCACCGAGGACAGTGTAAATAGCTCATGCTGAGCGATTGCTAATGATTAGATGTACTAGTGTATTTCCTCTGTCTGGCCTGACACTTGACTGTGGGTCTGTCATGGAACCCTGCAGTCACCACAGCAGTCACCCAACAATTTTGTTTTTCGCTCTTCCCTGGGGAAGAAGGTTTATATGCTATCCAAAACCTGCTTTGAGCCCATCATAGTTATTGTTGCCGAGTTCTCTCCCCGACATGCGGGTTTTTTTTTCAAGGGCAGGATTAGCCCTTTGGGTTTGTATGGTACACATCTAATAAGATTTGCATAGGTTCCCTTCATTTTATGATGATCAGTTCATTGGTCCATGGGGTACGCATTTTGACACGGAACTGCATGGACAACTACACACTAGAAACATTTCCGTTGCGGAAAATGACTTGAAGCCTCCCATGCCCCTAGAACAAACTAGACAACCAGGTGACGGGTAAGACATCAAACTGTAGATCTCGGCATTGAATCCATTAGTGGGAAAATTAAATGCTATGGGGGTGAAATTTGCTCCCAAAAGGATCCCCATGTTCCTAAATTGTCCTAATTTGGGGGGTGAACAACTATGCTGTCAATTAACTCTAAGATCCATCGGGCGGCATGTGGACCAATGGGGTGACAATAAAATTCTAGTTGCAAACAATAGCCATAGTCCTGAAACCCGCAAATCTGGATGGGAATCCGAGATAAGCTGTTGTCAGTTTTACAGTGGTGGTGGGCGATGCTTCTTTAAGAGAAGTTCTTTCAAACTCTCTTCTGCTTTTGGCGGACATATTTGTCAAATTCTTGAGACAATTGGTTAAGAGTTATGTGATAGGAAAATGGGGGGGACAATGGGATGATTTGGTTTCGATTCCGGAAAAATCATGGTAACAGGTTAAATGTATGTTACAACAAACAATGATTTTGCTGTATAAGGGCAAGTGGCAACCCTGTTTTTGCTTGAGCGTGTGTACTGCACTCTACTGCGTATAAACATTTAAGGGTTTGAACATTCTCATTACATATAGGAACCTGGTTCTCTATTCTGGTGGAATCGATTCCTTGCAAGAATCTTGAATAAAATTTATTTCATGAATTCTGAATTTTGGGTCTGTTTTTCAGTTTCATCACCTAATGTCAACAAACGTCCAAGGTCTGAAACCTTGTAAATACAATACTTGCCATTTTGCTGGCCATATTGGGTGGATAGATGATCCCTCCGGTTTTGGGGGTCACTCCCAGTCTGTTGGCAACATCAATGAGGTCCCATTGAGCCGACACCATATTGTTTATAAGTGCAGGTTAAGATCACGGGGTCACAGTGGAGAAACATTGTAAAACACTGTAAACTATTTAACAAAAAAATAGAGGGCTCATAAGTTGGAATGTAAGGTTGACCATATGGAGCAGATGATCCTTATAGTCTTCTCCGTGAGGTTTTCAGTTAACCCAGGTCAACCGATGTCTTATCAGCAAACTTGTTGAACATTGTAATTTCACAGAAGTCCATGATCAGCACATACTCGCAGTAGGTTGGTTCTATGGAGTAGGTAACCCCGTCATTTTTGGGTTAGGTCACAGTCGGCAAAAAAATAAGTTTGAGACGTCCAAGAGCTCATATTGCTATGTAGGTTGGCCAAAGTAGTGTTTGATTTCCATAATTTGGTTCCAGGTAACTGGTTGCTTTTGTTCCAAACACTGGTTTAAAATCTTGAATTCCCCTAGTATTAAACAGCCTGGGCAGTGAGGGTGGCTCTCATACAAAAGTGTGGAACAATATCTTAACGAAGTATTATTTATTTATTCCATTATTATTTATTTATTAATTAATAAAGGAGAATAACGGCAACCACTCGGCACGGCACCGTGTAACCAAGTACCAGTGTATTCTTCTTGTTTTTTATTATTTCTCAAGAAGGAAAATAAAGAGAGCCTGAGCAATTTAAACCTACATCCGCCTGCATTTATATCCCCCCTCCCGAAAAGCAAAATATCAAAAAAAGTTTGGAAAATACCTACCCGTTGTAAATGTCCTTTGATGACACATTCTGTGCATTTATATTCCGATTCAAAATCCAATGATGGCATTTAGGAGTCTACTGAATTTGTAGAGTCATTATGTGGAACAGTGTTACCTGATCCAGCTTGCAATCTGTAAAAGTCCTAACAGGAAATAGCAAACTGTTGGAATGACAATGGTTATCCTAGTAACCCGCAAACATTACCCAGGAATATTAGTGAGAATCAGGTATACCCGTTCAAATATAAATTGATATGGGTTACATGGTGTAATTGTTGAATACGCGGAGTGTACACGAAAGCAATTCTCCTTTTTTCAATTCTAATAATTCTGTAACTGAGAATTATTATCTTATGTGGCAATTCGAATGACCTAGAATGCAGTTAAAATGTAAAATTCCAACAATGAGCCATTTCTTTGAATGTGAACCTGAACTAACCTGTGTGCCGCCCGCGAGTGCAAAGCCTGAGATGAGCAGGTGTGCAGCTATCATTTTGGGACCAACTTGTATTTTCGGACCCTTGGATACCCTTCATGAAATGAGTTCGTAAAAATGGTCCCCTCTAATTGCCGAATGTGAGTATTCACATATATATACTTGGTCGTTACCTGCCGACTACGTCTAGTTTAGCAGTGCAAGTACTACGCAGATTAGTTTTGTACTGCACTTTGGGAATCTGTTCCAGACATTCGGGGCCTACCCTGGGCTCTTTTTAACGTAAAGAACTATTATAAACGGTCCTATCAGTTTCATAAGTTTGATTTTCTCACAGCCTCGGAGAGTCTCTGGTTGCCTATGAAAGTACTATTCTATCAAACAATGAACATTTAGCCAAAACTGCCAAGCTTGGATATAAAGGGCGAAAAGGCACTATCAGCAATGACCCGTCAGTGCCATTGTGAGTGCCTTAATGGCAAAGCCGTTTCATCACTTTTATCGGCATTTAGAGTAGACTACAATTATCTGCAAGATATCTTCAAATAAATGTAGATATCTCCAAATTATTACTAATATCCAGCAAATCACAGTGAAGATCTCTTTAATTAATATAGAGACATCTCCAAATATTTACCGATATCCCCAATTAATTGAAGATATCAACTAAAAAATTAAAAAATATCTTTAAATATTAGAGATATCAACCATTCAATTTGAGGATATCTCCAAATATTTAAGATATCAATAATAGATTTACAGCTATCTTCAAATGATTGTATATATCCACAATTATTTGAGGATATCTGCAAATGTTTTGCAGATATCAACAAATACATGTTGATATCACAAAATGTTTAATGATATCCCCAAATCATTTGAAGATATCACATCTATTTGTTGATATCTAAATTTGGAATTGTTGGATATGCTCATTTAATTGATATCTGAAACTCATATTGATATCTCAGTTCTATTATATATATCTACAAAATTTTTTCCATTTGTAGATATTCTTCAAATCAATATATATAGCACTATGTAATATTGATATCTCAATAAATGATTTTGAGAATATCTCCAATTCATTTGCAGATCTCTCTACAATTCCATTGCAGATATCTTCAAATACTGAATAAAAGCCAACACGGCGCGTTCTGATGCCTACCTCTACTCTTGGTTTTATTTGTAGCTTCTTTAATGCATTTGAAGATATCATCAAATGAATTGGAGATATTCTCAACTAATTGTGATATCTCCAAATGCGGAATTAAAAACTAAAACGGCGGCGTTGTGCGTTCTTACAACGTTCGTTGCAACGATCAGGCTCAGTGCACTGTGTATTACTCAGTTCACGTGAACGGTATGACGGCATCTAGTGTGCTACACCTACACATACTAGACCTCGGCAATCATACTCGTTATAAAATCTCATGTCCGCCATTACCAAACCGCGCTTGCAATATATTGGCGGCTGTATATGTAGTCGGCCGCAACATGGCAGTTTCATACAAATGTTCATGCTGTTCTCACTCCTCGCATTTACGTTTTTTAAGTCACGTTTGAAGCACGTATAGGCAAAACGCCAACCTTGACAAAGTAGCTGAGTCTCAACAACGCCCAAACATTTACAAGATCTCTAATTCAATTAGCAGCTGAACAATTCAACGATCTCGTCACTATTCTTCACGGCTAATGCCGTCCAACAGAGGCTGGACAGCAGAGAATGAATAGTAAACAACGAAGCCCCAACTATATTTTGAATTCCGTTTTCCCATCTCTTTGTTTACATTTCCGATTACCATTAGAGGCTTGTAGTCCTACTACAAGCCAGCAAGGCCGCTTGAAACTAGGCAAAAACAGCTTGTTGGACGTTGTTTGAGTGGTTCAGTCTGGCTCTGGTCTATTACGCTGGCGAGGAGTGACATCCTTTCTGACTTCTTCCTTTTTCCGTATTTATGGCGCGGACTCGCCGAGGTCCAAATGGAGTTTTGGTTTACGGTAAAGTGATTGGCTATTTATTTTATTTGATATCCGTCGAAAGCGAAAGGACCGTGAATGCAGACTTTCATGTCGCGGTGCATAGAGAATTTAAGAAATTACAATACAAAATGTTTATTTCCCCACGATAAATTTTATATTCATTGCGTTTGATACGTAATGAGCAAGAAATAAAGTTAATTCTTCACCCATTTGAACCTGTTTACAACAAACTGTTTGAATGTTCTCAAGTTTCATCATGTGGACGAGCTAGGAATGATGTGGTCCTACTACCAAGGATTTACCCTCACAATGGGGCCTGGCCCGTGTCGGTACGGCGTACGGTACAGTAGCCGCGGCACACGTAACGTCTTAAGCCTACGTATGTGTGTTTAACACGATAGCTCCATGGCAATGAGCCCGGGCCATGGTGCTATTATTATATTAACGCGTGCCAGGGCATACGTATTGTAATTACTTTTCTTCCATAGGTTGTGGGCCTGAACCGAATCCCAATTGTGATATCCACTAGGTCATGCTAGAATCTTAAATACTCTTTTTAGACCAATTTACGCTTTAATTGCAGCCCAGAAATAATAACAGTACATAACTTCTAGTAAATAACAATGGAAGATAATCCTTCCCAAAAATTTACCACATTCTTATTCAACGGAAGTCCCTAACAATGGCCAGGCATGCGTGGTTCACACCATATTTGAAGATATCTTCAAATAGTTGTAGATATCTCCCAATGCTATATAAGTTGAAACCGCTGACGTGATTGTAGAATCCACAATTATTTTCAGATATCTTCATTGAGTTGCTGATATTCCGTAATTAAGTTGAAGCATATCCATTCCTCAAATTGATTGGCTGATATCATCAAATATTTGAATATCCGCAATCATTTGGAGATATCTTCAAATATTTGAAGATATCCGCAAATCATTGTGAAGATATCTCTGATTATTTTGGAAGATATCTCCAAATTGTCTGATCAAAACTAAAAAACGGCTGCGAATTTTTTGATATCAACATTCCATTGCAATTGTAAGATATCAATCTACAAACGATTTTGAGGATACTTCCAATTAAATAGTAGTATCAAAAATGTATTTTGATATCGATAATTCAACATATCACGGTATTAATTGTAGATATCTATGGTCGAAGTGCTGATATCACAAATGATTGTAGATATTGTAATCGATTTGTAAAGATATCCACGATAAATTGGTAGATTCAACAAGTAAAGCCACGTATTGATATCTAATTCAAATGTAGATATCATCAAATGGATTGGTGAATCCTCAATCCCTTTCGCTGTGGCTATGCCCATATTTGAAGATATAATAATTGATTTACAATATCTTCAAATAATTGTAGATATCTCCAAAAATTGCGAATCTTCAATATCATTCGAACTATATCAACAAATGTATTAAGGATATCTTCAAATATTTGAAGATATTTCAATTTAATTGGGGAATATCTTCAAATGTTTGCAATATATCCAAATAGTTGGAGATATCTGCAAATAATTTGTGGGATATCTCCAATACCGAATCAAAAGTAAAACGGCTTGCCATAGTGCGCAGTAGGTCCTATTTGTTTTCATGCAAGAGTGGCTCAATAATTACTAAAGCTTTTGCCAAAAGCAACTGATTGGTCCCTTCGCGCCTTCCACTGCCTCAACAACCCGTTTTAAAAATAAACTTAAGCCAGGTTACCTATCCTCTGGCCCCCCCACTGGTCCTAGGAGAACAGGATGAGTTACAACAACCGAAACCTGGGCTCAGGAATTTCATTATTCTACCCTCGCCCCCCTCCATATCTCTCCTTGGCTGCAAATTGAACAGCCGCGTCGCTTACCCCTGATGCATGAAGGTGTAATGTTTCCACTGTCATCGCGGGTGCTGAGCGCGCTGTAATCGCCCTGGTAGACCCCCTCCGCAGTCTCGATCGATATCTCTCTCGCTACGGACGCGGGGGTTCCGGTATAGTCGCATGAAGGATGTCTTTCATTATAATGGAGGCGAGTAGGCTCTTCAGAGTGAAATTCCCCAGTGTACATGCAGTCCATGTGTGAAATTGGCAGGGTGTCATTGACAGTTGTATGGCCTGGCAGTTTTTATGGTCACATCCCGTAGAACTAGTCAAGCAGTCCCATTCTTCATTGGAATACTGTCATGCAGTTCCACCATTGAAAATGTAGTACTTGGCATGTGATGTGGATGAATTGGAAATAGAATCACAATTTGTTCGTTTTCGTCTTTTTAAGGCTTTAAAATCCCTTCAACATGTAAATTTCAAATTGCCCCATTTGCCTCTTTGGGGAATGCAGAACTTCGGCCTTGAGATGATAAACCTTTCTGCAAACAGAAAGGTGAATCAAAAGGAAGGAATAATTGTCCTTAATACCAAGCCTCGATTTTTAGATTTTCCTGTTGTCCGTCGACAACCATGTGTTACATTTTTTGGTTTCCGAGAGAAATTGGTTTTGTCCGAATTTGTATTTGTGCTTCAACTTTCTGTAATAACTACTTTTCAAATCTTGTCCCTCAGGGCGATCGTATGTCCTCCATTTTTACCTCCGTTTCACGAGTGGGGAAGTTATGGGGACGTGCAATCACTCTTTTACGCTAGGTTTCAGAATTTGTGTGGGGGAGGGGTTCTCAGAGAAATAGGTCCGCGAATTTTTCGGTACAATTCATACAGCCGAACATTTGCCCAGTTTTTAACAATAGGAAAGGATGTGTTTGCTAAGGGCCCAGTTACACTTAAAGCCTCCAAGTTGTTGGCCCAAGTTTGTCTCCTGACTTCCTTTCTCCAATGCGACTGCAACTGCCCAACTAGGCTTATATGCTACAGTACAAGTGTTACATGTATAGTCAGTGGGTAATAGGGATGATGCCCCCCCCCCATGCCAGATCGTTCCTTCTTCCAGCTCTAGCACATGAATGTCGCGGAAAGGGCCAATCTCTCAAGCGCAACCTTTTTCTGCCCCATAGTGAATGTTCTTTCCAGGCAAAAAATTGTATTTTGTGTGAATAAATAAGGAAACAAAAATTATAATTTGAATGCATGTACTAATTCCACGAAGGTAGCCAGCAGTAGGGCCCTAAGCTACTGACACTGCTAGGATTTGTACAGGTACCACACTAGCCTAGATCAGAAAAGTGACTACCTGAAGATACCTTGACAAATAAACATGATTAATTTTTTGTGAATGTGTTGCTTTCAACCCATTACATGCCTGTTCCAATTTGATTATTGTTGAAGTTTCAGACAACAGATTTTACGTTATTTTACAGTGAATTTGGTCCCATTACCACATGGTTAACAGAGTAGTGTGCATGCACCAGTTCTACAAATTCCGATGTGCGATAAAAAGAGGGTTTTCTGGATCTATCATCATGTCCTGCGGGTGTTAAGATGTTCTTATGAAACACAATGATCGTAGTATGCATACATTGTGCCTGAAGTACCAAGATCGTGATGGGTTGCAAACAGTGCACAACTTGCTATTCCTGTCGTGGAAACCAGGGCAGATCGCGCAGTCCCGACAACCTTAGCAAATGGAACGCACTTTACCAGTCGCGGATATTACAGTGCAGTGATCACCGATAACGGAATGCAGCAAAGTTGGCTGATATGACGGGCCGGCCCGCGAGTCTGGTGACTGGTTGCTGGACAGGGAGTGTGAGGCCCATGATGGTGATCAGAGTTTCAGAGGTGTATTTGGGTGGGAAAATGAAGACAAATGAAATTGAAATATCTGCACTGCAGATTTTTTTTACAAACGATGGACAAAATTTCCTTGTAGGCTAAATTGTAAATAAAAAAGTGGTAGTCCAGCGGACACCGACTTGTCAAAAAACTGGTTGTCCTTCAGACGATCCGAAACCGTAAAAATCGAGCCCTGACTACTATTCAATTTGAAAAAAACATATCAACATAATTTGGTGGGTAAGTGAGAGTTTATCCACCTACCCAAACCGAGCCCCTGCCCATGCCATAGAAATGGGACTAAAGTAACAAATGATAGGTAACGGTTGTTTGGGCGATCATATTTTTCTGTCCAGAAACAACGAAAGTTTGGAAAATACAAGGGTGAGACTTGGGCAGGGGTATCATCATGGAAGTAGAGTTGGCATTTTTTTTTTTTCAATTTCCTCTTTCAAACGCTCGACAAATGTGCGTGTCATACCATGGGTGTCATAGGAACGTTAAGGTCTGTTTCACATACATTGTATGAACTTCAAATAAATTTGGCAATTCTGAAAAACTTTCAAATTGGGGCAGAAAAGGTTTCAAATTGGGAAGAGTGTCCCAACTGCTGTGTACTATGTTACTGTATGTAGTCAAGATGTGCAGGGGCGGCGGTAGGGATTTTGTTTGGGGGGAAATGTCATGTGACTGATATGGGGGGGGAGGTCTAAGGGATTTTTTGCAGAATAACTTTGATTAGACGCCAAAAAATTGGTGTATTTGCACGCCAAAAAGTCTACTGTCTTGAATTTCAGTATGTTTTTCAGAACGTTTCATCAAAGCAATTCCATGATATCGTGCGTCTGTGAATCCGTAAATAAGCCTTAACGAAATACATGTGGTCGCTAAGTTCATATTACCCAAGAAAACGTGAATTAAAAAACCCGAGCAGCTGGATCACAATTCAAATTTCAAAGTAACAATTTGTAAGCCTTTGGTTCAATTATCAGAATCAACCGACAACCAACTATACCTACCCATGTGACATCTAGCCCCAGAACACTAGTCAGTTTAGCTTGCGGTGGCGATCGCATTGCTGCTGAATTGACAATGAATCTAGAATGTCCACCTGAAAATATTTCTCCAGTGCCATCAAAAGCTAAGGAAGACAGTCGAGTCTGACCCTTGGCATTTCTCAGGTAGGGTCGTTTCTTAAAACAGAAAATGACTCTCTGCTGTAGCGGAAGATATAGGAAGTGTCCCATAAATCCGTAAGAGGATGTGCAAGGTATAGGGAAAAATATTCGCATTCGTCAGTTCGGAATGGTGCAGTTATCTGCCTCAGTTAGGGGATTTCCTTCGGGCGGTGGTGGAGTGCTTTTTGTTCTAGTCATGTTGGTCAGTAGTTTGCTCTGGAAAAGAGTGTTTTCTGGTCTGCGGTAATGGTCAGTGAGGGGGGGGGGGGGGGGGACGATCACACGCGTTCTCAAGGCCTCTTCTGTATCCCCAGTGAGTCTCGCGGGTGACTGGATACCCATCGCGGTCGGGAACACACATTCAAAGTCCTTGACGTTCTCGGAAAACCATTCTTCTGTACGTTGTTTGACCGTGGCCGACAGGAGGTAGAATTGTTTCAACTCTATAGTAGTTCTCTGCGTTAGAGAATACCATTTTGTACCTCCACCAAATTTGTTTGGTAAACGTCTTCTACGCGTCAAACGCATAGCGATTGAGAGCGAGAAAAACGATGTTAGCGAGTTCGATTTTATTAGTTATTGTACACGTAAGAAATGAAGTTACTAATTAGCCTCGGAACGCTGTCCACAAAGTGTTTTTCGGGACTGTAAGTGTATCTTTTTTACCCCCAAAAAAACTTGGGTTAATGGTTAAGGGCGTTAAATCCCGCCTAATTGACGTGTTTAGTGACTGGAAACGTCAACATTTCGATTAGATGGGAAGTAGGTGGATTGTTTCAGAATATGAACGGACCAAATGAATCAGCCCGGGAAATGGAATGGAGTGTATGGGCGACTCAAATCCTCCATTTGAAAATAATGGAAAAATTAAAAAACCAATTTTGGGGGGGAAATTGCCCCCCCCCGTGCCCCATGCCAGCCGCCACTGACTATGTGGGTCTTGCAGTTGCACTGGCAGCAGGGGTGTTTCTGTTCCCATGTTTTATTTATGGCAGACCTGCCGCAGAGATATCATCTTGTCTGGACCTGCCAGTGTAACGTGACCGGTGATCATTGATCAGCTAGGTTATTGTTACTCTCCACTGCTTCGTTGGGGATCAATATACTTCCAAGTTCACTGCTAGAAAGAATATCATGATGATTAAAGGACGATGAAGGCTCGATACAAACACAGATGCTAATAATGAAAATGGAAAACCGTATCTATAGGTCTAAACCCCATTTCAATACGATGTTCCTATGATATTGGCCTTCAAAGGTTGGTCCAATTGAAGAGAAAAATTAGGAGTATCCCAATTGCACAATAAGCATGAAGACACAATTGAAACTACTCAGGAAGTTGTTGGTCAACATTTAGCAGAAGCCTCTGTTGTCTTTTCTCTCGCCAAAGTCACCCATCAAACATTTAAACCTATTCCACTGCAGCAATCATCTCCCTAATAGACTCTTAATGCTTTTTGAGGTGAAAATAATGTGTGAATTTCAATAGAAAACAAAGATTGTTCCCAGGGTTGTTTATGCAAGTATGAAATCATTTATGATTGCATGATGGGAAGCTTTCAATCTTGCCCAATATGAATAAACTTCAAAAGAATGTAACTCCTTAACGGAAGTCTATGACTTTGGGTTTGGTCTGACGCATTCAGTTTTTCTCCAGATAATATATGAGCCTCTTTGTAATTCATCATGCCACTTGTCTGTATTTGGATTCAATTGAGGATTCCAGGGTTCATATAGTGCCATCTTCCAGAAGACAGAACCAGGTGTGTGGAATATGATGGGTTCGGGGGTTCATTGTATTTTATCTGCCCCCAAGTGCTAAAAAATGCAAACCAAGATTGTCATATCTGCTAATTTATCTCATAATAATCTGTAAAATGAATGTGTTTGGCAGTGTCATGAAGAATTTATACTGTCAAAAACGTAGGTTATGAAATTTACTCTCGTCAGTGGCACAATAAGGCTGGGGTGCCTTGATGGCTAAAAAGGGATTTAAAAGTGCCATTTTGGGTGACAAACGAGCTCAGTTTGGGGAAGAAAGGCCAAAATGAGAAAGTGCCTAGTATATTCTCATTCTGTGCTTACGTTTTTTGACTAGATGCCTGGAAAGTGGAGCTAATGCTCCCCCCACCCACCCCCCCCCCCCCCAGGCAACTTTTTCAGATCAAATTGTGCCCCTCAAATTGTCAATTCCCAATGTCTATTAAACTGCGCCAGTCTCTATTGTGCAATGTTTTCATCCTCCCCCCCCCCCCCCCCCCCCCCAGTATGAATTAAAATCATTGATTTGTTCCAACCATGGAATTGAATGTATGCTGTCATTTTTGCACAACACAAACCCTTTGAAAATTTATTTGGCCCTGAACAGTGGCACTGTGTCAGTGGCCCACCCACTGCTAAGTATGGTACAGCATTGAATCAATCAGGTCACCGTGCCATAAAGTCCTGATTTGGCGGCATACCATAAGATAAAACAGCCTAATGGTGCAGCCATTGCAACACCAATTCCGTGTAGGATATTTTTGCCGGCAACCAGCATTCAAACCAGGTATGCTGGGCATTTTATTTCTTCTATTGAGCTGGTTCTTCAATCGCATTATTCATGCTAGTATCTAATCGAGGTCTCTCAGTAATGACAAGCCTGTTTGCCCCACAGAATATCACATAGCTAGATGTTCCTAAAATATGGAATACATCTAACTAGATATAGTGTTTCTCTC
Source organism: Sclerodactyla briareus (assembly GCA_026419785.1). Classification (NCBI taxonomy): domain Eukaryota; kingdom Metazoa; phylum Echinodermata; class Holothuroidea; order Dendrochirotida; family Sclerodactylidae; genus Sclerodactyla; species Sclerodactyla briareus. Next base: position 71,503 of record JAODTK010005701.1, read on the forward strand.
TATGGTTTCAAAATTTGTCAACATATATTCTCTGCAATTTTGCAATATATCTATGCTGGCCAGAGGACATCTGTCTGGTTACTATCCAGTGAGTTCCATGTCAGTGACTGATGTCGTCTTTATGCTGATGAATAATGCAGAATTGCAGATTATCTATCTCTGCCAAACTTTGGTTGAAGTCGAGTTCATCCTGTCGTTGAAAGAGATGTTATTACATAATTAGCCATATAGCCATTAGAGAAAGATAACTTGATTAAAATTTGGTGACTGATTTGTGGTAGTAAGCACATTCATGTCTCCTCCCCCCTCCCCCCCTCCCAGTGGACTAGTGATGGAACTGTGTTGTGTGTTCGACTACACCATTTGTTATCGAATCAGAAGCATAGAAATTGAGGGATGAAGGGATTCTGGTCTACATACAGTGCTGTTGCCCCCTTCTATACAATTGGTGTGCCCCGCCGACGAAAAAGATAGCAAATTTAGAACCAAAATGCATTTGGGACCCATATTAAACTGATGTCCCAAAAGTATTTAAGAAATCCTTCCCCTCCCCTCTGCCTTACAGCAATCACAAAGTTCCCCACCTGTGTGAATTACTGTTTCCCCCAATGCCCCTTCCCCCCTTCCAGATTTGAAAAGTCGGGCAATGCATATTATGGTGCGTTAGAACTGTGTCCAGGCTATATTATCAGACAAAATTATGCTATACAACCAAATTATCTCCCTCTTTTGACATATCAGTGGTCAGTGCACCTTTTGTTTTTCATGTCCTTCATTTGAAATGGCAGCAGCTCTTTTTTTCCTTTTGTCCCAAATTGGCCTATTAGTGACATTTCGCCCAAAATGGGCAGCTCCCTTGATGAGGTCAACAAAGGCCATGCCATATTTAGCTGTTGGTAGATGTTATATTCAGGGAAGGCTTTATCTAGGTCACAGGAATCAGGGAGGCAAGTGCATATTGTAAGGTGCCAGTATTAAATTAGAGCTCCATAAATGGATCTGGATTGAGGTCACGGCTATAGAGTCGCATTGGTTTGACCATAGATTATAATGCTGCCTCGCGCAGAGTTTCCACCTTTTTCCAACTGGGGGTGGCCATCCCACGTGTCTTGGTGCCACTGAGTACCACTGTATTTTACTATTTAAGAGGAGCGCCACCATAGGTTGGCGCGAGTGTACAAGGAATTTTTTGGCCCCCAAAAGGCTCCCAGATGCCAGAGATTGCTCTAGGAGCGTTTTCTCCTGCTTTGAAACTATCTTTCAATTGGCATTCTTGTTCTCAAATCTTGTATGATCAGAAATATTTATCAGAAAAATATTTTTCCAGCTCCAGTCGATGAGAGGGATGGTCTTGATGACCACCCATCGCCGACAAGCAGCGCCCAGATGGTGGGACGAGGAGGGGACGGGGTCCGTGTGAGGGGGTATCTTCCTCCCTTTGTCATTTTTCGAATAATTAAGTACCCTCCTATGCATCTGATGCATTTTAGCATCATTAGAAGTAAAATTCTTGTGCAAGATGCATGAGGGAGATAAAACAGAATGCGAAAGAAAATGGAGCACCTTTGTACCCGCCTCGGACCACCGTGAAAGAGTCCAAATGTAAGCCATCGGTGGTGAGCGTACCACAGGTTGGGAACCCCTGTGCTAGAGGGTAAAATCAATATGGCTGGTCTCCCAGGAATCAAAGGCAGAGGAGATAACATATCAAACAGCCAAACTTAGAAGAGAATTCACTCCTATGGTGACCTTGACTGGGCTCCCCCCTAACTGGACTCCCCTTCCCCCTCCCCCTCCCCCCCCCCTGGCCCTTTGGTGAGGGAAAGGGAGCCCAGTCAGGGGGGAGCCCAGTGAGGGGGTGGAGCCCAGGGCCGGGTAAGGGGGGGAGGGGAGCCCGGGTACGGGGGAGGGGAGCCCGGGTACGGGGGAGGGGAGCCCGGGTACGGGGGAGGGGAGCCCGGGTAAGGGGGAGGGGAGCCTGGGTAAGAGGGAGGGGGTTTGGGGAGCCCATTTCCCTGATGTGGTTTGGTTACATTTCCTCCCGACGAGGAGCCTCGCCTACCGCGATGTCAACACCTGCATGTTGAATGTTTCATGTTTAAACTTTTCTTTTCTCTAAAAAAATATGAATGCAAAAAAAAAAAAAATACACATTATTTACACTCAGTAGCATCCCACTCAACCAGGCGCTCTTAAGGCGCTTTCACACACCGGCGCGCGACGCGATACAACACGATAAAAAAGTTGCAACAATAATATTGTTAGGCCCTTTCACACCGCGCGCGACGCGATGCGGCGCGACGCGAGTTATTCGAGTTGAAATAATTTCAACATTTTGTCGCTTGTCGCCGAGTGTCGCGAGCGATATTTTTCGTTGACCAATCAACGCGCTCTGTAATATCACATGATCGGTTGGGTAAATTCCATTATATTGTTCTAGAAACGTGGATATCATGGATGTATAGGAGAAGAAACCGGGCTGATTATTACCGGTTGGGAATGGAGGCTGATGAAGAAAATTATGGTGATTGTCACGATAGGAGTGAGAGTGGGAAGCCGAAGAAGAAAAAAGTACAATTAAATGAAAGTGAGCAGATAGGGATAAGGTCAGCGGCATAGTTACAGGGGTCTGTGGGGTGCATGTCCTTCCCCATCCTTGCCCATCAGCTTCGGCAAAAAATGGAAGCATGATTACGTTACTTCCTGCGCTCACTGCCAGTTCGTAGCCAAGCTTTTACCCAGGGGGGAAGTTCGTCGACTATCTAAGCGGAGCACCACCAGTAGTCCAAACCAAACTAACTCAACTTCGTTTAGGCTCTCTAATAGCAGATCAACTTCTACGTCTGGATTTATCGATGACGTAATGGTAAGTGATTTAGGCAGGGTATAGTTATTACATATAAATGCTCTACGGTCACATGACAAAATATCTTCCGCGCGCGCCACAAAACATCTCTGAGCGTAAAAACATCGCCCCGCCGGTCTGTGGAAGGTCCTGCCACCTTTTTATCGCGTTGTGTCCGCGTCGCGCCCGTGTGAAAGCGCCTCAGTCTTAGAATAGAGAATAGGGGGAGGTAAATCCCGAGAACTGCAAGGAAAATGCTGCGGCAATGGGAGTATTTGCGTCATGAGAACACACAACTAACAAACGAAGGCAAAACAGTGGTAGACGGCAGACGACCATTCTCCCCAAAAGAATTGTAACATTTACTTCTTTAGAGAGACATTACAACGATATTGCAAAGGGTTTATTTTCCCTCACTACCCCACTCCCACTACCCCCATTACTGTGCAAAAACAGAGTACCACTTATGCAAAGTGGCATCACCAAAAGGGGGAAACAGGGACAGGCCGCTTCCCCCCCCCCCCCCCCCCCCTTACCCAACCCAGGGAGCCTGAATGGAGGCACGCAGGATTCTTGTTGGTTAAAAATGATTTGCCCAAATAAAGATTAGACAGTTTTTAGCTCAAACCAGCTATGCTGGTTGAGCTATTGGGATGCCCATGTCATTCCTATCTATCCTCCTATCTATCATCCTATCTATCATTCTATCTATCCAGTCTGTAAAAACTTTTGCTTTTGGGCCATAAAATGTTCATGTTTTTGATGAATCTCGACAGACTTGGTCACAATGTTCATGACTGATGGGTCATCTTTGACCACCTAAAGGTCAAGGTTCAAATGGCAATTTTTAAAGGGGAACAATGGGCCAATAATGGAAAAACTGCGAACGCTACTTCTCCTACAAATTTCGGTGCACAGAGCTTTTTGTGGTTTAGTCATTTTAATGGTCTCAAGCCAGTCATTCGGGGTGTTCAAGAATTTTTGATCACCAAGGTCCCATTTGGGCCCTAGCGCCCATTTTATGAAATTTCACACAATGGTACTGGAAATGCAGTCTCCTCCTACAAGCTTCAATCAACTTTCTTCAAAGCTAACATGTAATGGTCCTTGGTTGGGTAGAGGGCCATTTTTGGGGGGGGGTTGTCAGGAATTTTGGGCCTAGGCCCACTTTGAGCGTAGGCCCATTGTATGAAATACTGTAAAAATCTGTATCTCCTACGAATTTTGGTGCACAGTGCTGCGTTCGGTCATACGGATGGTCTAATAGCCGTCACTTCGGGGTGTTCAGGAATTTTCGGTCCAAGGTTCAACTTGGGCCTGAGGGCCAATTATATGAATTTCACCCAGATGGTACTTGAAAGGCATCTCTTCCCACAAGCTTCAATTCTTTTTTTTAAAGTTGCAGTGAAGGACCGCAGGTAGAGGGGGGGTGTCCAGGGGTTCTGGGGGTTTGGGCCCATTGGGACCTTAGGAGCCATGGCCCAGTGTGGGCTGAAACACATTTTTCGAGAGAATTGCTGTGATTCATATAGTTCTCATATACATTTGCCGTTAGTTTCTATTTTTAGAATGTGGCTGGGAACAACTACAACCTCGTCTCACTGGAAATAGGAATTCCCCTACTGGATCTGGGTCAAGTGGTCAAGCGCTAACTGTGCTCTCCAACCCACCTCTCACTTACCACTGTCCTGTAATAAGTGTATAAACAACCTACAGCTAGTAGCTATAGGCCCCTGCACACTACTGTTTCCTCCCACTACAACTGATTAAGTACGTAGGGTTTAGACAATGGATCTGTCCAAATTAGAATATAAATAATTATTAAATGCATCACTGAATATGGTCACCCTTCAGGGAGGAAGAATGAAGTGTCTGAAGGTTTACCTTACTTTTTCAGATAAAATTCTTATTAGGAAGTCATGTTGTTTTCTTTTTCCTACTCTTATTAGGTGGGACAAAATAATAAGTATATTAGGCCTACTACCATAGTGTAACCCATAATCGCTCAGTATCAACTTCCAATTAAAACAAACAGGAATCATGTTACGGTGACCGACTGTTAACCGTGTGCCAGTATTATCTTTGTTACAGTTCCCCAATATTTGTCTGATGTCAAAGATGCCATAGCATTAGAGCTTCACTAGTCCTAGTAAGTTAGTGTATTCTGCCATAGTAATAGGCCCTCAATTCAGAATCTGAACAGTCAACTTTTCTAAACGTGTTTCGTATATATATTGATTGTACATTCCTGAATATTTGTCCTGACCTCTGACAATGCGTAGTTGAGCACAGTAACACAGATGCATGTTTCAGGTCGTTTGGGACTTTTCATGCAAATAGGCCTAGGCCAAATGCTTCTTCTCCTAGAGTTGAAATCATTTGATCTTGAACCTGTGGTTTATTATTATCCTGGTAATACCTATTATTATAATTAACTGCCTCGATGTTATAGTTTACAAATTCCAGGAGGTTCGGGGCATTTGGGTTGCCGAGTATAATTCATATGAGTAAGCTAGCGAGCAGAAAGTGAAAGATCCCAGGCTATCCCTAGATAGCTACCTATGGGAGTTTTATTATGTCTACCTGCAAATTCGGCATTCCTTCCCTTTTTATCGTGGTCTCGGCGTTTCTAAGATCGAAAAACAGCATCATTTGAGTTAGAAAAATCATATTTCAATCAAAATTCCTGCAATTTTTAGCTCAAACCAGCCAGCTGTTTGAGCTGGTGGAATTTGCATGTCTATCATTTCCCTATCTATCTATCTATCTATCTATCTATCTATCTATCTATCTTCTATCTATCTATCTTCTATCTATCTATCTATCTATCTATCTATCCATCCATCCATCCATCATCCATCCTCCATCCATCCATCCGTTAATCCATCCATCCATCCACCATCCATCCCTCCATCCATCCATCCATCCATCCATCATCCATCCATCCATCCATCCATCATCCATCCATCCATCCATCTATCTATCTATCTATCTATCTTCTATCTATCTATCTATCTTCTATCTATCTATCATCTATCTATCTATCTATCTATCTATCTATCTATCTATCTATATATCTATCTATCTATCTATCTATCTATCTATCTATCTATCTATCTATCTATCTATCTATCTATCTATCTATCTATCTATCATCTATCTATCTATCTATCCTATTGGCGTTTTGCTTCTCCCAAACAGGCACTTCTTGCAATGAATGTTGACCAAACTTGGACACAATGTTCATTGACCCATGGGACATGTTTGACCTGGGGCCCGTCTGCCTATTTTATGAAATTTCACACAATGGTAACATGAAAATGCCATCTCCTCCACAAGATTCAGTGATGTTCTTCAGTTAACATATAATGGTCGTGGGTAGGAGGCCCTCAGGGATGTTTGGGAATCTTGGTCAGTTTGTGGTCCCTATAGCCCATAAATGAAATACTGCAAAATCTTTTATCTCCAACATTTCTGTTGCGATTGCTGAGTTCAGTTCTAATGATGAATCTACTACTACTAGCCAACCCCAGGGTGCCCAGGGATTTAGGGACCAAGGCCCGTGGTTACTGGGGCCCATCCATATTGATTGAATGCTAGGTCATTTTTGGGCCCTGCATGATCAAAAGTCGTAAAGTGGCACAATAGGCCATTGTTTGAAACTGCCTCCTTTGCCTCCTGATCTATGAACGTTAAAGCACATAGGTAATTCGTCTCTGGTACTTTGTGCGCAGTTTGAGCTCTAAGCACCAGTGGTGCTCTATTTTGTACCTCCTCCTCTGTTCCTGGGAGTAGTTAGATCTCAGAAATGAGTTCCTACCCCCCCCCTCCGCTGTCTCCCCCCCCCCTGTCTCCCCCCACCTCCTTAGTGTCGCCTGAGGTAAGATGAGGCTCCAGAATATACTTGGGTGAGGGGTCATGCTGTGGAGGGGGGGGGGGATTTTCACATCAAGTCTCTCTACCCCTTCTACAACAACTCGACGACTGCATCACCCTTCATCTCCCAGATATGTACCTAAGCCCACATGGTGTGAAGGTTTAGGCTGTAGCAAACACAGCGAGCTGTGGTTGACTGCTCAAATAGCATAGCACTGTACACAAATACTTGCTTCAGGCATACTAAAGCACTTGAACCAGTGATAAGTTGATCTCTGTTTATGCAGTGTATGCATGCAGGCATTTCTCTGCATTATTTCCCCTAGGAGTTCCCCCCTTTGAGTGCCTGCATAAAATATTTCTATTTCATAATAGCCTGGGTTATTGCCTGGGAGGTCTATTTAGTTCCAAAGGTCAGGCTTTGGTTGACCTGCAGGCCTTGTTAAGTAACGCACTAACTAGGGAAAATTTGTTAGTTAGCCTCTTATATACTATATTGGGAGGCTTCCATAGGAACAAGCCCCCCTTTTATAAGTATTTATATGGCCCCAGGAATAGGGGAAGTAATTATGAAGATCTACTTGGCCTATTCCGGTGATCTTTTTGCATCTCGGTCACAGCCAATGGTGGCACTCTGCTTAATGTTCACAGCACAGTTAAAACTCCTTCTCCCCCCTCCCCCCAAATAATATTAAAGATAGTGTTTATTGCTAGGTGATGGTTGTGGGAGTTTATATATATATATATTTTTTTTTATAGATAAATGGTATTGCTGAGTGATGGTTGTGAATGTTCTTCATTAAATATTCAGTCCAATGATATAGAAAATGAAAGAATGATATTCACCCTGTTGAATATAGTGACATCAAGTGCACATTGTGCTTTTGTGACATGCAACTCCAGTGATTCATTTGTATTGTTAAAATTGTTGTAGGTACTGTCTAGTAGTAGTAGATGTTTTGAGAATATATTGGTCTTACGTTTCCATGTTGTTAGCATCTAATCTAATTAGCTTTGATGATAGTCTGACCAATATTGAATGTAGACATACTGGAGAAATTTTGGTCGGGTCTAAGGACTGTTTATGGTTGTACAAACTGCTTGAAATAGCACTATGATTCAAGACCTTTCACCACATCCCTGCATGAACTTGCTTGCTTGTTGTAAAAAAAAACAACATTTGTTAGGGAAACAATTTTTTTTTCAAGCACTCCAACATATTTTTGCCGGAAGAGGTGTCAGATATTCATACGAAAAGAAAATGTACAGCTGTTTATTTATAGTTATTCATTGTTGATACATATATGTTCAACTCATAAAATAGGAACATCCTCAAATTGAAAGTGAGACAATGGATCGTTCGGTGAGAGAGAGTGAAGAACGCCAATAATAAGCGTCTGCAATTGAATTAACAGGTGGACCATATTTTCATACTGAAAGGACAAGCTGGACAATTGCATTGGCTGGTGATATCATTGTCCTCATGTTCATTAATTTTTCATACTCAACATAATAACAAACCAGCATGCTAGGCCATGACTCTGGCAGAAAGCACACGGGTGAATTTAAGGCGGGTAAAACTGGTATATTATCTACATGCGAGATATGAGTGATTTTTCAGCAATCTGACACAACCTCTATGCAAGCTGCATAGTGAAAAATAAACTGAAAATGTCAAATAAACAAGACTCATATAGGGAGCTAAAGGGTTGTTTCCACGATCAATAAAGCGATAGGAAAATTTGTGATCACAATACACACTCACTTGAGAGTACAAAGGCCCCCATTTTTGTTTCTTTTGTATCCAAATAGTTATATGCAACATATTTCTTGGCATGATGCAGCTCATTCTTCTCATGATTCTAATCAGGCTGTGCAACTTCTCATCAGTTTTGGTAATGGGAGTCCAAACAAGGAGAAACGAGCTTGCTCTATTAGAGGGCCGGTGAGGCAATGACTTTTATAGTTAAAGTTTAGTTCTACTATCCAAAACCCAAGTTCACAACAAATACTGTAACCAAAAGAACCATATAAAAATCAGGAAGGTAGTATCGTCTTAATAATGTACAGCTATAAAGGCAGCATTAGTGCTATTGGGGAGATATACATTGCAAAGAGCAACGTTCATTGTGTGGGCCATTTTACCTAAAGTGAAGGTGAAACTTTGTTTTCACTACCATTAATAGTGAAAATATGACTCTTTTCCGGTTAATTGACAGTTTTGACCTATCTCTGTTAATGTTAGGACCTCTGGGAGGATGGAGCCTCTCACCTACTAGCCCTATGAGATATAGAATCCATTCTACATACCGTAATCTGTAATGAACGCCCCGGGGGAGTTACATTTTCAAAGAGGGGGGCAATTATTTAGGGTACTTTTATAAGGGGCAAAAATATAATTTTGCCGTATAGGCTTCCAAAATACTTGGTGAAATATGACTTCCAACCTTCACGGAAGTTCCCGAAAAAGGAGGGGGGGGGGGTGGGGGTGTATTTCAGGGGGAGGGATTCTATTACATATTATACGGTATGACATCACCATATTGGACCCCTCATATCTTCCCCAATGAATAATCTTTTGAGGTATAGAGTTGCAATCTGCACCACTTTTCACACATTCGTCCATGACCTTAACGAGGAAGCTGCTAAGACTGCTCTTGGATGACTCCTGACTCAACTCGTAAGCTGCTGCAGAGGTCCTGAATAAAAACTGCTGCCCGGGTTGTGCCCGCCACAAAGAGTATGACCATATTACTCCATACTTAGGCACCTCATGGCTCCTGCGGAAATCGGGCTGCAATTCAAAAATCCTGTTGATTTTGTTCAAAACCCCCCATGGTGATTGTGGGTACCTTGTCGATCGTGTTAACAACGTGAATCTAGATCAGGTTTCAGATCGGAGTCGGAAGGTTTGCCGGGGACATTCCTTCGTTACCGGGTATCAGTTATGGTGACCGATCCTTCGCAGATCTTGCTCCATGTTCTATAACAATTGCTCACGATGTTCGGTTTGCCACCCTCTGTAAATTGGTTTAAATCTTGTTAAAGACATTATTTTTCTCTTTTTCGCTACTCGTTCTGTAAAAAAAAAAAAAAAGGGCTTTTGAGCTTTTTAGGAAAGGCGCTATATGAATATGTGACTGTTATGTTATGTCCTTAATAAATGCTCCCCCCTCTTCCCCTTATCAATTTGAAGTCTTTACTATGTTCTGATTTGCAACTTCATTCCACATAGGTGAGGAATTTGCAGGGTGTCACTCCAAAATGTTAATGCCCCAGTTTGGTTAATGTAGACTACCGTAGGACAAAGCGAGGACGCAAACACTTGGTGAATTGTGGGGGGTCCAGAGCAGTATGAGAGCAACAGTTTGTGTTGGGCCGCAACTACCCACCCCCCCCTCACACCAGTCGCTGAACCCTGGGACCGAAGCGGGATGGGAAAACAGTTGATCGGCTCCCACTGACACGTACAAAGTCAACTGTTATATCTGCAATCAACAAAGCCCAGTCCGATGGTTGTGCGTATGTTTTCATTCCCTTTTCCTGTTTTATTGTCCGTATGCAAGCCACTCCAGGATGATAATTAAGTGTCTGTTCATTACTCTCAGGTCTGTAGTGAACTGAATAAAATTGAATAATGAATACATGCCACTAGCTTCAATCAGTCAAGGGGCAGTTCAATTCCCAGGTCAGGTCAAGTCTAAATGCATTCCTATGTAATTAGTACCGTTGGTGTGGGCTTGTAACTGCCGGACTTCGGAACAACAGTCCAAGTGGCGGAGGAATGGCAGGGGTCTTCGTGATGAGAAACATACATTTTTTCGAGAATATAGGTTTGTAAAATTCATATTGTAAATTGTAATGAAGGTTCAATATGGCATAAGGTCCCAACAGTTGTAATGAGATAAAGGGTTTGGATTTCATAATTGACAAAAATGTTCTCATTCGTAATAGATGAGTAGGTTTGTTACTCATAATACAACAAACGTTTCGGAATCCGAATGAACGAAGGACCTCACAATGGTTTGTGGTGTCCGCTGTTCATAATAGAACAGAAGGTTTGATATTCATAATGGAGCGAAGGGTTGTAATTCGTATAGTTTAAAGGTTTGTAAATCTATGGAAAAAGGTTCGTTATTCATATATCATACCTTTGTGCAATATGAATAAAAACTCTTTTCTCTATATGAATAACAACCCCTTGTTATTTACGATATCAAACTCTGTCTGTCCCCGAATAGCAACCTTTTTGGCTATTATGAAATGTGAGGCATTTCAGTGGATTTGGAGTACAACCCTTTGCTCTATCTGGATGTTTTGTCCTGTAATGAATGACAAACCTCATGAACAATGGATCCCTCTTCTCAATATGAGTAGCGGACCAAATCAACAATGGACCTAGTAAATATTGGGCTTCACCCATTGCTGGCTGAACAGACTGTTGAGAGTTGAGGCAGGCTCTGGCTATAGATATCATTTTATTCTCCTTCACTGGTTTGTTAAATTGCATATTATATACCCTGAGGTATGGATGGACTGCCATGTTTGATTTGGCTGAAAATGCTGGTATGCCTCTGGGGTGTATCTCTTGCCAGACCTGGAGATCCAGGTCTGTGCCTATGATTAACTGCTCCAGCACCTTGTACTGTGATCCTGGTTTCTCTGTTTATTTGCAGTGCATTGATTGCTGGCATTGGGGTCACAAGTACAAAGGTCACGTAGTTGACTTGGTATTAACCGGACGTCCATACCATGTACCAGAATTTCAGCCAATCCGAGTGTGCTAATAAGGCACAATCTGACATTGGCCAATTTCCCCTTGTGATGGCACAGGGAGAGAGGAGGGGAGGGCGATGCAGGACCTCCTTCACTGGAAGTCAATGTAAACCATACATTGGGGCGGGGAGGGGTGGGGGGTGGGGGTGAGGAACCTCATGTAATAGAGGGTCCATGTAAAACAGGTACTCTAGGTGGCCAGGGGGGGGGGGGCCGCAGGGCCTCATATATAAAGGTAATGTAATAGGTACTTCAGGGACCCGGTAACGAACAAACTCCATATGGGATATGTAAGAGGGGTTGACTTATAATGTTAATTTTTAATGTCGATATTATAACGTAATTTTTCACAAGATCTTGAAGAATAATCTAATTAATTTCTATTTCCTTTCTGTTATCACGGCTGAAATTGTAGCTTTCACTACGTGGAATCTTTTGGTGGCCTTTGCATCCAGATCAACTGAAAGAAAATTTTAAATGCGACCACCTCAAAATTTTGGGTGTGGGGGTGTCATATGTCCCTCTCTAGAGTGAGAATTGAAGGGAATTTTGTATGATCACTGTGACATGAACAAAATGGTCCGTTAAACTAGCACAGCATTCAGGATCTATTTTATGATATGTTACTTATGCTTTGAATTGCACATTCCCGATGATATGGTGGTGTGCTGCCATTCTGGGGGACAACGGGTGGTGGGGGAGGTCACTGGTGGGGGAGTCAACTGGGTGGGGAGGGGGCTTACCCCCTTGCTCTGGGTCTACTTGGACCATTCACGGTCATAAAGTCGTATAATACTTTTGTGATTTGATGTGCTGGTAAACTACTCTACGCACTTCACCTAGTATTACTAACATAGCCCGCGTCGTAACCTCTATTAGGAAAATATCTCCTCTGTAGATTTTTTCATTCTGCTGTATCATCCGGGCGTTTACTCCTTTCCTTCCTCTGCACCCATGCTGCATACTACTACATGGAAATGTTGATATCCAAATCTGAATCATTGCTGCACCCAAATGATTTTTTTTGTTTTTTTTGTCATTCTATCGATGTTTTCCTGTCTTTGGATCCACAATTAGAAGGCGATTGGTGTGGCCAGATTGGAGCCCTTCAATTTTGCCAGGGTTGCTAGATCGAGGTAAATTAGGGTGCAATCTTGCAATATGGTAATTGTGAGTATGTCGTAGTAGATTCTAATAACCGAATATGGTTTTTTTGTTTTTTTTTTCGCTAGCCAACAGGCCTCAGAGACATTGAGTGAGTGAGGTTCTCCACTCTTTGATTCTAGCCTTTTGTCATAGCAGTTACAGACTGGGACTGGGAAAATAGGGGGGGCGTTAGGGAGGCCCAAATGTGGCTGGGCCTCCACGGAATGTTTAATTGAAGTGACCGGTGTATGTTTCCTGCAATTCTGGAGACAAAATATTGATTCATCTCATATGAAATCTCTTTCGTCCTTGCATAAAATATCTACCTCCTATATTATATCCTTGATTGTTGTAACCTTGTTTATCTGACCTAACTAACATGATGTGAAGAAGGGAGACAGCCATCCAGGGTCTATTTATTCGGGTGACCATATTCTGGGGCGGGCAGGTGGACAGGTCTCTCAATATTTGTTTATATCCTATATAATGTCCCCTCCCCCCATATTGGGAACAAATCTCCAGTCTTGCCATCCTGACCAGTCGTTGCCCGTATCAGAGGCGAGGGCCTGCGCCCATGCCAATCACGCAAGGCTAGTTAGGCTATAGTGCATCATCGCTATCTTCCTCTGCCAGTCACACCTCCACCACTTCCTCCTGCCTCCTTATTGTTACATCCACCCGAGGGGGTTGATGACTGGCCCCAAGATAATCCAGTGCCTCCTCACCCAGTTCTAAAAGGAAGCCGAGGCACCTAGCATGTACCCAGCGGCCGTTTACTCATCCATTCACCAGGGTTGCCTTTGGTGAGCCAGCCCACAATCAGTGCTTCAATAGGAAGCCTCCGTTTTCCGAGTGGATGCTGAGACTAATGGAGACGCACTCCTGGAGGAAGTTGTTGATATTGGCACATGTATGGCCGAAGAGGGGGGGGGAACTAGTATATGGCCGTCCTAGGCACCTTCACCATGCCAATGTTTCTGCAGTCTGGAACCGTGACTTTGGCGTTGAAATTGATTCAGGAAGTCGGCCTTCTGTCAAAGGGAAGTCGAGGGATACTGGCAGGCCTATGACAGGTTGTTTCCTCAGTAGAGAATGTTACCAGATGATAACATCCTGGAACACTGTAGAAAGGTTTGGACCTGGAAGGAACATGGCCTCATTGAGGACTGTAGAGAAAGCAGGGGGCAGAGGGGTGTGCATTTCCCTCGCCCGCCCCCCCTCCTGTATGCCTCCGGGGAGGAACACGTCCAATTTCAGGATTGAGAAGGATGACCAGAAGCACAGTACATGGCCATGGAACATCATCTTAAAAACTTGCACAATGAGGACAGGTTCACAACCCCACATCCTCAAAATGTGGCGATTCTAGCAGTTCCCTTTTTGAGTTATTCATTTTCACTTGCATTGGATTTCACCATAACTGATGACCTCACAAGAATAACAATGGGAACGGTCCCCCATTGACTTTTAAAAGTCAATGCTATTTCGGCACGATTAGCAGAATTTTTTTTTTGTTAACATTTATGAATGAATTATTCTTTCATATCTGTTTTGTGACAAATTATAAAGTTTTCATAAATCCCATTGTTAGTTCTTCTGGCACTAGGCTGGTAAAAAAAATAAAAAACATGTTTGGATTGACTTTGTATTACACAGGGTCCCTGGTTTCTCTCGTGAACGTCACATGGGACATTGTGCAAAGCAGAATTTGGTCTCCTTTTCCACACTCAAAATGCTTGAAATTCTTTCTGAGGTTTTGGGGTTGTTTCCTAATAAAATTTACTATTACAGTTAAGACACGGAAATAGCAAGAAGTTTGATTACTGACCTTGTACTTTGAATCTGTCACTATTCATATTTAGTATGTGCTGATTGTTTGGGTGAAGATCCACCATCCCTCCTCATTCTGATAGTACTTAGCAAGCTGGTCACGATTGGAAACCGTAAGTTCATTCACATACCCTCGAAAATATTCAAGAAATGAACCTCAATGATATTGAAAATAAGTGCTATCGTTATCTAGCACATCTACAAGAAATTCAGTCCAGAATGACCAGGCTTCTGACCAAACTTTCTTGTTTCGACCTTCAGTCTGACGCTTTCATACTGAATATGACACATCCTATATCATTAGAGAACCGGAACATATATTTGGTCAGCGCGATGCTGGCATGTTCCATTTCTAGCCAGAGGCGAATGTCAGCTATGATGCAATATCCACCAATTCCTCTAAATCGCCCTGTCAACTCGGCATAGACGTCAGAATGTGCATAGACGTACAGATGTGCATAGACATACGATGTGCGGTGCCCTTCATGACGTCCTGCCTCATTTGGACAACATCTGAGAATAAAGAAAGCCCTTATTTTAGCCCAAGACGCCTGAGGCTTTCCTCTCTCCTAGAGAGATGATTGTGCCACGCATTGCATAATCTCTTCTAGACAGTTCTTGTTTTGGCCTTTGGAATGAAGGCGCTGATAAGATCCAGATCCCCCAAATTCCTCTCGTTCCGAAGTAGCCTCAAGTTGTCGTTTCTTTTTCACCTGAAATCTGACACTGCGCTCCCTAAATCAGAGCCCGCCAGCCAAGGCGTAACCGTCCACTGCTTAAGGCTGTGCAAATCACTCCTCGCATAATGAAGTGGAATGCACAGACTCTGTTGTCATGCCTGGACCAATCCGCCTCATAAATCAAGGGAGCGTGGAGCTAGTCTGTCAAAGATCATATTCGCCTCAACATTCATTGCCTATACTTGTACAAGGGTATTCGTGGAGGGATCCATCGCCACGGCAACTGAAGAGGACTGATGGAAGGCCTGGGGCATCTTTCCGATACTGTGACAGCTGATAAACCCTGTGATATGCATAGCCAGCTTCATCTCACTGGGTATTATCAAGCTGGAGTTCAAGAGAGGCGATAATACGGATGGGGCTCCAGAATAGACAACCCAGGGGCAAAATTGTCCAGACTTTTGGGGGCTCCTCGGAAGGTACAGAAAAATTAGTAGGAGAAAAGATGGAAAAATTCTGTCTGAAAATCTCTAGGTGTGAGAGCATAGAGCATAGTGTATTATTACCAGCTGTAGTTGTTTTGATCAGCGGACTTTTGCATTTAGAAGCTGAATGCCTCAGACTACTTTCCAGACCTTTTTCCAGCTGGTTTGGTATACTCTCCTGTCCAGGTGCGGTTCTATGGGGGTCCAGCTGGTTTGGTATACTCTCCTGTCCAGGTGCGGTTCTATGGGGGTCCAGCTGGTTTGGTATACTCTCCTGTCCAGGTGCGGTTCTATGGGGGTCCAGCTGGTGTGATCCATCCAACCCTAGACTAAAAGTGACTACAAATTACTTATATATATGACAGGCGTATATCATATCCCGAACCCTCATATCTAAAAATGTCTTCTAACCAATAGACTGAAAAAAAAATCTGATTGTGTGGAAGAATCTGAACAACTCTTTTTATCTGATCATTAGTCAAAATTCTTTTAAGAACTGCAATTTTTTTTGCAGTTAAAAGATTGAATCAGAGGCCACTTACAAATTCCATGGCCTTCAGAGGTTGTTAGATAGGTTGATGATTTGTAATGGGACACAGCCCAGGGGTGCATTCATGAATGAGGATGAGAGGGGTACTCGTAAGGGATGACCAAATGAGAGGGTTGCAGGTTTGAGCCCCACATCCACCTTCCTCCCTTCTAAATTAGGTCAATGAATTGCCAAATAAATGTGTTGAAATGATGCATGCCCCAAATAATACAATAATTTAATATCCTTTAAAACTTTAGATTTTGTACTTAAGTACAACAGATGGGGACCAGACCAATGCGGGAGTAAATATTCAGAGGTTCATATGTGAGTGCACTCGCAGCGCAACATATTTCTGTTAAGGTTACTATGGTAATCCGAATTAGCCTTTGAATGTAGATCATCTAATATCTATGTATAAGGTCAGCAGAACACTTCAACACACTTTTAATGTCAGGATAGACATGCATTTTATGTTGTATGAAGCTAGAGAAATTCAGCATTGTTGAGAATTAGTTATCATTTAGTGATCCAATGATGCCATGCACGATTCAGAGTGATGGCCCACTTTCGTTCGATCGTGGGAGCCCCATGTCCAAAAGCAGTGGTGTGGGGAGGGCTTTGAGGTTGAGACTCTGATATCAAACCTGTTTCGCACGGAAACCAAGGGAAGGCATGTTCTTTATAAACATGACTCTTCTCACTTCTTCTTATTTGTCTAGCTATACTCACGACTTCTCTTAGATGTGGATAGGTTCACAAGGAAACGTCCCATTGGACCAGTGATCGTTCGTTTCGATTTTTGCATCGTGAGCTTGGGTCGCCTTGGCTGTCTACAATAACTACATTTGCCGGGGATACTAAAGCTGGATTGTGCTAGAAGTGGCAGTAGTATGCTATGTAGTAGCAAGTCTCCACATCGAACATTCAAGATTTCTTGAAAATGGCTGGTATTTCCTGAAATTTACGAAGGCACCTTTGTATACAGGCCTGAGAATCTGACTCCACGCATACCATATGACACCTTACTAGTGTGGAAACGGGGGGGGGGGGGGGGGTTCTACCCCCCAGAAGCCTACTACATCCACATTATTATATCTCCGCGACACTGAAGTGTCGGGGATATTATGGTTTTTTTTGGGGTGTGTAGCCGCCGCGCCCAGGCTCTAGCCCCCGCCGCTGGAAACTTTAGGAGGTTAGCGCAATAACTCTTTAAAGTTTATCCGATGATCTGAAACTTGGTACCCATGTCCGCCCTAGTGAAATCTCGGATGAGTTCGAAAGTTGGCTTCGCTGCAATGTTGGGGGCCGCTAATTTGCATAATTTACTGCCAAATTTCAAGTTAGTTCGGACATTTGAAACCAAACTTGGTGGGTAGGGACTATAGTTGATCCCCAAAAAATGTGGAAGTCCTTTTCAAGGGTCATCTGATGTCAAATTTGCAAAATTTTTGTGAGTTTCCAAACTTTGTCAGATTTGAACGAAACTTGGTTGGTAGGGACTATAGTTGATCCCCAAAAATGTGGAGGTCATTTGAAAGGTCATTGAGAGGTCAAAATTTGCCGGAATTTTCACTGATTTCTTCCAAACTTTGTCAGATTTGAACGAAACTTGGTGGGCTACATTTGTTAAAAGTCATTTCAAAGCCCTCATGTGTCAAATTTGCAACTCAGGTGCCTATTATATCATACTTATGGTATATAACAATACTTGGTGTATGAAGTTTATCTTGGTTTCTGACCAAAATGGGGGTCTCTATGGGGGTGTTAAATACTTCTTCTCTATGATTGCTCAAAAGTGGGTATACACGTGGGCGGGTTACCCTCCTACAGTTAGTTGGTAATTGCATTAGTGTTCAAAAACCTCCAAACCAAAAGGGGGGCCCTCCTCTGTATCCGCTAAGTTCCAGGGTGACCCTGGTGGTCCCATGGAGCAGCTTCCAGTCCCCTGTCTTGAACCCGGATATCCCTGGTTCACATGGATTGCTTAGTAGGTCACAATTGCCCATATATGATAGCAGCTCACGACCCTCACAGTATGGGTTATAGTTTTGACCATTATATCCACTGTTACTACTAGGGGCTGGAACCAATTAATTAGTGATTAATTATGACATGATCTTATCAGATAGATAAGGTTTCTAATGAAATGGGGACTATTGAAAATGAGATCTAATGCAAAACCTCTGATAATTCCATGCAGTGCTGCAACCTGTCTGGGTGTATGGGTCACGAACTATTGTGGTTGACATTGTTTTGCTTCGCGAGGTTGCATGCTTGATCGCTCATGTTTAGTGCCTGCCATTCCACCTCCTGTGACCAGTAGGGGGGGGGGGAGCAATTGGGAATAGAAAAGAAAGAAACTTGGAGTAAGTACTGTTACCATGACAACCAGTACCCTACCAGTTATTTTGTATCCGTAAGTGGATCTGGATTGTGTTAGGAAGTCTGAACTGAAGCTGAACGATGTATCGGCCTACCTCTTGCCGCTCTACAGAAGAGGCTCACCAAAATTATGAGTGGTCCCACACACACGCTTTTCATGACCTCTAAATTACAACAGGACAGCATGCATGCTGGTGAATACTTGAATCTCTTGTCCATTCCTATATGAATAATTTGGTTAGAACGGTCAGGCTGAGTCTCTATCATGATCTGAGACTTGCTACCAGTTGAGCTGGAATTTGGTTACTTAGTAATTCGGTGGGAGAGATCTCCCCTTTTCAGAGATGCTACCTTACAGTTTGTGCTTTCTTTACCATTCTTCAAGGTATGCTGGGTAGACGTGCCCTTTCAGGAATAGTTTCCACCACATTTTTGACTCCTTGACTTCAGTTATGATAGTGTGTCACTGTTTGTGTATATATGTATTGTATAGTGACGTCTGGCTTGTGAAGATGATAACTTGACCCCGGATTACTTATATATAGATCCTGGTATTGTGGTTCGCCGTATTGAGTACATGAACCCTATTTTTGTTGGGGGCATGTCAAAAGGTCACCAGAGGTCATTAAAGTTGAAAAACTTCTTGTGACAAAATTAAAAGTTTAGTCGAATGCTGGTCTGATCAACCTGAAATATATATGCAGCTTCGTACCGAAGAGGTAAAAGAACCCTATTGTTTTGGGTGGTTTGGGGGTATTTGGGGAAAATTGAAATTGTGGACTTTGGATATTTGGGCTAATTTGGTGAGAATTGGAGAAATCTATTTCACCTACTCTACTTACCCCTATCGACCCATGCACCCCCTCAATATGCGACCGAGTGTCGCATTGTAACATAGTAACGGGTTGGGGGCCACCCCATCGCCCCCTTTTCTTTTTGCCAAGTAGTCGGCTGCCAACGAGGTGTTTGGCATGGAAAAAGTTCAAAATTTCGACCAAGGAAGTTGTACGGTTGGTGACCGTTTTGGAGACCGAAGCTACTCATCCAGCTTCGTGGAGAAGCAATTGTGGAGAACGTTTGTGTTCGTTTTTCGCGATGTTTTGGTCGCTTTGTTTCTTCTTTGCGCAGATCGGCGAAGTAAGTACGTTCCTAACAGCCTAGGCTGCGCCTACGAGGGAGTGTGTGTTGTAACTCCAGGTGCTAACAGTCACTTGTGTGGTTAACACATTTGGGCGTGTGTCTTCCGCTCTGGGAGGTTCGATTGTTGGGCTTGGGCGTTGTTTTTGGGGGTGTTTGGTTCGTAGGTTGGTACAGTAACCAGGTTCCATCTTCCCCCTACCTAACCCCTCCTCGGGTCCCTACTCCGTCCCGTCCCGGGGCGGTCCCTGTCCCTCCCCGTCCGTCCGGGACCGGGGTGGTGGTTTGTTGCTGTCGCGTGTGCGCGTGGGAAAATTTTTCGACAGTGCGGCGGCGACGAAGGGAGAGAGAGAGAGAGAGACGGAGAGATAGGTAGTGAGGTTTTCATAGTGTTCAAGTTCAGCCGTTCACAACCCTGGGCAGGAGCATCATGAGCCCGGGAGACCGCATCTGTATTGGGCGACAACCAGGCACTCAGCAAGCAGTGGGCGCCGTGCGGACGAAGTCGGCCCGGCAAAGGATGGTTCCACACAGGAAGTACGGACCAAGCCTTGGGAAGACGCCTGACTGTGTACCGTATCGGACTCCCCATGGTCGGATCGTGGCCGGGAGTTCCGTAGGTGCAGGGGGGTTTCACGGTCCGAAACCCAGCAGTTCATCGGGGAGACAGCCGAAGGAGCCCGGCCGGCCTTTGGACGGCCCAACCGACCACCAGGGAGCCAGGGGTTCGGTTGGTCGGACAACGAGGTCAGGACCCGATGGGTCGACGGCTCGGTTAGGGCGACGCGGGGCCGCTGGGTGGCTTTGCCAGGCCGAACAGACCAAACCAGGGAGCCGGGTGCTCCGGTGGGTTGGACTCCGAGGTCGGACCCGAGGGGGGTCGACGGCTCGGTTAGGCGCCGGCGGAAGCGCCTGGTCGGCGTTCGGCCGGCCGAACCGACCATCGGGAGAAGGGGGCTCCGGTGTGAATTAGACACCGAGACCAGACTCCGTGAGGGCGCCGGCGCGGTTAGGGGGCCGGCGGAGGGCCCGGTCGGCTTCGGCGTGCCGAACCGACCATCTGGAGCAGGAGGCTCCGGGGGGTTAGACACTGAGGCCCGGACTCCGAGAGGGGGTCGGACGGCTACGGTTAGGCGCCGGCGGGGCGCCCGGTCGGCTGTTGCCCGGACGAACAGACCACTGGGAGAAGGAGGCTCCGGTGGGTTAGACCCGAGAATCGGGAATACGAGAGAGGGTCGACGATCGGGTAGGGCGCGGCGAGCGCGACGGTCGGCTGCAGCCCGGGACTTAAAGAACGCTGGGAGCCGGGGGCTGCCCGTGGGTAGGAACCGAGGTCCGGGGGGGAATAAGAGGGTTCGACGGCTCGGTTAGGGCGCCGCGGAGCGCCGGTCTGGCTCGGAGGACCAACCACCGGGAGCAGGTGGCTCCGGGGACCCGACACCGAAACGTAATTGAGAGAGGACGCCGGCGGGGCGCAGATCGGCTTCGGCCGCCGAACCGACCACCGGCGACGCCGGAGGTTCTGAACCGAGGTACGGTCTCCGAGAGGGCAAGAATCGGTTGGGGGGCCCGGTGGCAGGAGAGCCGGGCCGGTGAAAGACAGCAGTCAGAGAAGGTGGTGCCCGTGCGGCTGGTTCCAGCTGGTTGGGGCGCGAGAGCGCCAGGCTGGCTTAAAACGGACGGTCGGATCCAAGGGAGCATGCGGGAGCAAGCGGCGGACTCGGTAGACTGGGAACCACTGAGGGCCAGGGAACCGTTGGCCCCGGTAGGTCGGTTACCGAGGTACGAACCTCATGAACGGCCGACGCCTGAGGTGGGAGTCCCGGCGAATGAGAAGCGCCAGGCCTGTTTTTTTTCAGACCTTGCCGAACCCGACCGTCATCTCGGTTCGGATCCTGGGGCGCTTTTGGTCTGCTTCGGTCGAGAGGCGCCGATTTTGGCTCGTCTGGCGGGCCCGGCGCATGAGGAGGCACCAGGACCGTTTTCAGCCGACCAAATCGATTACGATCCTGGGGCAGGGGAGAACCAATCGCCAAGGGCTCGCGGAGGCCAACGGCCGGTCGGTGCTGGGCGGAATCGGAAAGCGGCAGAGCGGACCGGCCATCTCGAGGGCGTTGAAGGGCAGATTCTCAGGCACCAACGGGGCGCTCGGTTGGCTCCGGGCTGGCGAATCAACCACTAGGAGCCAGGGGCTCGGGGTGGTTTTCGAACACCGAGGTCAGGACCCTGAGATGGACCACGGCGTCGTTTGGGGGTTTGGCGCAGCAGGAGCCTACAGTCGGGCTTCAAATGGCCGAAAAACCCGATCGGCAGGTCCCAGAGCAGAGTAGTGCCAGTTCGGCCGGCGCGTTCCGCACCGGTGAGGGGGTTACGCCGGGCAGGCCCATGCCGACAGCTCGGGGAGGAGTCCCGGGGGGACTTCTTACCGCACGAAGCCCTCGAGGTGGGAGGGCGGCGGGGGCCCAGTCTCTGTCCTTCCTTTCTCTCAGCACAAGCGCGAGAGGTTGGCGACCGTGCGAGAGTTTTGTTTGGGTCGTCTTCTACCACCCGCCCTCCCCCTCCCTCAGGACCAGTTCTTGAATTTCCCTAAAACCTTTTCGGGATCAGTCTCATCTCGGTGTCCCTTGGAGGCAGGCCCCCCTGCCACGGCCAATTCTAGCGTCCGCTACAGGGGGCATTAATCGCTTGTGGTCCCTCCCATTCGGCCTCCCGAACCCGGCCCCCCCGGGAAGCTCTTCACTGGGTCAGCAGCCCCATCCTCGCTTTCTTGCGGCAGGAGGGATACGTCCGTCGCTCACGAAGACCGACGATTGGCCTGGGTGGCCCCGTCGAACGCGGGTGCCGTGCTCATAACCCTGCGCGGGTCTCTGCGCGTCTCGGACGTTGCCCGCGCTGCAGCGTTATCCTTCCCTCCGAGTAGTCCTCCCCTGCAGGGCCAGGACTCGGTCCCGGGTGCCGGCGGCCACTATGATCGATATTCTTGGGATCTCTGCCGTCTGCGCGCGCGGCCGCTGCGGCGCAGTCTGTTGGTCGATCCGCCCAGCCGATCCCTCTTCGTGGGATCTCCGGGCTCTTCCGTCCTGATGACGGAGGCCACATAAGGTGGCGGCGTGGACAATCCCATGGGGGCTGCGGTATAGTCGCTTTTTTGCGACTGTTCCCTTCCCAGGGAGACAGTGCCACAGAAACGGCGTCGCTCTCGTGTTGGGGGGGCCAGCTTGGGACGACGGCCCCACTTGGGCGGGATCACAGCGGCAAGGGCACAAGTGACTGTCCCGACCCGACGACCGTTCGTCCGATCTCTTTGTGGCGGCTAACATGCCGCGCGACTTCAGACCCTCTGGATTCCGGACCCTTTCCCGGTCGTGGGCAGATGGTGTTAGCTGTGATACCACGGCACTCTTGCGCCCTGTGGTCTCTTTCTGCCGGGAGACGAGCCCAACAGTGCTTCCGAACAGCGGCGTTCCGGGACCGGTTTGCGGACGTCGCCAACAGTCCTCGGTTGTGACCCGTGGTTGCCTCGGTAGACCAGCGATGTCATTCGTCTTGGCCCTCTTCTACAGGGGAAGCAGGACTCGACGATCCGGGCCTTTCCACTCCGCCCTTGCGGCGATACAAAGTCGGCGGGTTTTTTCCCGGATGGGTCCTCCAGGGCGAGCAGGTCACTGACATCCGCCAGCTTTTAGGCGAACGCTCCCTGCCGCTCTATTTGGCTCCGGGCATGTTCCCTGCCACATTCGCGAAACGCCTTACGAGCTGGAGCTCCTCAACAACCCTCAACGCCGTTTGTTGGGGGTGGCAGTGCCTCCGCAAGCCGCAGGGCTGGTTTTGATGCGCTTCTACTACGGCCTTTCTTCCCTGGAACGGTCCAGACGGGATCCATTTCCTCTCGGGATGGTTTTCTTGGCAAAGATCCAATCGGGGCGTTCGCAAGCCGAGATTGACCTCCCCGCGATCGGCTCCCCTCGGGAATACCCGAGGACAAGCACTGGTGCCCGTCCCAGGGGCCATGGTCTTGGTTATCGAGAGGACTCGTTTGATCGTCACGGCGATCCTACCTGCTAGACAAGTCGTGAGGAAGGCGGCGGCGGGGACGACTTCCGACACGCTTTGTCACGTGCATGGGACGGACGCGGTTTACAAGGAATGGCATTGCATCGCGGCCCTGCAACCTCCGACTACTCAGCAGTCTATTTCTCTGCCTGCACTGCGCGACGGCAACGGGGCCCCCACCGACGCCCTGTGCTAGACTGGTGCATGGTCGATAGGGGTAAGTAGAAGTTAAGTGAAATAGATTCTACAAAACAGTACGGGTTTGTGAATCTGTGAGCCTCCGAATACTTACCCCTTATACGCCAGTCCCACCATCCACCCCTCTCCAACCGTGCCGTCGCAGGCGTCCACACATTCGCTTCCGGGGTAACACCCTCGAGAATGCAGGCCGCCTAGCGGGAAAAAAATAAGAAGGGCGATGGGGTGGCCAACCCGTACTATGTTAAATGCCAGACACTCAGTAGCATTTTGAATGGGTCAGGGTCCGATAAGGGGTAAGTATTGTAGGCTCATCCCCACAGATTCACAAACCCGCTACTGTTTTGTAGATGTTTACCACACCGCAATGGACCAGCTCATACTTGTGGTAAATGTGCTAGTGTGTATTCTATAGCAACTTATATATATATGTACGTATACATGTGAACCTCTTGTGAACATGGACAACTAGACCCCGGATCACTCTACCTGGGTATTTGTTTTCAACCATTAAATGAGTACATGAAACCCTATTGCTTTGGGACAGAACAAAAGTTCATCAGAGTGTTTACAGAGGTAAAGTCTGAAAACCTTGTTGATGTGATCAGCCAGAAAGCCTGGAAACGATCAGCTAAATTTTTGCAACTTTCCTATGAGGATTTTGAGACCTTTCTGGTTTTCATGCAGATTTTGAGACACGTTTTTGGTGAAATTAAGAAAATCATGGAAAAATTATGTTTAAGTCCATTTTGGCTTGTTTAGACTACTGTATAACGCAAGCCCCTCCTGGATGGATCAACCTTCTTTTGTATTAGGTTCCTGTCCAAATTGTGGGAGAGCCCACTTAAAAAAAAACTATTCCTGGCAACTGAATTGGGGGTAAGCTGGCATATCCTCATAGGAATTTTTGCTACCCGACAAAACTTTCACAATGGGTGGAGTACGCGATCGAGGTGAATTCGGCCACCCCCATTTCGAGCATTCCCGGCATACATACACTGGCCTTGTTTGGTGATGTTGCTGGAGCATAAGAAGAGTTGAGGCTTGGGATTCCATAAATGCGTATGCGTATGTTGAAAAATCGCCAATCAACGTGAACTGAGCGTGGGCTAGTGTTTGAATATGTTCTTTTTAGTTTGCTAAGAAAGATATTGGTTCCACAGTACCAAAAATTGATAAATTAAGGCAAACCAATGCTGAATCGGCGAAATAGATGTACCGATGCGTATGCCGATGGTATCATATGATGCAACCGCGAATGATTCCCAGGAATTCTTCCCTCAACAGCCAATAGCCGACACTATGCATGGGTCTTGCTGCCTTTTTAATGGTCTTTTTCGCATACACTTATAGTTTTTTCTCCTCTGAAACAACCTGTACGTTTTCCGTAAATATGTGATTTTCACATCCAGCTCGAATACGGATCTATGGAATCCAGCCTATCTTTGTGTTAAACGTCAATTATTTCCTGATTGTATCCTGCTGCCTTATATCTTCATTACATTTCTGCACTGTGCCATCATTAATCTTCTGTATCAAACTAGAAAATGTCGGGCGGAAGTAAACCGCCAGACGTATCTATCCCCGCATCTCTTATCCCAAGAACTTGGTGAACATAAACCGTACAATTCGTGGAAAGAAGACATATATGGACTTGTGAAGCGACAACGTGTACAAGTAAATGGGTCATTCCATAATTGCACTTGTTAATTGTAATGAGGCACCCCGACAGCCCCGGACAAGGTACCTCCTTAAATAAGCACTTTTTACAGATTCGACCTTCACCCACATTACCCACGCCGACAGAGATCAATTACATGTCAGAGGTCCACACATGAAGGTCAGCATTATATCACAATGGTGAACCTCCCGTCTTCGCAGATCTTCAATTTTTCTGATTATGCCCAAAAAAAACAGTTTTTGACCCCTAAGTGACCTCGATGACCTTTAATGATAGACAGTATTTAGGAGAATGTTACTCTCCCATGTGATACATCCACTCCCGGAAGCATTTTCTTCTGATGAACCCACAGTGGCTATTTATTTATTACCGAAAAATACTAAAATCAGTTTTTGACACCCCTAGTTCCCTTTAATAACCTTCAATGACATGGCGGCTTTTATGAAAATTGTTACACTCATGTGATGCATCCCCGTCCTAGAAGCATATGGCCTTCCAATGAACATGTCCCATGTTTTATTGCGAAAAAGGTTTAAAATATGAACTTTGACACCGTGTAACTACCAAAGTAACCGATCGAAGCGGGAGTTTTTTCCCCTCCATCAAGCACACAAAGCTCATCCATCTCCAAAAAATACCAGTTTCTAATTTTTTTTGCCTGTAATTTATCCTTAAATAAGCACATTTATTCAAGAGTCAACTTTTAACCACATGACCACCCCGACAGAGGTCAAATCAGATCAAGGCAACACTGGCAGGTCAGCAATCTATATCACAAGGTGAACCATCCAGCCTTTCGCAGATATTCAAGTTTTCTTTTTCTCTGATTTTATAAGTTAGAGCAAAAAAAGTTTTTGCCCCTACGTGACCCTCGAATGACCTTTAATGATATTACAGTTTTTAATGAGAATTGTTACTTCTCCATGTGATACATCCACTCCTAGGAGCATGTTGCATTCTGATGAACACACCCCGTGCTAATTGCCGAAAAAGTCCTAAAATCAGTTTTTGACCTAAGTTGACTTTTAATGACTTCATGACATGGCGGTTTTTATGAAAATTGTTACAACTTCCATGTATGCAGCCACTCCTAGAGCATCTTGCATTCCAATGAACATGTCCAATGTTATTGCGAAAAGGTTTAAAATTGAACTTAGACCCCTTGTAACTACCAAAGTAAGTGTCCGATCGAAACGGGAGTTGTTTCCCTCCATAAGCACACAAAGCTTCTATACACCTATCCAAAATAACCAGTTTCTATTTTTTTTTTGCTCTGTAATCTCTTCCTTAATAGCACATTTTTTTCAAGATTCACCTTTAAAACCACATGACCTCCCCAAAAAAAAAACCTCCAGAGGTCAAATCAGGTCAGAGGTCAACACACAGTGCCGGTCCACAATTATATCTGGCCTTGTTTGGTGATGGTTCTGGAGCATAAGAGACTTAGGCTGGATTCCATAAATGCGATGCGTATGTGCAAATCGCAATCCACGTGAACGAGCGTGGGCTAAGTTGTTTTGAATATGTTCTTTTAGTTTGCTAAGAAACGAATTGGTTCCAACAGTAACCAAAAATTGATAAACGAAGGCAACCACTGCTGAATAGGCAATAAGCACATGTACCGATGCGTATTCCGATGCGTATCACCGCGAATGACTTCCATGGCATATCTGCCCCTAAAAAGAAAAGCCAGCACGACAATATGCTGGGCTGGCTGCCTTTTTATGGTCTTTTCGCATACCTTACAAGTGTGTTTCGCTCTTATGAAACAAACATTCGTTTTCGTAAATATGTGATTTTTCACAGTCCAGCTCAGATTACGCATCTATGGAATTCAACCTAGTCCTTGTGTTAAGACGTCAATATTTTCCTGTTTTTCCTTGCCGCCTTATATCTGCATTTATACATTTCTGCACTTGCATCATTCATCTTCTGTATCAAACTAGAACATGTCGGCGGGTCAAACCGAACGTTATACCCCGCATCTCTCCCTTACCAAGAAATTTTGGTGAACATGAAACCGGCCCATATTCGTGGAAAGAGACCTATATGGACTTGGAAGCGACAACGTGTACAAGTAAATGGGTCTCCATAATGCACTTTAATTGTATGAGGCACCCCTACACCCCTACAACAGCACCGGACAAGGTGCGTCTTAAATAAGCACCTTTATTCAAATTCGACCTCACCCACCATGACCACCCGACAGAGATCAATTCACAGGCAAGGTCAACAAACACAACAAGGCAGGTCCAGCAATTATATCACATGGTGAACCATCCACCTTCGCAGATATTCAATTTCCCTGATTATAGCCAAAAACAGTTTTTGACCCCTAAGTGACCTCTAATGACCTTTATGAATATGACCAGTAGAATGAGAATTGTTCTCTCCTGTGATTACATCCACTCCCAGGAGCATTTTGCTTTCTGACGAACACACACAGTGCTATTGGGAAAAAGTACTAAAATCAGTTTATCACCCCTAAGTGACCTTTACTAACCAACCTTCAATGACATGCGGTTTTTATGAAAATTGTTACACTCCCTGTGATGCAATTCCCTCCTAGAATCATATGCATTCCAATGACATGTCCAATGTTATTGCGAAAAAGGTTTAAAATTACTTTTGACCCCCTGTACTCCCAAAGTAAATTGTCCCTATCGAGGATCGGGGGGAGTTGCCAACATTTTCTCCCCCATAAATCACACAAAGCTCTAACACATATCCAAAAAAATACCAGTTTCTATTTTTTTTTTTTGCCTGTTAATTTCCTTAAATAAGCACATTTATTCAGATCAACCTTTACCCACATGGACCACACCCGACAGAGGTCAAATTCAGATCAGAGGTCACACACTGCAGGTCAGAGCCAATTATATCACAATGGTGAACCATCCGCCTCGCAGATATCATTTTCTGATTTTAGCCAAAAAAGTTTTTGCCCCTAAGTGACCTCGAATGAGCCTTTTGAATATTCAGTTTTAATGAGCAATTGTTACTCTCATGTGATACATCCCTCCTAGGAAGCATTTTGGCATTCTGATGAACCCACACCCAAGTGCTATTGCCCGAAAAGTAACTAAAATCAGTTTTTTACCCCTAAGTGACCTTTAATTAACCCTTCAATGACATGGCGGACTTTATGAAAATTGTTACTCTCCCTGTAATGCATCCACTCCTGAGCATATTGCATTCCAATGAACATGTCCCAATGTTATTGCGAAAAAGGTTTAAAATTGAACTTTGAACCCCTGTAACTACCAAAAGTATGTGTCCGATCGAAGCGGTAGTTGTTTCCCGCCATAAAGCAAAACCACAAGCCTATCACATATCCAAAAATAACCAGTTTTCTTTTTTTTTTTTTGCCTGTAAAATCTCCTTAAATAAGCACTTTTATTCAAGATTCAAACCTTTAAAACCACAGAACCACCCGACGAGGTCAAATTTCAGGTCAGAGTAGGTCACACACATGCAGTCAACAATTATATCACAAGGTGAACCATCCAGCCATCGCAGAAATTCAATTCTACGATTATGGCCAAAAAAGTTTTTGACGCCCTAAGTGACCTCAATGACCTTTAATGATATGACAGATTTCTTGAGAATTTGTTACTCGCCATGTGATACTCCACTCCTAGGAGCATTTTGCAACCTGATGAACACACCCAGTGCTATTGCAGAAAACGTACTCAAATCAGTTTTTGACCCCCTACGTGACCTTTAATGACCTTCAGAAACATGGTGTTTATGAAATTTGTTACACTCCATTTGATACATCACTCCAGCAGCCTATAGCATTCCAATGAGCATGTCCAATGTTAATGCAAAAAAGGCGGTATAAAATTGAACTTGACCCCTTGTAACAACAAAGTGAGTGTCCGATCAAAGCGGGAGTGTTTCCCTCAACAGCCCACAAGCTCTATGACATAGCCAAACATAACCGTTTCTTTTTTTTTTTTTTTTGCCTGTAACTCCTTAATAAGCACTTTAATATTTTATTCACGATCGACCTTTAACCCCATGACCACCCGACAGAGGCAAATTCAGGTCAAGGTCACACCAATGCAGGTCAACAATTATATATCACAATGTGGGAACCCGATCAGCCTTCGCAGATATTCAATTCTCCGATTTATAGCCAAAAAACAGTTTTTGACCGCCTACGTGACCCCGATGACCTTTAATGATATGACAGTTTTTATGAGACATTGTTTACTCTCCAGGTGATACATCCACTCCTAGGAGCCTTTTGCATTCTGCTTTCTGATGAACACAACCACTGCTATTGCCGAAAAGTACTAAATCAGTTTTTTGACCCCTCAGTGACCTTTAATGACTTCTTCAATGACATGGCCGGTTTTATGAAAGTTGTTACACTCCATGTTGATGCATCCCACTCCTAGAAGCATATTGCATTCCATGAACTGTCCAATGTTATTGCGAAAAAAGTATTAAACTCATCATTTTGACCTGCATCAGGACAACTAACTATGCCAATTATTCCCCCAACTTTACCCCCTCAGTGGATCTTGATGCTATTGAAATAATAAATCAGGCCGGTATTAGTCTATTCCCAAGTTTCGTCAAATCCCTAAAAGTTTAGAAATAAGTGCAATTAATTATTCTACTTATGCTAACGAATAGTAAATGAAACACACATAAGACTTCAGTTGATTTCAAACGCAATTGTAATTTATCGGGATCTGTTAGAAGGTCCTACTCACCCAGTTTCCGTGAAGAATCTAACCAAGTTTATAGAATTGCCTAATTGTCTAATAATCGGCCAACTATTATGCAAATTAGTCATGCAGTGACCGTCCATTGACCTCGGCCACATTATAAAAATTCATCGGCACGATATTTTGCCACTATTCACCAAGTTTCATGAAAATCCATGAAGTTTGAAATATCACCTACATCATGCTATAATTAGGCTACGTACCAAAGCAAATACAAACGTGACCTCGGATGACCTTGAAATTGTCACCATGTTTTCGGCTCCAAACAAACTCCCCAACCCACCACGTTCGTGTTAAAATCGCACGAACTTGAAAATTTTGCGAAAAAACCTGCAAAAATAGAGGACAGCCAAATATACGATGTAGCCCATTTTCGAACTTATCCAAGATTTTTCTCATACGGACAATGTGTACCATTTTTGGGTCAATCGGATAAACTGTTAAAGAATGAGAACGCTAACGCCTAAAGTTTTCCGTCGGCGAGACGGCGGCACACGGCCAAACCATAATATCCGCCCCCGAACACTTACAGTGTTGCGGGGATATATGATAAGGATTTTTTTTCAAGAATGTTATTTTTAGCCATATTTCAATTGTCCAACTGCTGATGGTATATCCTTGATGTCGCTTATTGTAACATGCTGTTTAGGGTCTAACCTTCATTGAAAAAATCTATATATTCAAGGCGGGAGTTCCCTTCGTAGGTTAGTTGTCTGCTTCCATTTTGGAAGCAAATTACAATTGGACAAGACGTTGATACAAGAGTAGATGGACTACAGAATGGTGGCACCTGCAGTAATGTAATGATGGCTGTGCGTGCCGGTTTTAACGCCAGCGGAAGTCAGGAATATATCAACGGCTGAACACAAGACTAAAGAAAGTAGGCTGCTAGGTGCTACCCACTGAGTGTCAAAATTGGGGGGGGGGGGTCAGTGGTCGAGTCTATGGTGTCTCACAGCTTCGGTGTTGAACTCACTGAAGTCTCATGTAATCTGACATGCAATCTCTGGATTCCTTCCTTCTGTCGTCCCTTCTCATTTCCTCCGTCCGTCATCTACTTTTACTTCAAACCCCCCCTCCCCCACCCCCCAACTCCCCACTCCCCCTCTCTTCTCCGGACTATGCTTTAAATTATGGACCCCAAACAGTGGGGTTGAAACACTTAAAGGCAAGATAGATAACCTGGTGTTATTACTAGGTATCTTACTGAATTTATAATGCTTGCAGGAGAAACAACACAAGTACTCACAGTTCATCTCTTTATAGCTCTGTATCATATCCTAAACTTCCCCACATCGTGGAAATCATTTTTACCTAGTCCATAGTAGATTGACAGGGTCCTAGGAGAGGTATGGCCCTAGCTCTTCTTTGGATAACTTTGCCTTTTCGAGATTTAACCACCTCATCACACTGGTGCCGTGGCTTTCATGTTTCGTCTCCCCCCATATAAGAGAAGGATGGAAAAAGCGAAGAGGGAGAAGAAAATAAGAGAAGGGGAGAATGATGAAGAAGAAAAAAGACGGAGAGAGAATAGAGCGGAGAGGCCACGCGGAAGGAGAAGAAAAGAGAAAGAAGTAGGCAAGAAGAAAATAGGGGAAGAGGAAGTGAGAAGAGCAGGGGGTTAGAGTGGGAAAATCAGAGAAACCAAGGAATGTGAAAGGGGATGTAGGCTATGGTTGAATAATCATATAAGCCTAGGTGGCACCACCCCCATTAGGCTCCCCCATTGACTTACACACTAAAAAGGACTCTTCACCACCCTGTAGAGACCAGTGGGAATTGCGCCAGGCGCATGCAACCTACCATTTGGTAGCTGACAAAACCTGCCCTATCTGGCACCTCCAATTCCATACCGTGACCGGTGAATTTTTTCTTTTGCTGGAGCAGCTTCAAGTTAGAGAGAAAGTTGCGACACTCTCTGGCATGGGGAAACCCGGGCCATTCTGACGACCACAGGGGAGCTGGAACAATTGCGAAAAACCTGGCAGATTCACCACAAAACTTACATCATCTGTAATTATATCCCCGCAACACTGTAAGTGTTCGGGGTATATGTTTTGGCCGGTCTGTGCCGCCGTCTCCACCGCCGCCGCAGCCGCCGCCGGCTGGAAAACTTTAGGCGTTAGCGTTCTCATTCTTTAACAGTTTATCCGATTGACCCAACCCTTGGTACACATGTCCGTATGATAAAATCTCGGATAAGATTTCGGAAATGGGCTTATATCGTTATTGTTGCCCTCTATTTGCAGGTTTTTCGCCAACAAAATTTTTCAAGTTCGTGCGATTTCCACGAAAAACATGGTGGTTGTGTGTTAGTTGTTGGAGCCGAAAAAAAGGGCGACAATTTCAAGGTCATCCGAGGTCAAGTTTGCATTTCTTTGGCCAGTAGCCTAATATAAGCATAATGTATGTGATATTCAAACTCATTGGATTTTCATGACACTTGGTGAATAGGGCCCAACATCAGTGCCGATGAATTGCCTAATGTGGCAAGGTCATGGAAGGTCATCTGCATGACTAATTTGCATAATAGTTGGCCGAATAAGCAATTAGGACAAATGTATAAACTTGTTGGATTCTCACGGAAATTGGTGAGTAGGACCTTCTAACAGTACCGATAAATCTATTCAATTGCGTTGAAATCACTGAAGGTCATTATGTGTGTTTAATTTACATATTCGTTAGCATAATTAGAATAATAATGCAAATTTCTCAACTTTTAGCGGTTTCGACGAAACGTTTGGGAATAGGACTCCTTACCAGTCCTGTTTAAATTGATCAATAGCATCAAGATCAAATGAGGGTAAATTTGTGGGACTAATTGCATATTATTGTCCTGATCAGTTCAAAATGATGAGTTCAATATTTTTCCACACTACATTGGGACATGTTCAATTGGAATGCAATATGTTCTAGGAGTGGATGCATCAAATGAAGTGTAAACAGATTCTCATTGAAAACCCCCTGTCATGAGGTCATAAGGTCACTTAGGTGTCAAAAATGATTTTAGTCTTTTCGGCCAATAGCACTGGCGTGTGTTCGATCAGAGGCAAAATGCTTCCTAGGAGTGGATCGTATCACATGGAGAGTAAACAATTCTCATAAAAACTTGTCATATCATTACAAGGTCATTGGGGGCATTAGGAGTCAAAACTGGTTTTGGCTATAATCCCGAAGTGAAGATCTGCGAAGGGCTGTATGGTTCACCATTGTGATATATTGTTGACCTGATGTGTTGTGACCTCTGACCTGAATTTGACTTCCGTCGGGTGGCCATGTGGTGAAGGTCGAATCTTGAAATAAATGTGCTTATTTAAGGGATGCACCTTGCCGGGCGGGCTGTTTGGCTGTAGGGGTTGCCTCATACAATTAAACAAGGTGCATTATGGACATGAAACCCATTGACCTGTACACGTTTGTCGCTTCACAAGCATAATGTCTTTTTCCAAGAATATGTCCGGTTTCAGTGTTCACAAATTTCTGAATAAGAGATGCGGGGGGATATATACGTATGGCGGTTTACCCGCCCGAACATGTCTAGTTTGAAATGACTCTTCCAGATCAGGGCAGAATAGGATCCAGCAGAACAAGAATAAATCCTCATAATCGGGTCTTCAAAGGGAAAAAATTGAGGATCTTATTTTTGAAGGAGGAAACACTCGGCGGTTGTACATCAAGTGTATAGGGGTGTGCTACCTAAGAAAAGCAACATGGATCATGGTGAAGCAGGTGCCAGGATTCGTTCCCCTGGCCCGCCCCAGTAAACTCCGCAAAATCTATCAATAAGATATATAACCCATGGGGTAATAAGGCCGGCCTATACATAATAATGCCTGCTCCAAAACATTAAATCCCCCGCCATCATTACTTAATCCACACGCGGCACCCCCCCCCCCCCTTCGCTCGTCTATGCCAGTTGTTTACTTCCGGCATCTCGGATGATAACATTTGGACGATGCCGAGACACCCCCCCCCCCCGCCCCTCCCCATCACAGTCACTACTGGGGTATCTGTGGAAAAAAGTCTATTGATGCGAATCATGACGATTCCATGGGAACCGCCGCGCATTAGTATAAACTAGCTGACGTACCGTCTGTAGGTTCCAGTCCTCTCTTCAGCGCCTCTTTGAATGCTTTCACGAAGCAAATACCGGATAACGTGAACTTTTAGTGACTGTCTCCCTCGGAGGCCCATTTTTATATGGATTACACTATAAGCATCCAACATTATTATGTTCCATTGCTGTGTATTTGATACCCATGACGGTTATAATACTCTGTCCAAATACGTAAATTACAGTTCTTTTTTAAAGAAATGAAAGTTACGTTAAATCAATTCTTCCACAATAACAGAAACCAAAAAGATTGTCACGTCTACTGAACAGTAATTTGAATAGGTCTAATCCCACATTTCAATACAACACCGGCAGCTAGTATAGTACAGTACGTCCTCCATCCGTCCCATTCCCCCCCCCCCCCCCCTCCCCCCCCCTTCACTCCCGACACTTCTCCCTCCGCCAGCCTCGTATAGAGAGTAAACTTAGAACTTTTATATTTTTTATCATTCATTTCATGCAGGTTTGGCTGTTGACAAGTAACCGTCATATTATTGCGAAATAATGCTGTCTGCTTTTCAACCTACCTAATAACTGTGTGCCTGTTAATATACATTCCTACGCGTTCTAGTATTTGCGATTCGCAGGTTCCTTTTTATTTACCTATTGGATACTGGCAGCATCCCTACCCAGCTCCCTAGTAAACCCTACGCTATCATGGGCTACATGTCTAGACATAACCACCACCGGCTCCGGCTGCGCTGGGTCTCGAGGTTGGCTGCACAAACCAGACACGAGCCTGCTAATGTCGCATGCAATATTACCGCTATAGCTAGCTATGCGGTATACGACCGGCCGACCGAGCGCGTACCGAACTGCTTTGCGCATTGCATATAATATGCTTTGCTAGCTTCGCATTGTTTACGTCTCTCTTCTCGAATTTTCTTCATTGGCTCTCCGAATATCAACCCATCGAATCAGGTAGTCCCCCTTATTTGACAATGACCACTTGTTTGACCTCATGAATATCAATCATTTATTTACTAATTTCCAGCTGATCGGACTTCTCTGAAGCACAGCCTTCGCTCTCTGAGAAAAGTATCCATATATTGTGCAATTATTCAGTATCCTACCTTGCTCTTCCTTTCTCTCCCAATGCAAACAAGGTGCTTTCAAGCGTAGTGGATGTAACTCTAAATTCGGTGAGTCGAGTTTAAGGGTCTAAATATTGTAAATAATATCAGAAATGTAGGCCTTTCGTGTGTTGCGCATCTGGCTCGGAAAACTTGACCCCGGCCTACGTAGTGTGTAGGCCAACTGCGTTGGGCTAACGTTACGCTGTTGAGTGTTGGTACTTTAGTGCTACAGTGCTATACGAATGATATGCATTATGTGCAGCCTAACTTAGCAGTAGCACTGCAGTGAATAAAGTTGACCCTGGGTTAGGGCTAGGCTTCCGAGTGACAGTCTGAGGCTGACGGGTTTGGACTTAGCTAAGGCTAGGTTCTTTGTTTGTATTGTTAGCAGGCCCTGACTAATCCACAAATCATGGATTCGCCATTAGGCCGGGAGAATGAAAGTCACAGATTTGCGTCCGAGAAAAAATGAAAACACGGGCGTTCTTCTTTCAATATTCTTATCGGGGAATCTCTGCCATCCCCGAACGCCTTTCGTACGCAGTTTCCGCGAAATGCGATATCAATGGTATGCATGATATAAAAAATATCATCTGAGGGATACATACTCTTGTCATTACACAAAGATGGAATATTGAAAGCCCACGCGTAGACTTTGGTTCTACGTAGCCTGCGCTCGCGGGTTTAGTACCTGTACTAAGCCTGCGTAAAACTCGAGGACTAGGAGTTCTTTAGGCTAGAGCGCTGAGTGGCAAATTTTTGTTTTCACTTCAGTTTCCGGACAAGCTTGCATCTCGATTAATATACTCAAAAGACCAATTAATGTAGTTAGGAAAATGGTTTTCAGAACTCATTTCAGTCCACGTATTGGTCTTTGGCAGGTGTGAGATACCCAAACATGCACCCGAAATCAGTCAGGAATCTTACCACACCAAGTTGACTGTGATCAAGACACTTCACAAGTTGTTGTTTGCGTTGCCACTCTCAAGTTATGAATAATCATGCAGATTTTCTATAGTAATGTCCTGCATGTGCCCAATATGAATAATAGGATCGCCAAATGAGCCCTGAGTGTAAACACTTCTGTTTACAAAACTATGTTTCAAAACCAGACAAGCTGGGAAAAAACGAGTGGTGATTTTCACCAATTATTAAGGTCAAAATTTAGCTTGTAAGTACCAACTTCATACTAAAGAAATTTTAACATTGTAGTGGATTAGAATGTTCTTGAATGAGGTTTTGAAGGTTATGAGAGGGCTGTGTAATCGGAGGGAGAAGTTGGAGAAGTGAGGGTGACCGGATTTCTCACCTCAATGGGAGGTGTACAGTGAAAATTCTTTGAACGTGACAGTCCTACCTACATATCGAGATTCATGAAGGAAAAACTATGTCAAGAACAATAAAAGCTACTCACACCGTCTCCTCTAAGTGGCTCGACAGCCCGCCGAATACAACAATCTTGAACGTCGGTATGTACGCCGCCCGTGGTGTGCGCTGCGGCGATATCGGGACCTCTCGCGATGTTGCAACACAAGGCGAGAATCAATTCAAGAACTGGTCACGTACAATGCGTACGTCGTTTGTTTCCTTGTAGCATGGAGCACCGTATGAAGTGGGGTCGAATGAAAGTGCATGCATTCGATTGCACACGTGTTCAGATACGTGGTATGGTACGCCGCGCCGGCTGTAGATTAGCCAAGCCGTGCAGTGCAGGCCGTACACCAGTGCTTAGGCCTACTGCAAAATCGTAGGGCAGACGTGAGAAGAGTTGCATACGGAGAAGGGGGGGTTCTGGCGGCGGATCGATATATTTTTTCTAAAACTGGTAAATATTATTTCAATGAAATATTTTCAAATAATGAAAGTTTTGAGCGGTAGCGTCAGGAGCTTGCGGGCGGTGGACGCAAATCTATGACTTCATTCCCTTGGCCTTATGTCAGTGCGTGTATGCACAGTGACCTGATGTTATTCATTACACACTGAAGGGCCTATCTAGGCCTGTGACCGAGTCCCATTTAATTGAGCCCCGCCCGAACATGTCGGGACCTGGGTAGAATGTAGTTCAACTTACTAGAGTCAATTGCAATAAATATTTGGGTGTTTTGATCACTCACGATCTGAACTGGGGAGACACAATCAGGGTGTCTGCAATTTATAAGGCAAACAGAATTATGGGTGTTCTCTACAGAAATCTTTCGTTTTGTCCCAGGGATGTGAAGCTCGCTGCATACAAAGGTCTTCTTAGAACCTGTGTTGGAAGATGCAAACACTGTTTGGGACCCACACCAAATATATTTGAAAGTGGTTGAGGCGATTCAGAGGAGAGCAGCAAAGTTTGTTGCGTCAGACTATTCTAGAGAGCCTGGCACCATCACATCTTTGCTTAAATGACCTTGATATAGCCCTGCTTGTTGAGAGGCGAAAACAAAATAGACTTATTATTTTTGCCAAGGGTATTTATGGCCAGGCAGGATATCCCAATTAATTGGTCTCCGGCCTCCTGGGCGTAGAGTAAGCATATGCATGATAGCACTACTGTCAGTTGTATGCTAGGACGAAATGTTATAAGTATAGTTTCTTGCCGGAAAATTCGTGACTGGATTAATTTTCCTTCTTCTGTCATATCTGTAACTGGGTGTCTCAGTTGAGCCTATTGCTTATCTTAGTAAGAATAATAGGGCCTAATTTTGTATCTCAACGCATGCGTGGTGGGAAAATGTCCTGCTTTTGGATTGTGTCACCGTATCAAGAAAGAAGAAGAGAAAGAAGGAAAATCACATACCCGATACCCGAAAATGACATCAAATGAGAAGATTTTAATTAAAAAAATATATCATGCATTTTCTTTGCGTCAAAGGAATTTTCTTACCTCCAATGTTGAGCGCGATATGATTCATCTACATCTAAAAATGTTAAACTGTCGGGGTGGTGGGGGGGGGTATCGACGGAACCATCAGTGCAATCAGGACCAAAGGCAGTAAAGTTCCATATGTATGCACGGCTGGCTGGCCCGCACAAACTCCTTAAAAGTGCAATTACCAGTAGCTCTAACGTAACTGTGATTATTTCAGCAAAAAAACCGAAGCAAGCCACAGTATGAAATTAGCCATAAATGCCACCAAATCATTGCTAAATCTTATATATAATGGTGTTATATCCACCAATTACCTGATAATTCACGTTATTCATTCATCTGTGTCGATTGTAGGTTCACGCAAAATAAATTGTTGTATCATTCCGATCAACGGTCGTGAATAAATTCAGTCGATCCTTAATCAGTGTCATGCAAAAAACCCAGTAGATGTTAACTGTATGCGGTGGGAAGTTTTATCGTCGCTCTGTACGAAAACAATCAGAGTGGCTGAACTAGGTATTGTTGTGTACTGCACTGCAACATTATCAGTAGCGGGAGCCACTAAATAAGAGCCGGTGCTAACACGTGTTTCAAGTTCCAACTAGGAACAGGAACTATATTTAAAAGTAGTGCACAGCATTGGGTGAGTGAGCATCGTACAACTTTGCATGCAGTTTTAATATAGCTATATTTAAAAGTAGTGCACAGCATTGGGTGAGTGAGCATCGTACAACTTGCATGCAGTTTTATTATAGCTAGGTTACGGTACGCTAAAGCTGCGGGGGCCAAGTTGGACCAACTCGAGAGTCTGGCGATCGCTCGACTTAAATGTTGAGGCCTGTGTTCGTCAACTCTTCACCAATCAGGACTGCACACTGATCTGCCACCAAACATTGTGCAGTTTCAGCGACTCATTCATGAATTATTCTCGCTGTAAATCTATGGTGTACTACTATACTACGATGTATCGATTGACCTGGCTGAGGTATCTTTCATATGCATGAGCTGGGAGCGGAGTAGCGGACGCCGTGCATTTGCGCAATTTCTGTCTGTAAATTCGGGTGCCAGGGTACCCGCCCGAAATTTTGGTCGGGTACCCGGGTCTGAAAATGCCCGAAAGTCGCAGCCCTAGGCCTATCCCAAGCTTTTGCAGTTGAATTACTCCCGTGTTCTACTAGTGTGCCTGTGGCAATTTTTTTGCACAAGGTACAAAATATTGATGAAATTGTTTCACCTCTTGTGCTGACTGGGACGAAATGGTACATGCGGTTATCAGAAAAGTTAGATACGCAATGTCAAGAAAGGCTGTCCCATTGAATTTGTACAGGGTTTAGCTCTTGTTTAACCTACAGTGGTTACGTCAGTAGGTGGTGATCTTGCTATTGTGACTTATGCATTGTGTGCATATCTGGATCTGTGAATATTAGTGATCAGTAGGTATAATATACTTACACTTCACATACAGCCTCCACTGATTACTAAATCAGTATTCCGCAGAGAGTATCTTGAAAATTTCGGAATTCACTTAAATTAGGCCTAGCCTGGTACCACAGCCATTTTATTAATTCAAACAGGCAGATCAATTAGTTTGAGAAATGACCATTGTTTTTAGCTCAAACCAGCTATGCGGGTTTAGCTATTTGATGCCATGTACTCTATTCTATATATTATCTATCTCTATCTATCCAGTCTGTAGACTTTTGCCTTTTGGGCCACAAAATGTTTGTGCTTTGAGAATCTACTACCAGACTTGGTACAATGTTAACTGACTGATGGGTCATCTTGACCACCTGAAGGTCCAAGGTTGAAATGGCATTAAAGGCGGCTAATGGCAATAAGTGAAAACGCAAAACGCTACTCTCCTACATATTTTAATGCACAGTGCTGATGTTCGGTCATTAATGATGGTCCAATAGTCGACCTTTGGGGTGCTCAGAGTTTTTGTTCCAAGGTCCGGACTTGGGCCATTCGGGGCCCATTTTAGATTATTTCCTCAATGATGCTGGGAAAGAATATCCTCCCCACAAGCTCAGTTGATTTCCTCAAATTTTTACATGTAATGGTCTTTTGGGCCGATAGGCCATGGGGGTTCATCAAGAATTTGGACCAGGCCAGTTTGGGCCTAGGCCCAGTCTAGAATACTGTTGAAAATGGGTATCTCCCTACAAATCTAGTTTGACCACCATGCTGATGTTCAGTCAGTCATAATGATGGCCTAATAGCGTACTTCAGGGTGCCCAGAGA
Organism: Sclerodactyla briareus; assembly: GCA_026419785.1. Classification (NCBI taxonomy): domain Eukaryota; kingdom Metazoa; phylum Echinodermata; class Holothuroidea; order Dendrochirotida; family Sclerodactylidae; genus Sclerodactyla; species Sclerodactyla briareus. The sequence continues at coordinate 112,154 of JAODTK010005701.1, forward strand.
TTTGGAACCCAAGCTTAGTGTGCGCGCGCACACCGAGCGTACAAAATGATTCCCTCTTACAAGTTTTAGTGCCCAGTACTGACATTCGGTCATAAATGAGGTCTAACAGGTGTCCCTTTGTGGTGGTTCATGAATTTTTGATCCAAGGTCCCACTGGCCCCCCCCGAGGGCCATTCTCTCTGATATTTCAAGAATTGTACTTGAAAGTGCATCTCCTTCCACCTAGTACCAATTGATTTTCTTCAAAGTTAACATATAAGTGACGGTCAGTGGTCCATCGGGATGTTTGCGAACTCCGGTGAAAGGACCCAAATGTGGACCCTAGGGTTTGCAGAATCTGAATGCAACATCATATAGCTTCTGTTAGAATTAAAGCAGTAACATCTGATGAAAGAACAAATCAGTCTCATTGAATGGATGGATACTTGTGGAGGTCGGAGGTCATTTGGTGTGAATTGCCTCTTCTCACTTGGGGCATTCTTCGCTGGATTTTGACTATAGTGAGTAACAATGGTCAGTGACTGCTAAGACATTTTGGCCATATTAGATCATCTGTCAAATGTTGTTACAGGGCACAATCGGCCATGCTTGGAACTGCCTTCTCTGGCCTCATGATCTCAACATTTAACACATATTTGTCCATTCGTCTGGTACATTTTTTGTGCGGTTTGAGCTACAGCGACCATTGTGTCTTGTTTTTTTTATAGTTTCCCAGGTTTTTATCGCAAATTTCTATAAGGATAGCCTACATACGTGTTTGAGAACGTCCATAGCCCGTTTTGGTGACTACCCTGGACTCTTACTCTCCCTTTCTTCTTCATAGGAGGTTCATCCCTGTGGCCATAATAACATCTTGCCTAACTTGATGTGCCCTTACTTGCTCTCGTGGAATGCATGCGCGATGTTCTTGACCGTTTTCGCGCATAATAGCCATTTATCCATAGCGCTCGTATGTAGGCTACTCTATACCTAAAGGGAGAAAGGGTGATACAATCCCACGACTGTTTACAACCAATTTTCAAATGCGAGTATCAAGATCGATCAGCTATAGACAAATGCAACCTCATGGAACCACGCAAGATTCTTTTTACTGGTACCTACGATATCACAATCTTGACAGGAAAAACTCAAGAAATCAGGGTACGTTTTCTGGACCACTAGGTTGAAGTCTGCATTCGACGAGCTTGCGTGCCACTGCCTATCGGATATAGTTTCTGATGGCGCCTTGGCCTGGGCCTTGCAGGATTTTGAGCAGATGGCGGCAATCCCGCACCTTAATTTAAACACTGCTTGGAAAGTCAGTAATCTGTCTAATATGGTGATTTACCCCCGAGCACCGCCGTCGCGCATTCTGTCCAATCCCTTGCTAAAAGTAGCGCTTGCGAAAGACTTTATGGCAAATTAACATGAGACTTTCTTGTATAAATTGTATATATTGAATGTTACGGATTTGCGCTCGAGATAGTGTACACGTTTTTCGCAATACCAATAATCATTAAATTTGTTCTTTTTCAGGGTCACTTACATGGGCACGCTCATCATGTACTAACTGTCTGTGGTGCAACACTTCGGTGCCGTTAATCCGTAAACAAGGTACTTCAGGCTCAGCTTGGTTGAACAAAAACACATGTACGAGAACTTTCTACTTCGAATCTTTACTGACTCGGAGTGTAATCGAAACAATGACTTGTGTAGGCATTTGATGGAATTGCATCACTCATAAAAAGATCTGATGCATTGTAGATGATACAATGTTTCTGTCATTCATATTTTTACGATGTTGTAGAATGCATTTAGATTGTCACGTCGGTGCGTTACACAGGGTTATTACGTGACATGTTAAAGCCTGGCAATCATGGAATTTGACTCTGCTCACTTCCAAGGCTCGAAAGTCATAGTTGGCTCATTTTGTAATGGAAAGTCATGGCATATAAATGGGGAAAGTGTTCACTGGGCATAATTTAGGAATTTTGTTTTATTATCTTGCTTTGATAAGAATGAGGATTTCACAAACTTTGTTGGGTGTTGTTCACATGCAGAAGATGCTAATCCACTAATGAAATGATTGCAAACATTCCAATTTGACTAGCAAAATACGCCTCTATGCTAGTCCAGTTAATTATCCCCTGCTATTTTTGTTTTTAGTTAGCGTCACTTATTGCACATGTTATTTCCTGTCACTAGGCCAGCTGTATGTCAAGGAAAGCCATGGAATATTGTTGGCCCAGTAGGGTCTAAGTTGTTGGTGTCTTTAAAAACGGGAGGGAACATCCCTAGATTGCACTAGATTTTCATTTTGCTCAGTTGACAATCAACATGGGATATTGCGAAGCACATTGTGAAGTTTGGAGCATCGAGAGACCACTGTGCCTGAATAGATAGCGTGTTACGATGATTTCTTTGGCGGAACCGGTATTACCGGTGCCCTGGCACCGGTATTGGTGCTGGTACTGGTATTCACGTATGTCTAGACAAAACCATCATGGATCGTTATTTTTAATTGTTTATACAACACCCCAGCTGCGTATCCTCAGTTTTATATTCAACTTCAAGCTCGCCTTGTCATACCTCCCTCCTTGCTCTTTTTTGCGCTATATAAATATTCTGTCTGGAATCACTTTTTAAGTGTTCAAATTGTCTTCATTTTCAGGGTCACAGATCATGGACTAATAATAGACTCTCCGTTTACTCTACAGCCCGCGACCACAACCTTATAATATGCAATCAATTACCAATGCTTGCAGGTCTGTATTAAAAAAGCCTTATTTCCGCGGCGAACTGGTTAATATGTTGTTGTACCCCTGTGACGCTTGAAATCTACTGCCAACAATCAGCACTGTAATTATCTCACTTAGTGTTCAAAACGATCATCGGAATCGGCCCGTATGGATTTGTATCGGAATCGGTAAATTACCATCTAGGTCCGATCACGAGATACCGATGACCCATAACGCATGGGCGCGAAATTCACATTTTCCGCCAAATTGGAAAACACCATGTACGTAAACACACATTCAAAATATCACCTGGTTGGAGCAAAGTTCTTGCAATTTCCACAAGCGTTAGGCATCCTCCCCCCCCCCCCCCCCCTCCGAAACCCCGCCCTCCTCGATAATGAAGCTCACAAAACGATATTCATTCAGCTGAATAAAACTAGGGTTATATGCTTGCATTGCGCTATACACTGCACATATGAAATGAAACACACTCTAACTACGAATGGCATATGCCACCACATAACCATTGTCTCGATTTGGCATGGTTACCGAAGCAAGCCACGGCCTGGAATTTGATTGTTAATGTTCTAAAATCATTGCGAAAACAATATTATCATCGTTTGTACCCAGTGAGAAATTGTGTTAAACCATTCCATTCATGGCATGAGTAACTTAGGTCTAGCGAGTCACATCACAGGCCACAGCACCTTTTAGTGATCGGCGACCGCTCCCGCTCGAGTGTTTCGGTCTTAAACCACAGGCCATGGGAAAACCCCAATAGACGTTAAGTGGGTGTGGAGAGATGATCAGCTTTGATGTTACCGCACTACACCTGTGTACACACTACACACTGTTGTTTGTGTACGGTGTATGCACTACAAGCTTTTCAGGCTTCTTTCTCGTCACTGGCCGCAGCGTCGATCGACTTTATGATATTCCACAATAGTATCGAGCTTCCGAGATCCATTTCCAACGCTGCTTATATTTTTTGTTTCCTTCACCGGGCACAAAAAATATGCATGCCATCAAAGATGGATCTGATCAGTAATGACTTGAAACTAAGCTTAATATGTCTCACCCCTGTAGGTCTATTGTGGGATTTAACTGGGGAAGTTGCCTAAACGTACTGCAATGACATGTGAAGTGTTATGTGCTGACTTCATAATCGGTTCCGTATGAAATCGATCGGAATCGGTAACATCGTATTGGCATAATCGTTTGAACACTAAATAGCCATGTTTTAAACTAACCAATGACCCCTCAACTCGCGCTACACTGCCGAACATCGATCGCGTCGATGTCGCTTAACGTTGATGTAAATTTTGCTGAAAATTCCTCTGTGAGTATTGAAAATCAGTGTACAAGCTTTCCTTAAATTTTCGGAAAATTACGGCAATTGAATTGATTTGGCGATATCCTCAGTGCTGATGAGGAATTCCACGTAAGTTTTTTGTTCCTTTACAATTTTCCTTCCCATGTTTAATGTAAGATAATTTATTTTTTATTGAAATTGAAAACATTCTGTAATGAGAACCACCACGTAACTAACCGTTGGTCATTGGTCCCACTATACTCACATTAACAGGAATGCACACAGTCTCTTTAAAATGGTCACAAGTATTACGGACATGAGCACAATAGTTATTTAGTACATAGAAACTTCTTTTATGAAAAGACAATGTTAATGGCTAAATTTAATGCTGACACCACGATGTGTGCGGCCGGCCCTAAATTGCCACTCACTACAAGCAACAGTGATTTTAGCCAGTACCGGTAATTTTGCCATACGGTACTCGTACCTGTCAATACAGCTGTTGGTACTGCGAGTACCGTTGCCGCGAGTACCCGTACTAACGTGAATACCCGGTATCCGACGCAACCTTGCCTTATTACTGATTGGATGAAGCTTATAAATTTCTAGCGTACACAACAAACTGAACGACAAGATCAAGAGCAATGACATTTTTCTGTGAACTTGTAAACAAACCCATTAATTACTTGTCTGAACAGAACTGGAAATTTGATTCATACCCTTCTTTACAGAGATGTTTGATCTAATGTCAGTCGTTAGTCCCCAAGGTCTTTTTTGGTTTCCCAGATAGGAGTCCAACTGATTGGAATTGATTGCTAGAAGAGATCACAACACTTTGTGCTATATTTCTCTTCTTCCTTCAGATACTACTGAAGGAGGAGAATATTACTGCTCCCAAGATATCTTGCCAAAAAATTTGATGCGAAAATCCATCGAACAGTAAGTGCTTCATTTTGACCTGGCTAATAAACCTACACTTGCACAAAATTATATCGCCCCAAACTTGCAATTGGTGTTTTCATGACCACAGATTAAATTTACGCAAACAATACCCTTGAAATTGCTAATAAAATTGTCTGTTAACAAATTTTCTCATCCGGAATCGGCACAAACCACTGAGATTCGCCTACACCAACTATCCGCTAGTGTCTCACTAATGCTTACAATTTATCATATGACAGCAATTTAGGAAAACAACCTGAATATGCAAACAAATATATCTTGCCTGCGAGGAGACTCACGATACCGCTGCAACACTGTTGGATCGGCGTGATGCCTGGGTGTCTTGCTTGTAACATATTGACACAGCTATTTGGTTAACAACGGTTGTGATCCGCATGACATTCTAACTTCTCTATCATCTCCACTGACCTATTGTCACCCATCTTGCCTTTTTTTGTCCCTAGATAGCCTACTCATTCTCACAAGGATGCTGAGCAACTTTGGTGGGTTAATTGAACATGATCTGTTCAGAATTTGGGCACGCAGACAATTGAGTATGGGATTCAACTAAATGTATGTACTGTTTGAGCTCATTACAGGAATTATAGACAAACCATAGAACTATGGTGATGTGGTTTGGCACCTACAATCGTGGACACAATAGTTGGGACACATGGCACCATGTCGAGCATAGAAGACCTATGTCGATAGTGTGCATGATATCGTTGCCGGGAAACATTTGTCTACATCCCCCCCCCCCTCCCCCGAACATGTTTGCACTTTGTCCAACTTCTTCCGCTGCAGACATCAACTGAACGGGGGAGCGGGGTGTCCCAAGGTATTTTGTCCAAGATGTTTGAGTATTTGTATGGTCCGTAGGTCGCATGCGCGCTCGCTGTCGAACATGGCGGGATAGGCCCCATTCTTGGCATTGCTCGTGTCGGTGTTGGCTGAGAAGTGTACTTTATTATTTGTTAGGATTTGTATGTACCTTCTACACACAGATAATTAGGTGCTAAAGTGGGTTAAAAGACAGTCAGGGAATCGACGATAAAAAGATGGTGCAATCTGTAGTTACGGAGACAATGCATGTACTGCCAAACAGGATACCGGTCATGGGGATGTAGGTGAGCACCTTTCAGAGGCTCTCAACCTCCTAGCCGAGGCTATGAGAGCAACATCACTATTCTACTATATATAGTCGTTTTTGCGCACAAACAAGCTAATGGGTGCCATGCGACGCGGATCACGTCAAATAACTTCAAGAACGCGAAGTGGAACATGACCACGAAATGGCTGTCGGGTTTTTTTTGTTAGAGTAACTATGACCTTTGGGCTTTTCATGCGTGCAGAGTGAGTGAAGATGGCTCAAATAACTGAAATACACTTTTATGCCAATTCAGCATGTTGTACACTTTGACTAGAAATAACACCAATTAGTATTAAGTCGTAGTAAAGGTGGCCGCCAAATTTAAAAAAAAAATGAAGAAAAAAAAACCCGCAACGGTCGTACCATCCGAATTAGAAAGTGATAAACAAGTAACCTGTTTATGGAGATGCAGGTAGACGTTGAATTTTTTGATAAAGGTCATATTTGTTACATCCTGAAAACCTTTCTAACCAAAGTCGTCCCCCCAATCCTCTGTGAGCTGGAATACATATGGGAGTCATTGAGGATTACAAATTCGAGGTTTCTCCGGAAAACAAGGGTGGGTTTGCAAACATGTGGTTGCCGTTTGGCCGGACCACAACAGGTAAAAAACTGCATGTAATCTCCGCAGCTAGGGATATCTTCAAACGCATAAAACCAGTTGCGCGGAAAATGGATCTAGACCCTGAAAACGTGTGACCTCTGCATTCGGATCAACGACATTACGAAGAATACGAGATAGTATTACTACCATGTGTACACATTTCTATCAGAGGCAATAATGGGACACAAACTGGTATCGGAACCAAATATATAGTACGGGTAGTATTGACCACAGAGGTATTAATTTCCCTCATATGAGCATTATCGGAAGTGCGTTGCAGACGCTGCAGACAACAACATTGAACGGGGGGAGCGGGGGGTGTCCCAAGGTAGTTTGTCCAAGATTGGGTACAGGACGCTAGGTTCGATAATTGGTGTTGGATTTCAGTGCAAAACTATGTTAATCTAGGTGAGGTCTAATTTGCATATTTATGCAGGTTCCTCCAATTTCATATAAACGTGGGAGAAAGAAAAAAAGAAATTTTACCTTGTGCCTCAAAGAAATTTTAACATAGAAACCAAAGTCAACAGGGGCGACTTAATACCTTGGTCATTGGTAACTGATGAAGACTTGCTGCACCACCGGATGTCATGTTCAACTAAGACCTACTACAAGCCTTGCAGCCAACGCGCGGCGCCTACAGGGTCGCGGGTTTTTTTGCGACGTGCCAGGACGTTTGTTTACATGTTGGACGCATATAAAAACACTAGCGCCCTCGCCAGTGAGTCCAAGGTTCCCTGCTCGGTAAGCACAACCAATTTTAGCTCAGATTTTTTTTACGGGAAGTTTGACTGCATGTTTCAAACCTACTGTAGTGCAAAATAAAAAGTGCATTATAAACAACAACACAACAACGTGGCGAACAGGACCTGGGACAAGGTGATAACTTACTGCTAGTGCTAGGCTCATGAGTGCTAGACGTTAAGTATTACACTGTAAGTTAGTAGATTATTCTCTTACTTGATAAACTTTGAGAGGAGTGATGATCTTTTGAGGTCCAGCACGATTCTCAAACTAATAAAAGTTGGAAGTCTGTAGACCAAATTCTGTCACGCTGTTTTGGGGACTGAGTTAGGCGATGTTACCATAAGCTTTTGTGTACGGAAGGATAACAATAGGCCTAACATTGGTTTCTATTAAGCCCAGTAGCGAGTGAGGCCATATGGCTTACTTTAATTTAGAGTTTATACAGCTAATCCACTACTGTACCTGCAAGTGCCAAAAGGTGCAAGGGATTTTAGGCATTTTTACACCAACTCATAGTGCTTAAATGATGTGTAGTCGTGAGAGAGGCCTAGCCGTATCACAGGCCTTAATTGGGACTTCGCCCAAGTATCTGGGTGTTGCAGCTAGCTCACTTGTTTGTTTTTGTACTGGGCGTAGCCAGGTCGATAGCTATAAATCAAAATGAGGCCTTAAGGATTGGGGGCATAACGTAAGCTACGTAGAGTCATAAGATGCGATACTGTAAAGAGAACTTCCCGCTGACTCTGCTAAACAGAAAACAGGCAAGTCCAGGTGGTACCTAAGTAGCTTCAAGTGCTCAATAGCAGTCCATGTGCACCGATGGTTAACAGAGAAGAGGACCGTGGTTCAGATTAGAGTATGAGGGTGCAGTATATTGTGGGCTATATTCCTGTGCTTACTGCAGTGCATCTTAAAAGCACTCTTAAAATCATTAGTGGTCGATGTTGGACTAGGATTGTGGATGCACTGGCTTTTATTCGTTGGTTTGGGATAAGTCAATTTGATTGTTGGGCAGGCTTACGGGTAAACTGATATAGGACTAGGCTTTGAAAGGCATAGCAAATCAGTACCTGGCTGCAAATAATGCATTAATACCTGCCGATGATGATTGGAACCAGAAAAGCAGAAGCTGGACCTGAGATTCAGAGATGTAGATTTGTAAGGGTCCAAACAGCACTATGCGCGGACCCACACATTTTGGGCTGGGCGCTACCCTGGGCGGCCTACTCGGTACCTCGCAGGTACCCACCTACAGTGGGTAGCATGATGGCTTAGAGGCGACAGTGATGTGAGGATTCAAACTCACAATCTATTGATCTTAAGACGGAGCTCTACTGCCTGAACTATCATCTGCCTACACTGTAGGAAATGGTCAACGTTTGTTGGATTTCGTGGGATTGGTAGCAATTGTTCAAATTCCAATTCGTTCACGATTCTGATGGTGTAAACATATACAATACCCGAACCAAAACTAGACAGCCTGGCCGGAAACCGCCAATGGTATATCCCGACACCTGAGCATCAGTGGGAGAGACAAGTCCATTGAAACAACTAGAGCTCGGGTGAGGTCGATGAGGCTAAACCGAAAGTTTGTCCCAAAAAATTCCAAAAGTTCCAAAAGTCGTGCATCGTGATAAAAAAGAGCGTCCAAAAAAATCACAAACATGGCCGGGGTGGGTTCCATGTGGACGAAAACGAAAGTTGGTCTCACAACCGGATTGCCAGTGTTCTCGAAACGCGCACCTCAGCGCTAAAAATGTTGTGTTGAAAATCCAAGAGGTCCGCCCGCGGTGGCGCAGCGTGCCCACTTTCAAAGTTCCTCGGAGATTTCATAAGGGCGAACCTGTGTGCAAAGTTTCTAGTCAATCCGACAATGCTGATGGAGAGTTAGACACGACTAACACGCGAAATGCTTCCGCCCCCCCCCGGTGCTGGCCGAGACAAAACCATGATATTCCCCATGGTGGGATATAATAACTGGATCTGCGAATAGGAAAAGACAGCAGTTTGAGAAGTGAGAACCATTTTAATTTTGCTCATTTCCTGTTTTCTGCAGAATAGTTTACAGAGACCAAAGGTGAGAAATATTATCTATGAAAACCGTATGCTCTTGCCGCAGCAGCTGCATGAACCTAACATGGAAGTCACGGATAGACTGCATGTAGCAATTCAAATGGGGTCACGACATTGGTCGATCATGTGTAGGGAAACAGTACAGACTAGCATAATCCGGATTAGATTTTGTTCACGAAATAAGATGTAAATTGTATGCAGCATTTTGGATTACGCTGTTAGCGAGGGCAAATGTGGAATGGGATATTGTGCGAGCTTGTCCATTTCCTGCCTGGAATGAATTTGGTGTGTAGCTTTATTATTATTTATTAGGGGAGGGGTATCAGACATTAACCAATCTGACACATGGCGCAGGCCACAAAATTGGCCCATTGCAAATGAACCTTTAAAGCTACAAGCTCTTACAAGTTATACTCTGTGAGACGTCCTGTTGCACCAAAGTACGAAGCAGTTTATATTAGATAGATCTACCACATTTCGGATGGTGGTAGTTGTAACTTTGAGACATTCTTTTCGAGTAGCCTGATAAAAAGGAACACCTGCCTACAATAGTGGTAAGGGGTTCCTCTTCAATACCACATTTCGGGCAAGTTGATGTTCCTTGCTCGACCCATGGTTTTACGGGGTTTATGAAGATTACAGTTCTGTGAGACGGCAACACAAAATTAATTGATTTTGCTCAGACAGAGAAGTTTTCTACTTAGGTGAGCCGAGGCCCACTCCTAATATCCTTCGTTCTTACACAGTCCTCCATGATCAGCCATGAAGCCTCCATGGTTTACAGGGGACCAGATGATTGATCTATCCCACAACAACTAAGCATCTGGGACAGGAACAGAAGGCTCAGACCTCAAAGCCGAGCTCTGACACGCTTTAGCAAATTATCAGGCTTCTGAATTGCCGGACACCCATATGACCAGGTCTCCAGGCAATAAGAAGATGATTCGAAGCCCCAAATTATTTAGCGGTTTGTCCTCAGAGAAACACAGAATCAGAAGACAATATTGCGATTATTGCCTAATAGAGCGGGACTATCAGACCGGGATGAAGGTGTTTTGGTTCTGGAATCCGTCCTCAAAAACAGTTCTTAGTACTGTGATATGGCTAAGAATCTGCTTGGAAAACGCGTACTCATGTTCAAGATGAAAGTAGTCTCACCGAAATGAAGGTTGAACAGATCTACTCTAGCACCTGAACAACAATCTCCATCAAGCTGGGACCATCCGATATAAACACCGGACCGGTCGTGACTGTAAGCCACTCTCAAATCAATTGCAGCTTTTGCTCCAGAATAAGCATGAAAGTTCTTGATGAATTTCGGTTCATTCAATCGGTCCGATGGCATATGCAGAAGCGATAGATTTTGTCTACGCTATTGAAAACGTCAACATGACTCTTATTTTTAAATGTAAGTACCAATGGTCTGGGGACAAAGACCCGGCTGTGTATAACGATTATGATCCTGCGGCTTGCTTTTATGAAACTTATCGATCGGAGATGTTACGCGTTTTTAAGCGCACAGTTGGGGGTGCGGAAACGCTGATGAGACATCATGCATGCTAACCTATGCCACCTTAAGAAAAATATTCCGTAAGACAGTTGCTGTAAACCAATAATCCAGTATACACACGCATACGTCAGATAGGACGCACCATAGCTGGGTATACCCACTCAGCATTTTGGGCTTGAGTCCCAGTTTTGCCCACAAGCGCTTTGCATGGCCTTAGGTAGGCCAATTATTTCCACTTATAAATCGGACCCAAATCACTTTCTAAAATGGTAAATTCCATCTTCTCCATTTTCCAAATTGGCAAATTCCGTTTTCTAAAAGTAGCAATTTCTGTTTCGTAAATTTCATTGCCTTTACATGTATCAATGTCAAAAACTAGTGGGAAAGTTTTAGTAAGCTGATTATCAATTCTGTAAATGTGTTGAGCATGTTGGAAGTAATAAAAAAATATATTTAACAGGTATTGTAAATCCCCTTTGTTTAAAATGCTTAAAAGTTTTGTAGGAAATGGCCGCTAAGCTCAAAATGTTCAATTTACGGCCAAAGTGAACCCATCGGCGACTACTGTGACATGAATTAACCGGGTACAAGCACACATCTCTGCGACATGGTATCTATGTATACAAAGAACCCGTTATAGAGAGAAACCATGCTACGCCCAATTTAATCGGTTGTGTGTCCCTGAGCGTTTCCGCTATCATACACTCAAAGTGGCTGGCCGCGACTACAGGATCGCAGGATGCAGTGTACAATGATTATCTCGCAGGAAATAGCCCAATGCGCAGACGGAGACGAAACTTTTTCAACCTTTTTTCAATTTACGATATTTCTGTACGTATTGAAAGTACTGATGCCGCAGGTTGCATGGTTCGACTGCTACACTGTTCTCTCTTAGATTTGTCAATTTTCTAGACACAGTAGCTCGATGGTGAATACTTATGTCGCAGTTTATAAAAATGTCATTTTTTTTAACGTCGCGAGGCGTAACAACGAAGCCATTCATGGCTGTCGATATTGCCTATTGTGTAAGAGGAGATGGAGATATGCACGTTGACAATGCATGTTTCGTTACGGCAAACAATACACCAAAAAGTGAAGGGGGCAAAGACTTATACGGCTTGTAGAGTGGTATAAGCGGGCCATGCCAGAATGAGACTGTAATGCAGTTAGCGGAGGCCAGCAATCTTCGGCGATCCCTAAAAATAACGGCCTATTGCTTGCTTTATTGGTAGCTCATTTTGCCGCCTATTAAAACAGTGTTGATTGGCTGCGGCTGTCCAAACCCAAAGCATAGGGCGTGTAGCGACGACTTGAAACGATACTGTTTTTAACCAACTTTGTCTCTCCTTATACAAGTGGATTCAGCTGAACGTGTACGAAGGCCCCGCGGGGTTATGTTGCGAGCGAAGCTATTTGTGTCAAGGCCCCACTCGCTTGCACCGTTTTTGATCCTGTTCAACTCAGATTTTGCACAGAGTGACCGTTGTTTTCAAGCATTAGAAGGGTCCAATAATGTTTGTGTGGTCTGTTTTCAGTCCGTCTTTGAAAATCATTGTGAGGAAGCATATTTTCTCTTTTTTTCCTGAGAACGGTGATGTTTTTAGTTTTTTTTAATTCTGAATTCCGCGTTGATAACAAAGGTTTCCGCGATTTTTTTCCGGTTTCCGCATCGCGGAAATAATGGGCCCTAGCATAGGTGCAGTGCCTTGTGGGCTACCATGGTAAGGTGGCTTTCCACAGTAGCTCACAGGTCCGGAGAACCCCAGCAGTTTGGCGCTCTTTGGATAAGTTTGGTTTCTGCCGTAATCCAGAGGTCACCCATATTTGGAGTCCTCTTGTGAGTAAACAGGATTAACTCGGGTCACTAGGATGAATTTGCAGCCGTTCTCCGAGCCAATCCGTTGCAATATTGAGCGCCCTTTGCGAAGAATTGTGACAACAGATCACTCGTACTGGATACAAGTATTGCCAGGTCATCGCATCCGCTTGTGATAATGCCTTCTTTGGAGTCCACTAAAAGTGAGTGATACAACGTTCCATAATACAGTGGAAAGATACCCCTGGGGTTCCCTTAAGCACTTCCCGATTTACCTTAGCACCACAACAATTTACTTGAATGTTCGATACGTCACCATATTCATCTATCCCAGGATGATCAGGTGAGGCACTTCAGATCTAAATTTGAATCTGGATGTTTTAAATGTTACATGTCAAAGGCACCTACTATATCAAAAAATTATACCAAAGTGCCCTTGGCTTTTGGAAAATAGCTGCTCGATACGCCGCACCACTTTAGGTATGGGCAGTTTCTGTGGAGACTCCTGCTCTGACCCATACTGCGTCTTGGAGAGGCGGTTGTAGATGTCACCTTCCTCGCGCAAGTGGAAGATGAGACCGTTTCTCACATTTCAACTAAACTGGTAAAATGTTATAGCATGCATTTGGGATTACGCTGTCGACGCGAGGAACATTGTGAATGGTGATCTTGTGCGCGCTTCGTCCATTACGGCCTGAAATGTGGTGTGTAGCTTTCTTCTGGGGAGTACAGGAACCCTATTGTTTTTGGTGTAGATCGGGGGTGAAAATTCGGATTAAAAAATTTGGAAATTTGTGGGAAGTCAATATTTCGGCCAATTTGGCTTGTAAACATAAATACTCTAACTCCACCAGATGACGCCCATACTGGTATTGTGTGTGTGCCCCATGATGAGCACATGAACCCTGGTTGTTTTGGGGTCAGGTCAGAGGTCGCTGGGTCACCAGAGGTCAAAAGTCTGATAAAGCTTGATAAATTTAGTGTTTTAGCTTCTTATCAAGGTATATGAACCTATAGGTTGGTGGAGAAATGTTGACGTTATTTTGCCACAATGAGCTGGTCAATTCACAATGCAGTCGTTATTACCTGTACACATATGCCCAAGTCATATGTGTACAGGTGAGTATCCCTTAGTGAATGTCCCCTACATTAGTTTAGGGGGACAGTTCCCATTTGTCCTTGTTGTCTGGCTGAGGTTGTCATCAAGGAATCACTAAGCCTTCTAACCTTTGGTATTATGGTAATGGGGTTGGAATTCTACGAACATTGAGTCACATTAATTGTGGCACCCATTACCTCAGTCAATTATAGCTACTGATGTTAGCAGCACCCCGAAAACAAACAAATTGATACTGACACATGATCAGGTGATCAAAAAACTTAGTAAATATGTAAACAAAATAGAACCTCTGATAGCGTATAGGTGGGACTAGCAGTTCGAGAACCCACTTGTTACAACGGTAATTACACTTATTCGGGTGAATGTTAAAACGATTGTTTACAAAGGGTTTTGGAACCTCAGGTTGGTGGGCTCCCCTGAAACATGGGGGATGTTGCTGGTCATTGGTCAAACATTCAAGTGTCTGATTATAATTGATCGTTGAATTTTGAGAATTTCTTTGATGTGGAAACCTCAGTATGAGATAGGTACTTAGAGGACGTGGTCAAGTGGGGTAGGTACCATGGGTAATTGGCTATCACAATTTTGCATTCCTGGGGCCCAAAAACAAGTACTGGATACCACTGTTTATGTTGAGTAGTATATTCTTCTTGATGTATGCATAGTATTCGTATTTCATTTAGAGAGAATGTTCTGGTGTAGATCCGTTGGATTTGAAGTGTCAATTCAGGGCATGGTCCTAGTTCAGAAGAGCGAGGGAGGGGCGCCGGCTCGTAAGGTTATTGGTGGCAGATGGGAGGATTGAGATGGTTTGGCCACTCAGAGAGGATAGAGGATCATGGGGTTAGTGAGTGCAGTGGTTCTAGAAGTTGTGGGAGACCCGAAAGACTTGAATTGAGTGTTGTCCCAGAAAGATTAAGGAGGTTATAGTTGGGTTTGCTACCCTGGCAGTATGTGTTGGAGAGAATCCCTTGGTTGTTAACCTATGTCAACAACTCTGAACAAACTGCCCAAAACCAAATATCCTCATGCAAACAACGGGACGCAATTGCACAAGCACAATCCACACTCAAGCAAATTTTCAAGGGAGTAATTTTGAAAAAAATAAGGACCAACCTAGTACACAGTAAGGTCAACAGTCCATCCGAATGAATTTGGGATGGGACTTTGCTCTCTGGTTAGTTCTGCTAGCATGTGAAGCACTTGGGGGCTGACAAACTGCAATTTACCTCTGCTTGTTATTATCTGAAACAGCAAGTTCTCTCTTTCGATGGTTGAAACTAGCTAAATGCTCTAATCAAAACAACCGCTGGGTCGAATGAATATATTCACTTGCACATTTTGAACTTAACATGTTAAAGCACAGATGTGTTAGTGTATATCAAGATATAAAAACTCAATGATTACCACTATTCTCCACCAGATATTTAATCGTCTATCATCAAGCCAAAAAGTGAGCCTTCAAACTGCCTCCTGTTCGGACAACTTTGAGGAGCAGCACCACTGACTGGTTCTTGATGAGAGCCCTATCAAGACTTCTTATGAAGCACACCAACCACATTTGCTCCAGGTTTGTAGATTAGTTCAAATTGTTTGTTGTCCTCTCATTCTCCTCGGAATACTGAATCCTGAACGACTCACTGCCTTGTCCTAGCTTCTAGGCTTGGTAGTCCGTAATTTAATACTTTGAAGACTTGGATAATGCTTTTTTGAAAATAAGAACAAACTTTGGACCGCCTATGTATTTGGTGTATTAACAAAATTCCAGAATGCACAGTCGATTGTAAAATAAGTGACAAAGACCGGAATTGTGTGATTTGTACTATCATGCAAGACCCTTGTGCACCGAGTAGTAAGCTTGTTGTTGTACCGTCTACTGAATAAGGTTTTACACTCTGAGCTAGTGCAGCAATGAAATTTGATGTGGACATCAGTAATAATAATCCTGGCAGGCAAGCGCATTGAAACCCATGGTCAGTAGGGATTCTACCGATAATCGGATCAGACATTGAATCAGGCCGATACTAGCACTATCGGCTTAACATCGGATCAGCAGAGCAATCCACGGAATTTACCGATGTTCTGCTACTGAATAACTAAGTCTCCCCACAGGCACCCATAACTGCTTTGAACAGAGGTGCAAGCTTGCAAAGTTGCAATACAAGCCAGCCAGCACAAATTGGGGTTGAACCCTAATAGCCAACAGTAGTCAGACCTTTTCTAACTATTTTCATGACAAATCAATAGTCCTGAAATATCAGGCCTAATCAATAATTTTCAAAAACCAAGACTTGCAACTGACATCGTCATACGTTTACACGGTGGATTGTTTGGGTAGTCTTCCGGGCGTGAATAATGCTACGATGAAAGGGTAGTAAACAAATGGTCTAATTTTTGGGAGCATAGCATTGGCAAAATGTATTAAGTCAGTGAGCAGCATGTGATAGGCAGTGCTGGAGTGGGGTAGTGCGAGACATTGCAATATGTTTGGAGCACTTAAAAACGCAAACTAGTGATCAAATCGCTCCTAATTATTGAGTTTTCTTTATGAAAAAATGTTCAACTGATATGCGATCAAATTGTTTTATCAATAAGTTGTTTAGAATGGCTTACAATCGAAGGGTGTGGGTGCCCAAAAGATAAAAGCATACACTGAACACTTACCCAATGGAACGAAAACTAACTAGTCGTATATGTACATAAAACATGTAGTTCAGTAATCCATCATCGGATCAGATCGGTCGATGTTGGAAAGGAAAACATCGGCCATCGGATTGGCATGAAAAAGTCTTTCCAGTAGAGCCCTAGTGGTCAGTATCTCCCACCATCACTAATGAATTATTTGCATAATTTAGGCAATTTCAGTCACATTTCCACAAAACTTTCACTCCCTTGGAAGACATGGTCAATAATTCCAGTCCTATGGAAGTTGAAGTTGGTCCCACGGATTATTTGAAGCTGTTTGTTAGATGCTTATACCAAAATCTGAAAGCAGCACATGGACTGACTGACTTATAATTGCTTGCATGGTGACTGATGGAAGAACCACTGATCGTGCAACCAGGCGAGAGACGCTGGGGGAGATCGCCTTGTCCGTAATCAGTCCACGCCATTTTGATCAGGGCTGGAAAATAGGTGAGTTTTCCAGGAGGGAAGAATATTTTCCCAGCAATGTCTCAAGTAGGGGCCTCCAAGATCGCCCTTGTTTCCAGCCAAGATCTTTACCAATGAGAAGGTTGTGAAGCGTGCACCTGACCAATTGATGCAACCATAAAGAATTTGCATAGCTGGATTTATGGGGCATTCCAGATAATGATGGTCTCTTTTTTTTCCCTGTTTGAACAGCCAATAAGTCTGAGTCAGTGGAAAAGCAAAGAGATGTCTCAAAGTGTTGGCTCATGGAGGGGGAAATCAGTGGATGAATACAAAGGAGGTACCTCTCTCTAAGTACCTAGGATTCCAATTGACACTGTGTCTGCTGTTTGCTTGGATAAGTGCCAGCGGCCTGCATTGTGGGAAGAGGAGAAACAGTTATGCTTCAGATTCTGGACAGGAGTTGGTACTTTACCTCACAAGGAGACAGAGCAAGAATAGAAGGTGTAGAAGTGGATTTGCGAACACTATGTCCCTGCAATCGATCACATGCCTTGAACAAGGCTGCTAGTAACATGCAAGTGTCAGGGTCACTCAAAGTCATTTAATGTTTCTAATCTGCATGATTTTTATTCAAAATCGTTGACGTCTTGGATATTCATGAAACCTGATGGATATGGTTCACCTTCAGTTCAATTTTTTCCAACATATTCAGGGTCATTGGAGTCATTTGGTAGTTAATTTTAATTTTTTAGAAATTTATGAGTAATCCTTTGGTAGTACAACAATCAGTCCTAATGAATTTGAAATTATTCACTGATCAGTGCCATTTATAGGTAGCACTCTTAGGGCTGCAACTATATCACCTCAAAAGTTGAATGATTGATCATGAAAGTTGTTCAGTATTACCATTGCCCAATTGTGGATAGGGATAGAGATCCAGGTTTGGCACCGGGGTTCTGGGCGACTTCGAACAAAAAATGCGCGGCCACATTTGCGAAAAGTGGCAAATTTTGGTTGTTCTTCGTCATTTCATGCCTGTTACTCAACCCCAAAACACACAGTAAGTCAGCTTGCATGCATGCTTCCATGTTGGAAGGAAGATTGTAAGCAGCCACCAGTGATGTCCCCCCCCCATTTTTTTTTTTATATCCACCTCTATCTACTTCTAGATTTTGCTGGAGCATGTACATACCGTATGGCTGTTTTCTTTTCGACACAAGCGACTTTTAGTTTTAGTTCTGTGGACATTGAGTTATATACCGATCAGGATGACATGACTGACAAAGATAAACACTAGTAATAAACACTAAGTAATTCAGGATAGTTTACCTCTGAGAAATTTGGGGTTTTGGTCCATTGCTTGCTTCTTTTGAGTGGGATCTTGGGCTTGTTCACAAAATGTGCGGTGGATCATAAATGTGTGATTTTTGCACCTTTCGTACGACTGTGCAAAACCCTGGCGCATCCACGGGACAGTTTCACGTAGTTCAGCTTGCTACTTTTGCATAAAAAAGTAACCTCTACGCATACACCTACCAGGAATTGATAGGCAAGCTACCTGCACACCATTGACACTTTTGTTCCGCCATTGTTGTAATCGCTCCATCACTTGCCTTTCGTTTTCATTAGACGGTGATAAAAAATTCCTCAATGCAAACCAAGTAAACTCCGACTGGGGAGCGAAGGGGCCTCCGCCTAATGGCCTTGTGGACCAAAAGAAGACCAACGGCTGGCCTGCGATCAGCAACTCCAATGGCATGAAGCCTGGAGATTTCAGCAGCATGAATAGCAGTAACTCTGGGGATGGCCTGGTGTCATCTGATCAGAGTCTGGGGACATCCATCTGGGGGTCAGGAACTCCTGGGTGGGGTGGTGTGGGGTCTGACAAATCTGAGGCTGTCACAGCATCTTTCAATCCAAGTCTCTCAGTTGCTGGCGGAACTACGACAGCCCCTAGCAGCAGCAGTAGTGCCACCAGCGGGAGTCCCTGGAGTCAGGGTCCCGCACGAAACCATGCTTGTCTCCGTCGTCAACCGGAGGCGCCTCTTTCCACTACCTCAAGCGGCAGCACCCAGTGGTCTGTTGCTCCCCAGGAGAGCCATCAGAGCGGACTGCAGTCGAAAGCAGAGACCAGCACAACCAGTGCTGCCCCGAGCACCATCCCAACAGCATCAGCCCCCGGCGATGCTCCTATCTCCTCTGGTGGGGGGGACACAGGCGCCCCTGACAGAATTGTGCCAACCTCCTCAGACCAGGGGAACAACAATAATAATATGAAGAATGGCTGGCAAGGTGGTCAAACAAGCGGTGAGATATAATCTTTTCACTCAGTCTTCTGATTACAAATGTATGTAATACTAGGTGTGTCCCTCAAATCAATCACAATGTGAATTACTAGTGGGCACTTCTGGCTGAAATTGCAGTTGTCAATGTTAAAATTAACACTTCACTTAAAAGTTATTTGTAGTTATGAGCTGCATTGATCAGTAATGGTTAAATCTCAGCTCAAAAACTCACAAGCAGGATATTCTCAAACTGACTGCCACAGTTTTTTCAGCATTCACAGTTCAGTAGCATTCTTACAGCCATGATGCACACAGGGAGTGTTGATGGCCTACCTTGCAGGAGTGTACACGATATCATTTTCATTTTTGAATTTTTATCAACACGTTCCACAAAATTGAGGGAGATCATTGCAATACGATTCAGTGAATTTTTTTTAACAATTTACAAGACTTGAAGGAATGACACAGATCTGGGCCGAACCCCAACTGAGGTTGGTAGTGTACATTTCCAAATCTTTCCAGTAGCTAAAAGTTGAGTTGAATTGAAATCCAGTAATAACAAATTACCCAGAGAAACATATTATAATAGATTATAGGATATAACTAACACTGGGAACAGAGCAATTTTTATTTCCAAGTAATAACTGCAAATCAGAAAAGCGTGACTAAATTTTGAGGAACAACATCTGAATTAAACAAAGCAGCCCGTTACCAAAGAGTTCTTGAATAGTATGATTCATTATTTTAAGCTTTATGGCTCTGTTCCTCAAGTTATACTTGATCTGAATAGGGAGCTTTCACACTGATCATGGTAACTCTTAAATATGCAATCATTAACCTTGGCGACTAGAGTATTGAAATCAAGGCTGAATATCTTGCGCAGTCAAGTAGAGATGCCTAAAAAGTGGTACCACGCAGATTTGCGTATATGAATTAAGTGACAACACTTCAACGTATAAAAAAACAAACGAGAAAGTGGGTTTGATTAATAAACTAGATGTAAAATTCCTGAACCATGTCCGGTACATTGAGATGGTCAATCAGTATGTTCCCATATATTCGTATTCAGGGAGCCTCCTTCATAACAAAGATTCCAGCAGGAATATGCTTTCCTAGTATGGGGGCTCTTCCCAGATCAAGACCCTGGTCCTCAGTATCAAATAGCTGGCTTTTTCTCTTCATCCTTGTTACACCTGCTTTCATCCTAATGTTTTGATCCTCTCGCCCCCTCCACAGGTGATAACCTCGTGTAATCAGCAGAAGGTGGATCCGGCTGGGGACTGTCACACGCCAACAATCTGATGGCCCTCCTGTTGGGGAAGATCCCCTTTCGTCTCGGCCCTGGAATACTTCAGGTTGGGGTACTCTCCCTACCAGTGGGTCCAACACTACTCTACTGCACCTACTACCTCTGGATTGGGGACGTCGAACAAGGTGGATTGATCACGAGGGCCCTTGGTACAGATATTGATGGGGTGCCAAGTCTTCATCATGTCCTGCATCAACTCCTTCAGCCTGGGGGAAGCCTCCAGTGGTGGGCCTCCCAACCAGTGGGACAAGCCTCCGCTGGGCGTGGATGGGGTTG
The DNA here is from genome assembly GCA_026419785.1 of Sclerodactyla briareus. Taxonomy (NCBI): domain Eukaryota; kingdom Metazoa; phylum Echinodermata; class Holothuroidea; order Dendrochirotida; family Sclerodactylidae; genus Sclerodactyla; species Sclerodactyla briareus. The sequence continues at coordinate 133,111 of JAODTK010005701.1, forward strand.
AACTCCCCCGAGTGCCCTGTTGGTATTGGGCGGCCACCAACCGGCTGGGAGATCCCTCGGCTGACACAGTGCCGAAGGCACCACCTCAGTCTGGTTGGGGCATCCCAGGGAACCAGGGCTTGAGTGGTATCCAAAAGGATGTGTGGTTGGTGCCATCAGTGGGGAAAGAAGCCTGTGGACCAGGGCAGCAAGTGGCGGTGGCAGCAGAGAAGAACAACCAGAATACTTGACATGGTAACCGTGTTTTTGGAAACTCGCAAATGCAGAATCCTCCCCCGCCACCCCCAATGCTTGGAACAAAGAACCGCCAAGTCTCCTTGGGGCAATCCGGTCACATCAGCAGCACCACCCCACAGCGCCACAGCCCAGCCGCCAATGAAGCCACCTCAGCCCTCCGAATCTGCATGGGGATCATCAGTGCCGAAGCCTGGGGCCCCAGCACGAGCCAAAACCACCCGGCCTGGGGACAGCCGCCACATCGCCAGGGAATCACATAACTCCCCTCCTGACAGTAACCACCGCGGGGGTGCATGGGGTGCCCCACCACCATCGCAGCCCCCTTCCCACGATAACAACTATGGATCCTGGAATAAGAGACTTGACCCCAAGAAGCAGATGCCGCAGCAGCAGGCCTATCCTCAAAGTGGCCAGTCCCAGTCGGCACCAGCACCCCCGAGCACCCTCTGGAAGCTGCTGGGATCCGATGCTCGACATTTCCACAGGAGATGTCCCACTGGCTGGGTCACTGAGTCCCGGCAGATCCAGACAAGCCCTTGTAGGATGATGGGACATACGTGTGGGGTGACAGCACGGAAGCCAACGCATGTGTCACCCCGATGAGTGCCAAGGAATGTACTCCGAATGGAAGCAGCTGAAGCAAAAGGCTGCGGCGGCAGCTGCCACGGTCCCGCGGGCAGTCGCTGGTGGCAATCCACACCAGTACTATCATCTCCGACTTGCCCACCACAACCACCGAGCACGCCTTGCTCTGAGTACGGCAGCACTGCTAAACCCGTGGTCGCATCCTCTTCGGCGGTGGGGCAGGTGCTAGCGGCAAGGGGATCAGAAGAAAACCTGACGGGAGGCACACCAGGCACTACCACCTCCACCACTTCAGTTGGCCATCGTCTGGGGGAGGCCGCGGAGTGGCAGTCTCTTCCCTAGCCCACCCCGCGAGTAAGGGCACACGTTGAAAGTGACAACCCTGCTGCAACCACCACCACGACGGCAACCGGAACAGAAGCCTCAGGCGCAGTCCATGGACTCTATGGCACAAGTGGAATGAAGAGCACCCTCGTCAACCCCTAGTTCAGTGAGTAGTATTGGAGAAAAATGGGGACGTTCTCAGCAGAAGAATGGCATAAGTGAGGGTATGTATCATACTCTTTTGCAAGCACAACCCCTGGTTTGAATTCACAGTCCACTGTACTTAAGTTGCAATGGGTGGGTCTTGGTCTTCGTGCCTCATGGTTCCCATTGTTATGCACTGGACTATTTGGGGTTTGTCAGGGTATTTTTCAATAAGACCGTCAGTCAGCTTGTGGGCAGTCATGTTCAACTGATCATCCATTGGGAGGGGAAGTCAAATGGCCATCTCGGACGCAATTTGTGGATTGGTTACCCCCCTGCTTATCATCTGAGCAATAGTCGAGAAGAGAAGACAAGTTACCACTGGTGCCATCCACGGTCAATAGAGCCATGGTTCCCTGATGAGCCTCACTTGGCTGGATATGTAGAAATCCAATCAAAACCAGAATGCTGTATTGTGTCCGAATTCACAACTTCACAGAGAGGGATAAGATTCTTCTATATCGTGCAATTCCTGGGCATGCTGTACCTAAGGCTTATTGTACATTGGTGTGTTCATAAAAATTGCCTATGAACATTCCTAGGTCTAATAAGCAAATGGTGTGCAATGTCGTGCTTAGGAGAGACGAGGCCAAAATCATCATTAGGGTAGGGGTTTTCCATTATTCTTATTTGTGGCCAAACCAACAGCCATAGTGACAATTGATGCTGTGGCCAGGTGCTCCTTGCTTGTCTCTCCCTATTTTAATACTGAATTGCTTCATTCACTTCACAGTGGGCCACTGGGGTGATGATGACTGGGACAAGAGGTCACAGGTCAGTGACAATTCTAGTGGGGCAGCGTTCGAAGAAGGCCATCGGTGAGTTGAGTATAAGCAGGAAAATTGGTTGATGCAGAACTATGCAGAGTCTCATACTTGAGCTATGCAAAACAGAAAAATATTACTAAGTTACTCACTTTGTACTTGTTTTGTTTTGTTTTTTTGTGGCCAATGGTACATATGGGGTGGTCAGCAGGTCATGTGTCATCTGCATTAGCAATATGTAGTTATTGTTATTCTTACAACTATCGGTCTTGAATCAAATTACCTCAGTGTACTAAATAGAAGAGGGTACCAGAATAACAGATGTCATGTCTGCATGCCCCTGGGGTTTTAGGTATGGCAATGTTTACAAGAGACCTGTCATGTTTTATTAACACTGATGTTTATAAGTGACCTGTCTGTTCTAACACTGCATTTGGGTATTGACTTACGTCAACTGCTGTTTTTTTCTTCCCTCCCCCTCTTTGTTCAGGTACCCCGGAATGAGTGCCTGGTACCTGTCATGCATTATCATGTGTGTAACCTTGTCAGATAGTCGTGTTGTCATGTGTCCTTCTCTTCTGCAGGAGAACCCCATAAACGGGAACCGTAATCCTAGCCAGATAGCCTTGAAATTGAGAGCACGACCGACAAGGGCTACCCAAGGGAGGAGGCCGAAGCGATGCTGCAGAAACACACCATGGACTTTTGAGCAAGCGCTGGGTGAGTTGATTGTCAAGTTGCTATGATTTGCCTCCAGGCAATTGGCTGTTCCACCTATGTTGTCAAGGATGCTGGAGGGGGGGGGGGGGGGGGGGGGGGGGGGGGGGGGGGGGGGTGGGGGGGGGGGGGGCACCTAACTATTATATCAGTTGATCATAGGTCATTCACTTTAGTTCCAATGAGCAGTGATGTCAGAAATTGCTAAATTCATGTACGAATTAATGTTCCTTTCGTTTTGCAGTCTCCTAAACAATTTTCTGGGGCGTTTTGCCTTATGACACCTATAGCCATGTGTGTTAACATGTCATTAACTCACTTTGCTACCTATAGCTTTTGTCACCTAAATAATTAGTATCAGCTATGCTAAGCATGAGCTGTGTTGTGAGGGACAAATCAAACAGATTACTTTATTAGCTAATTTATGTTTGTTGAATTTTCATCAAACTTGTCTAATATTGTCCGCCTCCAGTACCCCAAATGTATTCAATAGGTAACTGGACCGGGCCTTGCTGTATGAAACACATACTTGACCGTGTATGCTCTCCTGGTATATTCCCTCAATTGTGTCTTAGTAGGGCTCAGCTCAACTCTAGCATCTTTTGTAAGAATATGATAAGCTAGAGAACAATGTTTTTGCTCCAAGTGATTTTGTATTTTTAGTGGATAATTTCACTTTGGAAAAAACAGAACAATAGAATAGATTCAGTTCAACCTTTCCACAACCGTTTCACTGTAATCATTCAGGAAATCATGGCAATGTATTTCTCCCATTGGTCTGTATGGCAACTATGTTGTGTCAGGCTTGATCCTACAACTCGGCCCTAGGGTGATAGCATATCTTGTTTTGTGTATCCTACAGATTAATTAGTCTTCTGAAACTGCCCTTTACTTATTGCTGCTTTTTTTTGTTGATTACAGAGGATCTGAGGGGTCTCTTGGTGGTTCTGACCCAATCAGACCAACAGTGAACTAGACACAAAGTTCTCTGCCATGGCCCTGCACGGCAACGGCAGTGGCACTGATATGTCAGGGAACCTTTCCATGATGCAGAACATGAGGAACAAAGGAATGACCAACCTCGGCACGATGGGTGGTCCAGGCTTTCCTGGGCAAGGCCTCCAGAACCAGAGAATGCCCATGCAGAAGTTCCCCGGGCAGATGAGCTCTGGGGGAAACCAGTCTATGCGAAGTGGTGGTGGACCCTTTTGCTCGATGCAGCAGCAGCAGCAACAGCAGCTGATGCAGGCTGTAGCGGGACTGAACCTCAACATCAACTCACCTCAGCAACTACTCCATGCCCTCCAGCAGAACCCTCAGCTCCTAGCTCAGCTCCAGAACATCCAACAACAGCAGCAGTCAGGCAACAAGCCTGGCTTCTACCGCAACCAGTTCATGAACCAGAGCCAGTCGATGGGCGGTGGCATATCACGGCCCCCCGGTAGGGCACCCTTCAGCAACGATATGGTCAATCCCAACATCCTGTCTTGATTCGGCGCCGGGATATGGGTGTCAGCCGCCACAAGCAGTCGAGGATTGGAGCAATTCTTCAACAAGCAGCAGCGCCAACAGCAGCCACCCCAGCAGGCACGTCCCTTCGGCCGTAATCCTCCGGTTGGTGGTTTCTCCAAACCGATGCCTTCTATTGAAAACTCGAGGAGCGCCTCTCCAGCTGCTTCCGAGAGCCAGCCGAACAGTGCGGATTCTGCCTTCTCCGATTCATCGTCAGCCTGGCCGTTCTCGCACTCAGGGCCGATGACCAAGGAGATGGGGTCCCAGAGTTCAAACCTGGTGTACCCTGAAGCCACGCACCTCGGACATTGCCAATGACCCGGATGCGACACCTGGCAGTGTGAATTCTTTCTCGGCCTCCCTCACCGTAGGTCAGTATAGTAGATGTACTTACCTTACATAAGGATGTAGTAACCCTTCGGTATTATACTTTTGGGTTCAAACCTCACCAAGGTCACAATGTATCCTTGAGCAAGGCACTCTTATCATTCTAACGTACAATGTAGTAGCCCAGTATTAATAATGTGCTGTTGACCAGAAGATCTTGGGTTCAAACCCCCACCAAGTTGGGTTGCTCGTGAAGAGGAAGCTGGTTTCAATGATTAGGTTAAAGGGAAAGTCCAGCCAAATTGATACTTTTTTGGTGTTATAATGTTGAAGAGAATAAAAATCATTCAAATATCACTTTGTTCCAGGTTCAAAGCATGTTCGGTTGGGAAGATATGGCTTCCTCAAATTTCATATAATCTGGTGATTTTGGCAAACTGGCAACCTTTTTATGATGTCATATCTACCATAATAAGGAAAACTACATATTTCTTGATCTTTTCTTCAAAATTGGTAGATACGACATCATTAAATGTTGCCAGTTGCAAATTGCCAACTTAGCAGTGATAAATTAATAATCTTTCTAAATTTGTAACTTTATAACCAACATGCTATGAACATGAAACAAAGTTCGATTGGCATGAAATTCATTGCACAATCATATGACATTCAATATTTTTGGCTGGAATTTCCCTTTAAGTACAGTCATGAACTGAATAATCATGAATGCAATATATAATTATTCTGAATGCTTCTTGCTGCTTTCGTCTAGATTTTCAGATAATTCATCAGATTTATAGATAATCTACTCTGTCATGACAAGACAGCAAAGTCCTTTCAGTGGCTGTATGTAATGGCTATTGCTCATGATAAAACCAAGCAGGTAATTTAAGGGTGTGGTGCAGTTGCTCTTAAGGGGTGTGGTAATTGGCAGTTGGCTAATGGTAAACACATAATTTATACTACTAAAAGCATGCATTGTGTGAGTCTATCCTGTTTGGATACTGTAAAATCCCTGGTAATTGTCCAGAATAAATTTTAATTGAATGTTTGTATCTGTCGTGAGTTATGAACAGAAACTATTCCATAAATAGACAGTTATAAAACAAAGTAAATGAAAGCCCAGTTCTAACCATGTAAAAATGCTCTGTCTGAAGGCAAAGACTCCCGGGAGGGAACGTGAGAAGCACGACCATGAGCTGGAGGGGATCCTCACCCGCCCCATGAGACCCAACAACACCCAGGTATGGAGCAGCCAGGGGGGCAACCGCCGGTCCCAGTCAACCTCTGGGGGCTGGAACTACTCGGATGGGGATACCAGCGGCAACAGTCATTCCTGGGATCGGGATGTCCCGACCCAGTCGACCAGGCCCCCCACCTGGACTCGAGAACAACCCCGCAACAACTGGAGCCGAGGGGGGAGCGGCAACTGGGGCGACTCTCCAGGTGAGTCTTTCATTCATAATTTTTGTCTGGACTATTCAATTCTCACCGTGGGCGATTGTGATTACACAGTAGAATTGTGTGGAAGAACTGAAATAATGCGATCCCTTCAGTTGCAATGAACAATTCAAGCAGTGGTTCACTACCGTCTCAATTCTGCTTGAACTGAGATCATGAATTGGACAAAAGGAGAATAGAAATGAATGAACACACGATTGGAGCCTGTGATACAAGATAGAAAACCAAATTACTCACTCATGGGAGCACATGCCTGGAAGGCATCTAGCCGCACCCACCCGCCGCTTCCAATCGCCTGGCCTCCTCCAAGCAAGTGACTGAGCCTGGCCTATCCCCCCAACTACCTAGGCTACCCTCGAAGCTGTGCCGACCACGAGCCAAGGGGGTGTCCTGACGGTCGTCCCCAACCATCGAATCCCCCAACTGGCTGATGTTCTTCTTTGGGCACTATTAAATTACAGACATTTCCCTCGGAGAGTGATATAGCTAACGGGCTTGCTGTTCGTTCGGTTAGTCAGTGAACCATCACAGCCCTTACTTTATACATCTCATCTATAGGAAATATGGGAATTGATTTCATTTCCTATTGTTGAACATGTTTTATTGCAGGTACCTGGAGTGGCAATGATGGGATGAATGTTGGCTCCAACTGGTGATGTTAAGAAATTTGGGGAATGTGAGTTCACATGTGTTAATTCATTAGGCTTATCATCTAAAGCTTATATGAAGAAATGGACAGTCACAAAAGGCATTACTCAGTCAAGTGCTGTCCAAGTGTGGAATCTCTGCTCTTCCTAAGGCAAGCAGCTGATTGGAAGCTTCCAAACAAGGGCTCCTGGTTAATTAGCTGTCTGAAGGTTTTATGGTGTAAAAGGAGCGAAACGGCTTGGTCCGTCTTCGTTTAATCGGAGGGGAACAATTCAATTGCTACTCCCCTACTTGCTAGGCTGGGTTTTGATGAAACTTGGTCACATAGGTAAGTAAAAATGAGGACAGAGGTCGTCCAAGAGTCATTCTCAGTTACTCCCACAGGTCAAATCAGATGACCTCGAAAGTTGTTTTGGTATGTGTGTGTGCGCACACTTCTTCATTACCAGGTTTCCCCCGGAACGCTAAGACCAATTTCAATCAATTTTGCATTTAGTATCGGGGTTGGGTGAACACAATCTTATTAGATTTGAGGCATCAAAGTTAGTAATTAAGGTAAATTATTGTTTAGGCGGTTAGCAAGATTACTGATAAACCATAGGTGTTATGGTGATTTAGTTTGGTATATGGTACAGGATAGCAGGTAGATGAACTGATTTAATTTTAGCATGAAATATGCTGATTAAGCAGTCTAATTTGCCTAATTAATGCAAAAGTCTTGATTTAAACATGATTTAGGGGTTACTGGAGGTCATTCAATGTCTAAATTTGCATGATTCGAGCAAAAATCAGTGCTTCTAATCCACATGATTTATTCCGTTCCTTTAGTCCGTTGAATTCCCATGAAACGTATCGAGTGCAGTCCACCGTTGGTCTGGAGATATTCAAGTTTGAGAATGGGTCACTGGAAGTCGAGCAATGTGTCTAATTTGCATAATTTAGGCAATTTAGCCACATTTCCACAAAACTCCTACTCAGACATGGTCAACAATCAGTCCTAATGAATTTGAATTGGTGACTGATTAGGTACAATTATAGGGGCTGAAAAACTATATCCATCTCTACATGCTTTTAGTTCCTGCTGTTACTATTCACTAACTGGCGATGTTCTCTTTCGACCTCCAGGATCAGGTTAGTTGAAACATACTGAATGCAAAAATAAAGCAATGGCTTGTCACAGAGAATGCTTTTCACAACAATTGGATTAAGTGTATTTGATAGTTTGTCAATGTTAACACGGTGAACACTGGTGTCTGGGGATTCCAGGACAAAGATTGTACATGGGTCATTCCAGCAATTCTGCAATGTCACTCGAATCCTATACATAGAGTGATTGCTGGTCGGTATTGTCATTGGCCAGTATTACCTTTGTGCTTGTGAAAACTTCTTAGGGATTAATTTCAATGATTTTGCTATTTTTCTGAAGAATGCATCTTTCATAGCTTACTAGCTGCCTGAAGCAATACATTTCTAATGGCTAGTCACAATTCCTCACACGAGAACCCAAGTCTGAGATGCGTATCGTCTGGATATTTTGCTCAGTTGATTTTGCTGCTTAGATGATGATGATGATTAGTTCATTGGACTAAATTTTTTGATTTGTAAACTTGAGAAGCGATAGAAGATATTTTTTTTTCATAGCATGAATAGTTGATTTGGTAAAATAAGTGAAGACTATGTATATGATAATTTTATTGTCTACCTTATTACCTCACAGGTGGACTCGAGTTATCTGCATGTTCTGTGCAATCAGAATGGCACAGTAGAGCAATTCAACCTGAACCAGTCGCAAGGGATGGCCCTGGTGGCCTACAAAAGCCGTGATGAGGCCATGAAACCCGTCAGTCACTGGGTTCACTGGGGATCTCCGTCACCTTTGTCAACCCCAACGAGATTGGGAGCATGATCGGTGGGGGAGCAGCCAACCCTGGCAGCCAGTGGTCCACGGGGCAGAACAAGGTCGGTTGGGACGATGGCAGCAACAGCAGCGGTCGCTCGCAGTGGAACGCCGGTGGCAGCGGTGGGATTGCAGGTGGCAGCGGTGGGATTGCAGGTGGCATCGGCCTTCCGGGGATGCCGGGTAGCCTGTGGTCCCCCACTCCAGGACCCATGGGAGGTGGCATGGACGTCGGCAGCGGCATTGGCGGGATGACCAACTGGAGTGGCGGTGACATGCCTGGGAGCCACAACAACTTTGGATCCTTCCTGCCAGGTGACCTCCTGAATTAGAGGCCGTGTCATTCCAAGGAGTTACAGCATTTCGCCAGCAGTGCAGGAATGTTGGGGGTTCGTGGAATGGTATTTGAGCTTTCCTCTACTCCCAGGGTTTGCTGTCTAGCAGTTCTCATTTTTTTCTTGAAATTCCACAGGTTTTTGTGTTGTAATTTATTCTCTTCTTCATTAATTTCTTGAACAATTCCTTTCCTTGTTTTCTGATGTTCATCTCTTTCTGTTTTGAAATTTGTACAGAGGTGTCTCGATTCACAGCTGCTATACAAAGCTTTTTTCGCTATCTTGATCACAGTCTGTATATATTGGCATTTACTTGCACTGCCTGTCTCCTCGTGTGCCCAGATTGGTGGACACCTATGACCCGATTATGGGTGCCTGTTCCGTTCTGCCCCTCGGGTAACACTGCAATTGAAGGAACACAGTAACTTACTATCCATTGTTGATGGTGTCATCGCTGCTACGGCATGGTTCAGGACAGGCAACGGCAAAACGGTGTAGCTAGCTGGTTCAACCGGAGGGCTTTGAAATGGTGCTTTGAGAAGTTGTGTCTCTGTATTTGGATGCATCGCAGGAAGAGAAACAATATTATGCAGAGTTCACAAAGTATTGTGTGCAATCTAAAAACGTTCCATTTGGTACCAACTAAGAGAGGGGAGTGTACCTTATAGTGACTGAGGCAGAGTGTAATTATTTTGAAGGTTGAGCGTTGGACATTCTGTGAACAGGATGATAATAGCCCATGCATCTGTATTAGTCGTCCGAACATTGACCGCGATCGGTTTGGATGGACTGCCCGAAAAAGGTGTGGCAACTCGCTTGGGAGGGCTCGCATCGGCAGGCACATGACCAAGGCTGTGTATGATGCCAAAGGACTTCACAAGGAGGCGATGGAAAAATCAACTTGATATGCACAATGAAAGTACTCTGCCCATTGTTTAGGCTTTAGCAGAAGAAAACATTTATCTATTTTGAGAAACTTTTTATTTTACGGACAGTCTTGTCGTCTTTGTATTCCATTCGAGCGTGAGAGGGCGGCGCCACCCTTGTAGTATAATAAGGCGCACAAAGTGAGTTGATGTTTCTGAACTTCTTCAATGTCTTCACAACTTCTGATTCTGCTTTCCCTCCCACTGAAGTGCAATTTGTTGGCAGTAAAGCGGCTTTTTTTCTCCTGTGAGAGCTTTCTCCTATATATATATATTTTTTTTTGCCTAGTAATCTTGTTGTTTGTCCATGAGATGTGACATGTAGAGCACGGTTTGGAGCCGGTTGCAGACAGGCATGAGAGGATGTCCATACAGGGTATTTCTCTTTATGTATGTCCACCTCGGTGACTACTAGAGTAAATCAGCCAATCGTCCTTCGCCCTGCTGAACATTTTGTCAGATTCTTAGACCACAATTCAGGGATCTTTTGTTGGCAGCTGATAATAACCTACAGATTGAAGCGAAATAATATCACTTAACAAGATGCAGTAGTTAAAATGACCTGAAAACCTTCCACATCGGCTCTGTTGATATTTAAAAGGATGTGGCTCTGATAATTTTCAAAAGGAATTCTCAAAGCCTATGCCAATTGAACTACTCATTGCCCAATGCTTGAATGTTGCTACGTAGTTATTTCATTCTTTCCCAATTTGTTTTCTTGTTTTGTGGCAATGTTCTGCTGGTTGTAGAGCTACCCCCACACTGTTGGTATCTACTCCATCCGAGCAAAGGGCGATTGGCTGTTTGCGCTGGCCCATCCGGGAATAAAAAAAAAACAGGGAGTAACAGAATCAGACTCGCTGTGTGATTCATGTCTTTCACTGACCCAAATAATATTGTACAATAACTAAGAAACATTTAATGTATTTTGATGAAATTTGCACTCTATTTTTCTTTCTAATTGAAGGAAGAAACAGAAAAATGCCAACCAAAAAAAAAAAAAAAGAGAGAGAGAAAGAGGTTCTAATTGGCATGAGAGAGTATTTGCATTGTAGGTGTAGCCTGTCTAGGGAACAGACCGTACTTGTTTTGTTTTAAGAATACGTCCCATGTACTAACGCTGTGAGGAGGAACTCGGAACAGTATTTCTACAGTGCCTAACTTTCCTTGTCTCCCATTCGAGAGTGTTGCGATTGGGTGTGGGTCGATAGCAACTTGAGGTGTTCAGCGAATAAATGTGCGAATAATATGCAAAAAACTTCATCTACCGAATTTCAGCAGAACTGTCGCGATATTGGAATCAGGACTAAATTTAATGTTGGAGATGTGCGTCTGTCCTTTGTCTTGGCTCGGTCGGATGGCATGCTGCAGTTATTTCATCATTTCCATAAGTTCTAAGTAAGTAGTCATTGTATATGGTACTTTAGGTGAGATCCAGAGGTGCATTATTAGTGGGCGGTGGGGAGTGGGTGGGAGTAATGCAGAGTGTATTCATCCACTTGTTGTGTGGATCATGCAAGTTTCATTTTTATACAAAATTCCAGTTTATCAATTTGTGTGACAGCAGCTGAACCGTGGTAACTTCAGTAGAAAGTACAGGAATTCCATTGTTAACAACCGTTGCAAAACAGTAAACCTGGTGTCAATGTTTGTTAAAACGGGGGTGAGTCGTGGAACGTAGTAGCAACATGTGGCATTGTCTAGGGAGCATTCATGTATTTAGGACTAATGAATATCAATCAATATTAATTTTGTTGGTGTATCGGTCAAACTGTCGCCCTTTCCATCATGAGCGCAAGTCGAAATGCCTGTGTTGATTGTTCCCAATAGGTTTGGAACCTCGGAAGTGCAAAGTGTCCTATTAGATGATCCTACCTGCATGCCTTTGTGGTAAATAGACGAGTACTTAACAACCCCATCATGTTCAAAACTGTGATAGTCCCTAGCATTATCATAAAAAAAATTCTGTTAAAAAATGCTACATGTATGTGTGCCAGAATACGATGGTAAGCCCATCATCAATCCTTATGAGGCTGATAGTGGCGTGGTGCGGGTGCTTTTTTAGTTGCTTTGAGCAGTAACCCACTGACTTGCTTTGTTACAGGTAGAGCTTGTCGGTAAGGTAGTAGGATGTGGCTACTGCATTGGTCACTGTGGCAGTCCTTGGACCATGTCTGGACAGCATTGAAATAGCTTACATTGGTTTACCAATGTAAACAACTACTAATACGCAGGACATGGCTTCTTGTCCACTATCCTTCTTAAACATGACACTGTTCAACTGTCATTCAAATTTTCAACTGAAGACAGGGGTGACCATTTGTCATCTTGCAGCCATGGGCTGTCAGTTGTCATTCAAATCCCCCCCCCCCCTCCCCCCCGGTTTGTCAGTCATAACACATGTGGGGTAGTCGCTTCCAGATGGTGTGACCTTTCCTTAATGGTCTACCATAACATTGGCTATTCTGTACTGTACGGTATCCTCCTGTCCGGAAGCAGGAACACCCATTCCTTCCTGTGTGCAATAATAAACTCTTGTAGCAAACTTGGCATTTTGATTCGAAATTTGATTTTTTCATCCTCGGCATAGGTAGTCCAAAAATTAGTTGTTGTTTTTTTTTCAAATGTGCACCAGCTATAAATTTGAGCCACATCTCAAGACTCCATATTCATTAAGTACTGTAGCCAAAATTACTGCTGCCCCTGCAAGTTCATAGCGATCCACAGATAGTAAAATTGAAGAACCAGAAGCAGAGTTCTTCCTGTCTATTGAAGCATTATTTCAGCAGCCCCTGTGGCCGCATCAAAACTGGCATTGTTTGTTCTTTGAACCTGTACAGAAATATGGGAAATGGTGAGACTATTCACCACTTTGTGGGTGAACCTTGCTTTGATGAACTTCTGGGATAATATACTGTAAGTGTGCGATGGTAAATTACTGACTATTTGTAGTTTTTATTGATTGTTTTAAAGTCTCTTCTCAAATATTGTAATATTTTAAAGATTCAGAAGTTGTAACTGGTGAGAAAATGAACTGTGTTTTTTAACAATATGGGTATTGAGTTCGAGATCTTGAGTGCAATCCAAGGGCAAGTGGTACTCCAGTTATATATATTCCTCCATCAGTTTGTCGCCTTAGCGAGGGAGAAAAAAAAAAACACCAGCAGAACTTGCAGGATGGTTTTGAAAAGACCTGCGTCTTCACAATGTTCAGTGTCGACCTTTCCCTTTATTTTGCAATTAAACCGTTCGTCTATCGGTCTAGAAATCATAAGATCGTTATACCAAGAACTCAGGAGGCTTGTGCTGTGTGTATCGAGTGTTTGATAGTCAGAGCTTTATTACTAACTAACTATACTACGTATGTCTGGAATCAGGGAAATTCATGATCGTAGGTCGTCAACTTATTTCTACTCTTGAGGAAAATTGTAATTCCACTTTCGTCTTGTCAATACAGGGTTTTCACAGCAGATATAGACAGGAAAGAAACAGCTGCTTTTATTTGAGACTGGCTTGTGTCGTGTTAAACCTTTCCATAGATCAGGATGCCTTTTCTTTGCCAACCTTTTTCTGTAAGTAAAATACAAAAAAAACTTCTTGAAAATACAAACAAAAATGTGTCAATGCATTGGCGGGTTGGGAGGGAGGGAGGCGGGCAATAAAAACCATTATAGGAGAAATAATTTACTACAAATAACTTGCAAGTATTGAGTCTTCATAAAACCACCTCAACTCTGTCCAAACGGAGGGTGCTTTCACATAATTATTTAATTGGTCTTCATCGTTGTCCACCTTTTTCATGAAAGTCTTAGATTTTTTTACAAACTTTTGTTTTCAAGCTAGCTGTTGTACAAGTAGAGTGAATGTTTAAAATGCCAGTGTCACTATCCTTAAAACCAAAGGGCATAAATTTTGCCGACTTTGCCATTATTTGAGATATACGAAGTTGAGGAAAACATAAAAAATTTTAAAAAATGGAGAAAAACAAATAAAAAACATAAAATGTAACCAAAAAATAAAAATAAAAGAAGAAAATGTTAAAAAAAATAAGAATTTATATTATATATTATATGAAGACATAACGAAACATTCACTGAAATTATTCTTAATATTGCCTTTGAAGAGGATCTAAGATTGTGTAGACACTATTTGTTAATTCTTATTATGATTAGTATAACAATATGTGGTGCAAAAAAGGATACTTCTAATATGCTGTAGCAGTGCGTGTACATGTCACATTACATAGGACCAGAGAACGTGTGCCCTTTTTACACTATGGCGTTTTAGAGTCAGCCATTACGAAAGCATATCTGTTCAATTGCAGTACTTGTGTTTTTCACTTTTGTTTTTGTTATTAATATGAAATACTTAAGAGAAAGAAAAAAAAAAAATATTGTAAAAGTTATATACTGTCTAATTAACATCACGCATTCCGAAAAATTATCATGCAACTCCTGCATGGGGTAATATTGTCGATATTGTACACTGAAAAATTATGCAACTTTAAATATAACAATTTATAGCTTATGGTATTTGCTGTTTTTTCCCTCTATTTTTTTTACTTCAAAGTATAATTTCCCTAATTTGCATACAATTTGCATAAAATGGTGTTTGATGAAGTGATTTTATGGTATTTTGCTGGGGCATGTTGAATGACATATTTTATTTCCACAGTAGTTGTGTTGGTCTCAGGGTCATTAATTATTAAGTCATTGTATTTTTCTTTATCATATGCGTCTTTTCTCAAGGCAGCAAAACACCTGAGTTCAACTCGTCTCAGTTCAATAATAATATCTTACACAGAAAACAAAAAACAAAAAAATAAAAATGAAAAGAGATTAAGAAAAGGAAAAAAAAAAGTAATAACTAGCTGTGATGCTGCCATCCTTACCTTTTTTCAAAGGAAAGCTTCCATTGGTTGTTTGTAATATGTATTATGTCCATTATGTATGTCATATAACCAAGTCCTGCCATACTGTCACTATGGTAGTTAGTAAAACACAAACCAGTTGTAGATATTTTGTGCTCGGGATCCCATTTTGGGCAAGTGTGAATTCATTCACCATTTGTTTGAACTGTTCTCTCCCCGCACTCTTGAGACCACCAATTTGGCGCCTTGCCCGAGAAATATTCTATTCCAGTAATGTTGACTATGCCTTTCATTAATGGAGAAATAGCTATCTCCGAAGATGTACATCGGTTAGTCAGTAGTGTACTGTTTTGTATTCAGAAGTGCCCTTGAGACTAAATGAAAAAAAAAAAACTTCCTATCTTCCTCTTTTCAAGAACTAGGTTCATGTTTTTTAGGAAACGACAGATTGTAGAAAACAATTCCAAGAAGCAAAATGAGGTTGTTTGAGCACATTTTGTGTAATAATATGCTAATCTATGTGAATGTTACCATCTGGAGTGTTTTGTATGCAAAACGATGTATTTTTCCACAGATGTTGGTTTCGTTAATGCACGCTCACCTCGGTGGAGGGGGTGGGGATGGTTGGTTACGTAGGGCGATGCAGTGAAGGGATAGCTTTACCCAGGTTGAACTCCACCTATCTTCCAGTAAAAAAAGCAGTGGTAAAGTGATGTGTGTGATCGTTTTACCTCTGTGTAAGTCATTGAGTATTTGTACATGCCATTCTTCATTCATATTTATATATCAGGCAGAACCAGCAGAGGGACAATCTGCATGTTTTAGCAACATCCATGTGGCTCTGAGCGTCTGGATTTTGTTCCTTTTTTTTCTTGCTCGAAGCAGACTGATTCATGTGTGTGTGCATTCTTTGTTAATGAGAGGGGGATATTATAATTAGAACCAGCTCAGCTCAAATCTTAATTGAAGCCAAAACTGTATTATATGTAAGTTCACTAAGATTTAACTGGAAAAAAGGAAAAACAAACAGAAAAAACAAACAAAAAAACAAAAAAGACAAAAAAACATCTGAATTTTAATTGGAAGAATCTAAGGTCATTCTCATGAATGTATGATTAGCAATATTGTAATTTTAATACTATTCCCTACCCAACTGCTTTATATATTACTTGTAATGAATTTTCGTTTGTATGTCAATATGTGTGGTGTCGATTGTTGTACAAAAAGTAAAAGGCTATATCATTAAACCTAAGACTGTGAGTACTGACTGGGCACATTACTTGTAGGCAATGGCAGGTTTGTTCAATCGATCTTGCATTCAACAAACCTGTATTATAGGCAGATGAAGTAGGTGGTTGTTCCTGGATTTGGACAGCGATGTTTCTGGGAGTACATTGCAATAAAGCTTACCATCTATTTATCAGCCAGGGTTGTTTTAGGGCCTGTCACCGCAGATTGGTGAGATATATTCCAGTTTCCTCTTCGTAATTAATGGTAATTAGATTTTATTTTGGAGAAAGTGGTCTAACATGCGTGTCTTAATCTTTTGTAGTCAACAACAAAGGTAATTTTTATTTGAGTATTTTCTTAGATAATGTCTTGCCCCCTTAACCACCTGAATGCTTTCGAATGTGAACTTCTGAGCCCGATGTTGTAAACAGCGTATTCTGAATGGCCCTGGCTTCTAGCAAATGGTCCAAGACAGAAACTGCTGGTCTTCAATGCCAGTTTCCAAAAATTAAGGATTCTAGTGGATATTTGTTTCGCAATTTGAGGTGCCAAAAGTATCGACCTTAATCAATGAATGAATGTTTTGTACGTCTGGGCAAGAATATGCTGGAGTGGCCACAAAGACCAAATTATTTTGATTTCGTATTTTATGACAAACCTTTTTTTTTTCTTCACGAAAGAACATCCACAACTTTCACAGTGTAAACCTTGGCTGTACTACCACTATACTCACAGTAAGCATGTTTTATCAGTAATGCATTCGTTGTCACATCCATTTTATCTCAGTGCAATTATTTGGACGCAAAAAAAAATCACTCCCCTCTATGCCATATTGGTAATATATATCATAAAGATGTTTGTATTTTTCTGCCAGTTGGTTTATAATGAAGATTCCGTACTGCAACTTATTTGTCTCAAACTTTTTACTTGAACAATCCATCCCTTATTAATGATAGAACTCTTTTGTTCCAACCGCAGGACAAATTTTATCCTAATTTGTAAAACTCAAAGGGGGGCAAAACAGGCCTTTTACCTGAAAGAAATGGAGAAAAATGTCATGTGGGGAACATAAATCATGCAAGTATAGTTTGGTGATGCAACAGACAGTATTTTGTTGAACTTTATTAGATACGTTCGTGCAAGTGATTGAATATTCCATAAAGACAATAATGAGGGTAACTTCTGCGCATGTACGCTCATCATTACTACCAGTTAAGTGTACTTTTTTGCATAAAACTTGCCAAATCGATTTCCAATCCTGGGGCTATCAGGGAGAGGTGACTGCCGTGGCCATTTTTCGTTCAACTAGCCTGTGTCTGGTCGCCAGTGTAATCAGAGAGAAGTGTGTTTAATATTTAGAGGACTAGTGCATTCTAAATTCTGTATTATTATGCATACATGTAGGGTATTTAAACTACTTAACACGAGCCACACGTTTTCTCCTTATCCACTTCTTTGATTGCTTGTACATTTTTTTCTTCCTTACGCCTACTGTATCATCATCTATCCATTACTACTAGTATTAACAATCACATTTCTCTTTATATCATCAATCAAAGGGGTTTCATCATCAGTTTTTTATATCCGTTAACAGTAAAGTGTGAAGACATGAAGGCATTTGATCTGTTGTGTATTCTGAGTTGCAGGGCTTTTCTCCCAACTGTCTTTCTCAGGCGTTGGGTGGTGCCCAGGTGAAAACCTGACAGTTGCAAAAATCCTGTTCCCAGGGGTCTCTGGTTTGGGTCTACAACAGGCCAATCTCCGAATGAAATTTTACGATACAATAATGTCCAGAGGGGGGTGCAGGAGGGGAAACAAACCATGGATATGATGCGTTAGGTGTTAACAGTGTGAAAAAGAAATTGGGAGACTTACAAGTTTCTCTTGCCATCATGAATTACTGTTAGTAGTACTCCAACTGAAACAAAACCATCTGAATTCATAAATTGATTCAAGGCATAAAGCTGCTACACTGGGCCACAGGTAACTGTTACATTTATTCCCTATGCATGGTTCCTATCATGTGCGCGACTCTTAATTGGCCTATTGTAGAACCCAAAGCTTTGTGGGCTAATTCTGTCCAGATTGTGTGGAATATGGTGCAGGGGTCACAGACGTGTGTGCTGTGGCCCCATCGATGAACTTGTACCCTGTGTGACTTATGTCGAGTCACAGGAGGACAACAGTTAACATTTAGTACTACAGGGTATACGCTCCACAATGTGCACTACTAACTTTATGCTGTGAAACAGAGGGCCGGTCACACTGTAACAATTTCTTATCGTACTGCTACGAGACATGGCTGCATTCAGGCAAACTAATGAGGTTTTGCGTGAAAAAAATAACAATACCACTTTACTACCTTCCAAACTAGGAAGGTCTGATCAAGCCACATTCAGGACATTGTATAAAAACAAAACAAAATTGGACTATAAATCAGATACCACATCAATAAGTAGAAACTGCAAGGGCTAATCCACATTGGATGGGAACATTATTTGTGACGGGTCAATTGAGGCCAGATGACAAAGGATTGTGACATTAGTGAGACAGGAAAATAGTGGAGCAGTGTACAATGAGTATACTGTCATAATGTGACTGGGGTGGAAGACGGATGTATTATTGCCGTAAACTTGAAGTTGAGAAGAAGTATGAAGAATTTTGGCAAAGAAATTTGTCGAGGTTTGACTGGTAAACTTGTGTGGGCCTGCAGCTGTACAGGGAATTAGTAGTTGGTAAGTCCTGTTTGTTGTGCTCTTCGAGTACCCTCTTCTACTCTAAGCTGTCAGTCGACAGACTGCTCCTCAGCATTGCCGGTGTAATCATTGGTGCAATGACTTTGTTGAAAAAAAAAGTAATTTTGGGCGAAAAGCTACCCAATGTTTTTCCGTTTTAAAAAAAATCATTCCCTTCCACGAAAGGGATCAGGGGCGGAAGCCATCATAAAATGAGTACTTCAGAGAAGCGAATAACATTTTAACTTTTTAACCGTTTCGGCAAAGAGGAGGTTCCTCCACCGCAAAACCACGTTCATGGAGACTCGCCCGCACCGTCAGAGGGTGACGTCCTGCCTTGCGTATTTCAGAAGGGAGTTTGTTATCACAAGTACTTGGGTAAGTGTATTTCCATCTTTGCCAGTGCTTCGCAAACAGATTGTCTCGTACATGTCTAAGGATACTAATGTTCGGCGCAGATGCCTTAAGGTCAAAATTTATAAATGGAGACAAAGGGAGAAAAACTAAAAAAAAATATCAAAATGTGCGAAAAGACAAAAAAACTCAGTATGACAAAATTTTACTTACAATTAGAGTGTTAATATGAAACTAATGTATTTTTTCTTTTGCTTTCAATTCAAGCAGTAGTGTAAGTCAATGAAGAGCAAGTAATGTTGTCACTATCCTGTTTTCCCACTTTGTTGTTTAAACGATAGCAATATATAAACTTTAAACAATGATGATGATGATGCCTTTTTGTGTGTGCTCAAATAGACCCTTTTGGAATTTGAAATTGTTGTGTCCATTATGTGTCATCTATCGTTCTTTTTTCTTTTACCGTGTCAATGTTGGTCCTGTTGTGGACATGTTATTTCCATGCGGCCAGTGGTGCTGGGTAAGCATTGTGATGTGTACAGGTCTACCATTCATCCACAAATGATTTTAAAGTGCTACTACTAACCCAGTCATTTGATGGAGCATGATGGACACTTGATCACCTTGATGCCAATGTGAAGTCATCTGGGGTGTTCTATGAGATCATCGGAAGTTCAATTTTGGAATTTGGTGGAAATGTGCAAACTCCCCCTCCTACGTTGTGATCAGATGATCATTTGAAATGTTATTGGTAGGTCAATGTTAATACAGCAAGATCAGGAATTTTAGCTGCGGGAGGAGAACAGCTCTGCAAGTCATCATGTCTCACCTTCCGTTCGTTCGTAGTTCGTACGGTCCTGTGTCTTACGTTCATTCATAAATTTAAACCGATATGTGGTCAGTTGAAAATTGGTAGGTGGATGAAGCTCGCTACTGGCTGGCTGAGCTACAGTTATGTTCGCTAGGTGATTAGATTTTAATTAATCCCACTTAATTTACCCCAATAAGTCTTAATTTCGTTTAACTTCTAACCGTACATGCAATCGGGTTGGAATGAGAAACTTGATGGTTGTGAAGACTGCACTGGCTAGGCTGAGTTACATTTTGTTTTTTGCATAGTTGTGATTAGATTTGAATTGAATCCAATTATGAATTACCCCAATTTGACTATCCACTGCAGTCCTTCCCATTGATATCTCTGTGAGAGTGGTTTTGTTTACATTAACGCCTTGGAGCTGAAGGGCTGGCCTGCTTGTAAAGCAGGACTGTTTACTTTGTCTGTTCATCACAGCTGTCTGGGGATACAGGCAATTAGGGCATGGGGGGGGGGGGTTCAGGCAGGTGTCATCACCTTGGTGTTGGCTAACTCCGGCCATTGTGGATCCAAGTGTGTTACACTTTTCACGCTACAGTCCTAGGGTTGTGCTGATAACCGCAAAGTTTTGTGGTACATATAGCTCGAAATAACACGCCTAGGAATGAGTAGTTGGGTTCTTTTTGCCTGGGCACTGATAGCAAATATAGGTCAATGTGGTAGACATGTCCAAGCAATTCCAAGGTTTATGAAGATGTCAGTAAAAGGTTCAATTAATGCGAACAAACAATCAATGTTGATTGGTGAGAACATGCCTTGTAATTCGTCACAGGATTTTGCCGTCCGCAAAACTTCCAGACGTTTCGACTTGCGCTTGTTTTTGGTTAAAAGTTATCTATGAAGTCAAATCCACCCTTTTTGTTTGAATGGTTGAGTGACTTTTCTTTCTGCATAATAAATTTGAATAATCATGAATGACGTTGTCCCTTATCATCGCCCAATGGTGTACCTAATGTGGAGAGTTGGTCAGTAATAATCATTGAGATGGCTTTTTTGGTCGCAGAGGTGGGTGGGTAGACTATTAGCAAAACTGGGGCGTGTAACAGAATTCTTCATGAATACTGGCATATTCATCCTGAATGGTCAGCAGGTTAGCGTGGCGTGGTCTGTAACAGCTCTAGCCTACCCAAGGAGACATGTCGGTGCACCGCATGCAACAGAATGAACTCTATTCGAAAGTGTTGGTATGAGCCCATAGAACTGTTAGTTAGGTACAGACTGAGGCATTGTCATCCCTCCATGCAAGATCAGAGGGAATGTGTGAGGATGACCTATGTAAGGAGACATGATCATCTAACAAAGTGCATTGTTGAGGCCATGATGCAGGAGGTACCGTAAATGATTAAAATGCATTGTTGAGGCGATGATGCAGGAGGAATGATTCGAGCGATGATGCGGGAGGATGATGGAGGCAATGGGCAGAGGTAAGATCTAATAGGCACATTGTTGAGGCCATGATGCAAGAGGAATGATTGCGACAATGTGCTTATTGGGGCCATGATGCAGGCAGTATATTAAAAAGTGCACGTTTAGGAGATGATGCAGAAGGGACAATTGAGGCATCATGAACATGTGCGTGTGTGTGTGACGCCTAGGCCTGGGTATACGAATAACTCAACTCAAACAACCGCACTGGAGATGGATGAAATTCATACTGGGTATCTGCGTTCCTCATAATGTTATACTGATCCCCATTTGGTTCAGGGAAAAGGTCATCTGAGGTCAAAGTGTCTGCAAATCTTGTTAACACGATAAGTCCAGAAATTTGATGATATGACGCTTTCTTATAGGGAGTACAGGAACCTTATTGTAGTTGTTATTCGAAGTCAACAGAATTTTTTGGAGAAAAATTGGAAATTGGGAAATTGTTGAAATTGATATATTTCTGTCAATTTCAGCTAGTTAACACGATAACTCGATTCCACCTAGATGAAGGAATTTATCCATGGATGAGTTCCCCATAATCCCTGATTGTAATCTTGTAAGAATGTGAAGTTGACAATGCTTAGATGATCAAGTCAGGATCAGTCAAGGAATCACGAAGCCGTTTGACTTTTTCTGTTCCTCTTCAAATAGTCACACGCATTTGCTGCCATTGTCCTCCAGCCAACTATAATAGCTCCATGACTACAGATGCACAATAGAAAAAGAATTAAAAATCAAGGGATGAAAACTACTGTGAGACATATATCAGGGAATAGACCAGTTGAGGATTCAGCCAACTAACCTACCTAACTTCACCTGTCGTAAATTACAGGAATTTTGAGTTGCAAACTGTTCATGACACGATATTAGTAAAAAAACAGCAACAACGCTTCATCCTAATTCTAAACCCCAGGTTTGAAGAAACATAGGATTTCTCTAGACTAGTCTACTCTTAAAATAAATCTCTGAACACCCAATATGCGGCAGGGCAACGGTTTCACTTACTAGGTTCATCATGTTCACGCAACACAACAGTAACCATTTGGAATGTTGACCAGCTGCTGTTATTGTAAAAAACAAAAAACGGACGGCTAGAACTAAGCGCGCGCAGTGCATGCTGTCAGTCCTATATGCAGAGTTTATTCTGTTGATTAGTGGGCGTAGGTGTGCGATACATTTTTTTCTGTGTGTAGAGGAAATCAGTTTGTATTCTGCGAGGCTTGTAAGGCAGTGGGTTGGAGTGGGGGTGTTTCTTGGTTCTGGTTTGCCTCTTGGGCAGGATACTTCATGAGGCGCTTTAGTAGATACATTCTCGGCGGGGTAATGAACTTTTTGAGACCAAATGGTCAGGGTACCTACATAATACCTATTACACCAGACAACATTTCTTTGACCCATCAATAATGAACAATAAAAAGCCAAACGGCTTATTGATTCCTTGACGATCATGACTTGACGAGCTAGCATTGTCAAGGATTTACATAGGAATATTGAAGTACTCAAAATAGGGAAACTTGCATACCAAGTATGAACTACATCCATGCAAAGAAGGTCTTGAACAAGTAAGCCAAAATATCAATTTTTCACAATTTCCTCATTTTCCTCAGAAACTGGGCCTCCAAGTCACACCAAAAACAATAGGTTCTTGTTGTTCCCATAAGAAAGCGGCATAATAATTCCAAACCGTAGGTTAGGCATTCTGGATTATCAAGTTATAGTGATAACAAGATTTTCAAACTTCTTGACCTCAGAGGACTTTAGATCTGACCCAAATCCAATGGATAGGCACTCTTTATGAGGAAACAGCATACCAAAGTATAATTTCATACATAAATATGGGGTCGAGATATCGTGTTTTAAAGCCTAAAATCTAGCCAAAATATCAATTTTGTCACCATTTTCAAATTTCTCCCAAAACTAACTCCGGTCTGCAACGAAAACAATAGGGTCCTTTTACTCCCATAAGAAAGCAGCATACAAAATTTCAACCTTATTGGACCAGGCATTCTGGATTTATCGTGTAACAAGATTTTCAGGACTGACCTCAGATGATCTTTGACCTGACCCAAAAACAATAGGGGGGGACATGTACTCATTATGGGGAAACCATATATCAAGTATGAATTGGATAAATCAAGTGGGGTCAACAGTATCGTTTTAACCGGGGAAAAGCCTAAAATTGGCCAAATCTTCCATTTTTCACAATTTCCCCAATTTTCTCGATTTTGACCCGAATGACACCGAAAAACCAAAAAAAATAGGCGTCCTGTTACTCTCAGTACTCTCCTCAAGGGGATAGAGCTGCTACAAAATTTCAGCCTGATTGATACCAGAATTCTGGACTTATTGGGGTTACAAGTTTTTCAGACTTGACCTCTCTTGACCTCAGAGGACCTTGATTGAACCCAAAACAATAGGGATCATGTACTCATTATGGGGTACCATATACAAGTAGAACGTGATGCGACCCATGTGGGGTTTGAGTTATCGTGTTAACAAGGCTAGCGTCACACACCAACACACACTGTCATGACGCATAGATTCCTCTGACTTGCAAGTGGAATCAAAAAGTGATATGCATAGTGGTTGAGGTCTATTACTTTGTGGTTGGATTGTTCAGTACCATGAGAGGCATCCATATGGCTGCAGGACACTATAACAACAAAAAAAAGTAAACCCAAAATGGAACAAATTCCCACCCTGAAGGCCTACTGGTAGCAGAATGAATCATAATATAATTAGATGAGAGAAACCAGAAAGCAAAAGGCCTTCGTGATTCCTGACCCATTCCTAATATTCTATGACCAGTACATGAGCAAATAGGAAATGAGATGATAAACACCAAACCTCCAGCTTGATTGGACCAAAGAGTTCTGGACTATCGTGTCCACAGGTTTGCAGACTGTGACCTATTATACCTTAGGAGGACTTTGACCTGAACCCAAAACAATAGTGATCATGTACAAAGAACAAGAAGGTGCTTGTCCTTCCCATAAGAATCTAAACACCAAAAACCAATTTCTTTCTGCTAATACCTCATATGACCTTGAACCTGAACAATAAAATTGCCAAGAATATCAATTTTCCACAGTTCATCCATTTTTAAAAAACAAAATGTCCCCCGTCTGTACCAAAAACATATGGAGCTGAAACCATAAAGAAAGCTAAACACCACCTTCAGCCCACCTTTTCAGCTTGATTGGACCAAGCATTCTAGACTCATATTAGCCTTCTCTATCCAGGTGGGGTCAAGTTTGCCCTTCACAAGGTAGGGGCCGTCCCACACACACACATGTAACGTCGCGCACGCCACACACACACTGCCTGACTGCATTGATTCCCTGACTTCATGACGGAATCAAAACTAAGCATCAGTCCATATCCTGTGGTTAAACATACCCAACCCTGGATTTCTTCGTTTTCTACTGAAGTACACAATAATTTCACTTTGAAAAATTATAAGTCCATGAGGGGATCGCTATACTTGGTTGGTAGATTTTGTATGCCCTTTGACAACAAACTTCTGCTGATCGTCGATCATTCACACAATGCAACAATGGAATACATGAAATAATATCTGTTGTTCAACAGTTATCTTCTTCGTTATTGCACATAGTAATACTCCCTTATTTCTCTGCACATTGGACCAACTCTTTAAAGCCAATAACTCCACGAAGGAACATTGTATTGAAATGGCTTGGACCGTCAGTATAGTTTTTTCCAGTCTCAACAAAATAACCCTCTAATGTATCCGTAGGCCGAAAGTTGTCCTGTTGTCCATGCCACTCTTGCGTTAAAACACTACAGACAGATTTTACATTCCCAATGCCACTGCCATTTTGAATGCCAGGCAATACACTAATTAATAATTATCACAAAAGCATTTGTAGATTTCTGTTTCTTTTTTTAATATTTACAAACTCACCCTCCACCACCAAAGGTAACAATGTAATTACGAGACATGGGTATGCACAGGCCTATCATTGACTGGGAATGCATGTGCTCTCGTGGAGATGTGTGAAGAGAACTGGAATGTAAATGAACAACTAACTCTAACACAAGGTGTTGCTACAAAATCTCAATGCGCTATGAGTATAAGGTCTGGAGATAAATATTTTCAGTATCTAAGGTAACTACAAGTGTGAGCATAACATTGGTACAGGAGAAAATAATGGTTCACTTGAAACTTGAAACTGAATCAGCCATTCCTCCATTTCCTGATGAATTCAAAAATTCAATATTTTGTGCACTCTTCTGCCTGAAGCAAACTTAAGCTCGGCTCACGTTCATCACGATCATGAACTGGCTTACTGCAGAAATGGTTCGTTATTATAAGGAGGATTAGAAGGGGGATTCCCCCTCCCATTAAGCTGGCTATCCATAAGGATGTCCCACCCTGGAGCCCTCACCCAGTACTGGCAAATTATTCTTGAAGGTGATATAACTGCCAAACAACAATTACGATGACCAATGTGTGAGCAACCTACACTTCCTTCAATGGAACATCTTTCTCCCGATAATTACTGAATAATAAACTGTGCAAGAATGTAGTGTGATATGATATAGGTGGAATTGATACAGAAAATATATTAATAGAATATATGTTAGACATTATTAAATTCGAGCGGCAATTTAAGTACACAGCCAATTGACAGTGACAAGTTCACACAATGTAACCAACGTGTTAAATTTTGTCGAAATTTTGAAGCAGGTCATGTACTAGCTAATAAAACCTATTTTCCTCGTATCTTGCCCAGACTTTGTCTTGAGAACTCATGCTGGAAATTGTGTTGGTGCAACTGGTATCAAATAGAATCAACCTTCAAACCACTTTCGACCATGGTATGAAGATCATGCACAGGTTGTAGTGAACATCTCCAGATATGCTTCAGAAAGGCGGATCTAAACGTAATATATATCTAAAAACATTCTCGGTAGTATAAACCTTGCCTCCAACATCTGCCTCTAGGCCCTAGGCTGTATCATTAATAGCATGAGGGGCATTATTCAATGGCCTCCGACTACCCCCACCCCCAGTTACCAGATCCTAAATACTTGATCTCCGAATAATGTACCTATATGTCACCCTATTAAATTGATTCACTCATGTACAAAAAAACCCCCACCCATCAAATCCCAATTCTACTCATTATATATCTAAAGTAGGTGTCAATTGTGATCATCACCATACACCAAGGGACGTTAATTCACTCTGACTGAAGTCAGTAAATTTGGACTATGCATATGGTAGTATCTACTTCCAATGGAATGTTTTTGTTGTTGTTGATTATTGTATCGCTGGTTCTAAGAATCTTAGAAATTTGTATCTATCTTCATAGAGGTTTCGAAGTGATTTGTGAATATACAACAAACGGTCCAACATCAGTGTGACTATTGAGTCATATTAGTAAAGGCTGTATAAACCGCCTGGTACATGTGTGACGATTGCTGTGGTATTTGTTGGTATGGGCGATCCTGGGGACATGTGTCCCCCACTTTTTCAAACGTGAGGGGGACCTTTTTGTTTTTGTTGGTGAATTAACTCCATCGCCCAGGTTTCCGTGTATGTCCATTTGGGGCGCAGACATTGCAGCTTATGCAACAAGCAAAATGATGGGCCAAGATTCTTTACCGAGTGCCCGATTCTCCAATTTAATGCCCAACAAACTGGGAAATTTTGCACCCCGCTCCACTTGCATTGACATGGAAACTGCAGCTTTCTAGATTTTACTAACAAAAATATTTCTTGTCTCCAGCTTAGGCTCACATATTTTCATTTACTTTTCAAACTCTGAAATTATTTCTTCACTCTGCCTACACACAACCCAACCAATGTTGGGTGTTGCCTCCGCTTAGAGGATAATTTCAGTTCACTTGTCCCCCCATTATTCTAATTGGAAATCGACGCCCCTGTTGTGGGTAGGTGTCCAATTTCCAATGTGTCTGTTTGCTGTCAGAGTGTGGAATATTTAACTGTTGTCAGTGAACATTCATGGTATGGCCGACTGGACAGATGTTAAGGAATACTTTTCCTACTTGAATATGTTGGATCATGAATGGATAATTGGATAGTCATCCTTGAGTGTTTGTTTCTTATCAGCTAGTCTGTGTCAAATAGTTCACTCCCAGTTTTTTTTTCCACATGGGAGAGAGGATGGATTCCCCATGTTGGTTTTCTCTCTCTATTTTTATGCACTGAACATGTGTAGACAGTCAAGCCTCAAGAACCTACCCCTAAATTGTCAACACCAACAAAACAATGTTCATGATGTGACTTGTACTGGTATTTTGTTTTATTATTATCAGCTATCATTGATAGTGAAATTAAAACAGTGACCCTGCCAAAATTTGCTTTGATATTTTTTTCTGGTGAATCCTTCCCAATAATTACTTGCAGGGACTGAATCTGGACCTAACCAAACATTCAAATGGATTTTTATATGAGCATTTTTTTAATCTTTAACTAAATCAATTTGTTTGTTTGGGATTGGTGCTCTGTAGCTATTTTTTGCAGAAAGTGAAGGGGTGTAGGGCTTGAGGGGGGGGGGGGGGGGGGGGGGGGGGGGGGGGGGGGGGGGGGGGGGGGGGGGGGGGGGAGGGGGGGGGGGGGGGGGGGGGGGGGGGGGGGGGGGGGGGGGGGGGGTGGGCATGGTGAGATCACGATTGACCCCTACATGAATTTACTGAAGATCCAATATTGCATCTTTGTATCATTCCTCTTTCATATATTACATAGGCTTACGTACCGAGTTTACAAAAGATTAAAGTAAAAATTGTAGTAAGAGCGTTCAGAGAAGAGAATGGTCCTGTCACCCAAGCACCCCCATGACTATGTACTGAAGTTACCAAAACTCATAGGGCAACAACTTTCTTGCTATTATGATCCCTCTAAATCAGAGCGTTCAATGGTAATCCTTTGTTCTGTGTGTCCAACCCTGCACAGAAATTGTCAATCATTCAATTGGCCTGCCGCTGGTTCGTCTTCTGATATTTATTTGTACGTGAAGTTGAACCATTCAATAATTGCCTTTATATATTACCGGTTTCTGCAGATTTCTGGGGCAATCAATCCCATGACTTTTCCATGACCACAGCTGGATTTCCATGACCTCCTCTATGACATTTGCAAAGATTTTTTCAAACTGAACATGTAAAAAAGACGGCCACAGCCTTTGATAATGCACCAACACCACTTCCACCCACCTTTTCCATACTCAACAACTTTTCACGGAATTTCAAAACTCTTCTCTCAGGCCCTGATTTTTATTGATTGAATTCCATGACTTTTCTAGGTATTTCATGACCGTGGGAACCCGGATATAATATACCACTCCTATCAAACTGTTCATTCTTTGCACTTGTCAGTTGTATCACATGCCCCCAATACCCTGGGGCATGGACAGTCAAGGTGGGCATTGTCAAATCCAAGCGACTCACCGTGTGTGTCCTATCAACCGTATCAAACCGTTCAATATGCGTATTGCACTTGTCATTTGTATCATGCACCCCCGATACCCTGGGGCATGGACAGTCAAGTCGTTTTTTTTGGGTCATTGTCAATCCAAGCGACTCACGTGTGTGTCCCTACTCAAACAAACCTTAAATGCGTATGCACTTGTCAGTTGTATCATGCACCCCCAATACACTTGGCATTGACGAGTCAGTGTGGGTTCATTGTGTCAAATCCAAAGCCACTCAGTTGTATCATGCCCCCCAATACCCTGGGGCATGGACATCCAGTGTGGTCAGTGTCCAAATCCAAAGCGACTCACCTGTGTGTCCTATCAAACCGTTCAATGCTCATGCACTTGTCATTGTTCATGCACCCCCATACCGATACCCTGGGGCATGGACATTCAAGTTGGGTCATTGTCAAATCAAACGTGACTCACGTGTGTGTCCCATCAAACCGTTCAATGCTCATGCACTTTGTCCATTGTATACTGATGCACCCCCATACCCGGGGCATGGCAGTCAGTGTGGGTCATTGTCAAATCCAAAGCGACTCCCGTGTGTGTCACTTCCTTGAATGAATCACCTCACATCACTGACCTTGGGTGTGACCGTTACTAAGAGAATAATGTAGAAATGCTAGCAAAAGACTGGTTTACACTAGTGGGACATTTTCAGAAACTGTAAGCCTTTCATTAGGTGAACTGAGGGTTGTCATCAATGTCCAAGTGTATGACTCACCTCTGACATGACTCCCCTGTCCGTGGCATGATGGTGCATTTAGAGATGTGACAAGCACATATCGGACTTAAAAGTCAATCGAAATGATTCACTCTCAGACCAATAATCCTAATTTATCTATTTCGCCTGACAGGAAAAACCATCAAGTATGATTGGGAATGGCCAGCATCACTCTTCCACCTTGGCAATTAAACTCAAGATAATATGATTTATGATTCTAATGAAATTATGTCCATGATTTTGTTTGATGGAATGATTATCCCACACCAATTTTATTACCAGGAGGGTGGTTGAAGTTGTGGTGGGAACAACAAAACAATACGCCACAATAAATAGCATATAGCATATGAAATGTAACCTTTAAAAGATAGCAAACATTAATTCTCATATTCAGCTTTGAACAAATCTGACCTCTCCAGGTCATTATGCTAATTATCCGATATGCGTAAATTCGATGAAGAGCGCTCGCATTCCTGTTTCATCAACCATCTATGCACATAGTATAGGAGAAAAAAGAAACCCACCACCCCACCCTCTACTGAAGATTTTGGAAAGCCACCTTTTTACTACTACTACTACTCCATTCCGGGTTGATTGTGCTTCCCAGCACCTATTCACACTTGCCTTTGGCCATTTTAAATGACTAATATACATGTCATTTGTGCTGCCAACCCACGTCCAACGGACATTCTGGGACATCAAGAAGAGCAAGAAGTTTTTGTGACCAGGCTGCTACTGTCTCCCTCGCAGGAGTGACACTTTAACACATGGGTATGTCGACCATGGTGTGGGCTCACATCTGGACCTCTGCCACCCCCTCCTTTACTGGAGAGGTGGGCTCTTCCTCATGTAGTAAGACTTCACCCACAAGACAATCTCAGGATTTGAGCATGTTGGTGTCACAATGCATGGGCCCATGTAGTCGCTCCCTCGCGTTTGGTTTATTTCTCAATAAACCAGGTTAGAGGGAGGTTGTTGGGTGTGTTCAGACCAGTCTCAGCAGAATCTGACGGAAACCATGAGTTGGGTCCTACTCCCGACAATTCTCCACCTTTACCTTTACGGACGAGTCCTGGGGATCAACGACTGCGTCAGTGGAGCCAACGTCACCTATGGGGGGCTAGATCTTCCTCTTGTACGTAGTATTTCGTGAAGATCCATCTCGTTGGAGCAGGCCTCCCTGAGCCTCATAGACTTGGAGGAGGAGCCCGTGGGAACCTTGAGGTGAAGTACGGCAGGCAACCGTCTGTAATCGGGCCCCATAGTCTCCTCACCTCGTCTGATAGCTCCCGGTAGTTGTGCTTCTGTCCAGTTAAAAAACGAGATCTTGGGGTGATGAAGCGGCCGCGGACAGGTGACAAATCTGAATAACAATTCGTTCAGTAACGTGGACACTGGAGCTGCTATCTCACAAAGACAATTTTTGCTTAGGTATGGTTCGCCTGATTCTAGTAAAACAGTAGCGAAAATATTGCTCATTCGAAGAGTATTGCGAGCAATTTCAAACATCTTGCTAAATGCCACATGACCGCAAAGTGTTGTAAAAGTAAGACATTCTAATTAAGGAACACTAATTGACTAACGTTGTGCTGTGCATTCTCAGGCCTCTGGTTCTTCATAGGTCCTTAACAACACGTACGGATAAGTTGGTACGGAGTTACTGCTGGTATTTCAAAACTGTTCGGCATTCACGTCAGGAGCTGAGATATATACCGACCAATAACGTACACATATTGGCTCTTTATACACACACACATTGCTAGCGCACGGCACTGCTCGGCTGCGTCGCAGATCAGGTGATAAAAGACAGCTTGAATTCATGCGATGTGTCTTCGTGAGATACTAGTTAGCAAATTTGCCACATTGCTCTCTGCAACTTATTCCATTCAAGAATATTCGAAAAAAGGAACAGTGCATGTTTTTTTGTGAGATAAGAGCTCAACTAGGGAGGATACTTGACAGGGAGAGGATTGATTGCACCCATGGTAAGGCCTAGGGAGAGTGCATACCAGATACTGCACTTAGCTGAAAATCCTCTACCAAGTACACGAAACAGTGCCATACTATAACCATCATCAGTCCAAATTGCCTATATGTTGTTGCGAAGTTAGTGTATAAACGATGCATCAACGATACATAGGGTGTCTTTGTGAAGTAAGATGTACAAGGAACCCGAGGGCCTCCACCCAGGAGACCGGGTCATACCAAAGACTTAAAAATGGTACTGGTGCCTTCTCATGGGCGCCCGCACAAGGGATTGGAAGCTGGGACAAACAAGGGGTTAGGAATTGCAAGTCTGGGGTGATTAACCCCCCCCCCCCACATTGATGAGATCTGCCGAAGAGGCATTGCATTGCTACCAGTGATGAGAGATTCGCAGCTGGACATACCAGGTGCAGTATCAAGGTATGCCCCCTTGATGGGCTTTGGATAGGTTCAATCCTCTGATCGGAAAAGGTATGCCATAAAGTGAAAAGGAAAAAAGCTCAACCAGAAATATTAGTTGGAGGCTTGTATCCTATTGAGAACCACAGAATAATTAGGGTGTGGATGGTACAAGTCATCCCACTTAGCCACCTCTGTTAAAGCTGGGGAATATCACATGCCTGAGACCTATCCTTCCCTGTTCCCTCCCCAGGGCTAGCATCTTGCTCTAAAGGTATTCCCAATGACAGACACATACCAAATGGCCCGAGGCTGAGCTGTGAAAATCAGCAAAGTGGTCAAAAGGAGGTGGGAGGGGTTATTTCCCCATTGACTTGTATGGGGGGTTACAGGAATTACATTTGGGGAAAAAAGCCCATCATTTGGAAAGAGTGAAGTGTGCTTCCCATTAGGCCCTACGCTTTAACTAGACCAATTGTGTTAGCTGACTCCAATAAACTACTATGTGCCAAAGCCAACCATTCGGTCCCTGTGATCGTGTGCAAGTGTCCAATACAGTTGCTCACTGGAATTTAAAAACATTCAATCAATTCATGAAGTAAAACTGTGAGAAGCAATACTCACTTTGTTCTCATGGATCGCAGTAGATCCCTCACTGATCGGACCATTGTAAGGAACTGAACTTCCTGAGATATAAGAGAGGAGAGAAATACAAGGAAGTAAAATCAGTTGTTATAGATACATGATAATTTGTCTCTTATCGTCGTTTTCAACTCTAAATGATGGATTCATTCACTGCACTTCAGTAGTCACTCGATACATGACAATGTTTGGTAAAGTGGTCATTCTGAGGTTGCTTGTTAACTACCAGTGAACTTTCATATCATGTTCACAAGGATTTCAGGGGGCCTTGTGACCTCTGGTAACCGCATATGCCAATCCATGAGTTGTTGTGAACAAACTACAGAATTCTTCATATCATGTTACAAGGATTACAGACTTTGACCTTTGGTGACCTCGGAGCCAATCATGAGGCGGTTGTGGAAAACTGTCAGAATTCCTTATACCACTAGCAGGTACAGAGACACGTCCCATATTCAACGAATTGTTCCGGAAATAGTGGGAGGATTGAAGTTTCCGCACGCAACGGGTACGTTCGTCGAATCTTACTCACACTCTGATTCACTCAGCAGTCTTAGGTACCCCCCCCACAATAGTTCAGTTCTTTGTTTAAGATGTTGATATAGTCCTGATTGCCAGGATTAACGACAAAATTATAGGCATTTCTTGTTTAATTGACAAATCGACTTGTTATAATGCTGCTTGTGCCCTGTGATTTCATGTTAAGGGGCCTACTGTCATGGTTGATTCACGA
Organism: Sclerodactyla briareus; assembly: GCA_026419785.1. Taxonomy (NCBI): domain Eukaryota; kingdom Metazoa; phylum Echinodermata; class Holothuroidea; order Dendrochirotida; family Sclerodactylidae; genus Sclerodactyla; species Sclerodactyla briareus. The sequence continues at coordinate 166,489 of JAODTK010005701.1, forward strand.
TCTCTCCAGCAAGAATCTTGATCGCTTGCAGCACCTTCAGACTGCGCTGCCAGGGTGGTGTTTTCAGCAAGCCGAGCACTAGACGCAAAGCCCTTTTTTCGATCCCTTCACTGGTTGAGTGTCCGAGACCGAATTGTTTTCAAGGTTCTTTATTCAGTATACAAGTCCTGAAACAGCCTTGACGCCAGAATACATTTATACAAAAACTAGTTCTACCTACTCTCAGATCTTCAGCGGACACAGCCGCCTAAATCTACCCGCTTCGGAACCTCTTACTGGCGCAACAGAGCTCCAGCGTGATGCTGCAGGGCATGGAACGACTTGCCCAATCATATCAAGAACGGCCACCAACTGTCACAGCCTAAAGGAGGCACTAAAAGGACATCTCTTTTAGGCATTATTGTCTGTGTTTTTTCCCCATATATTGTTTACCCAACACTATGGTAAGAATTATTTAATTTTCAAAAATTAATTATTATTATTATTATTATTATAATATTATTAAATACAACTGGCTTCCACCTGGCACTTACAGCCTGCAACAATTCATCCTACATAATGTGCCATAATTGAACAATCCAATATGTGTCAACATCTTACCAAAGTGACACTGATAGAGAGCGGCCACTTTAGAATTCAGACTGCGTTGATGATTAGTGTTTATTCAAACTATGCTAATGTTTTAACTCTAAAGGCACTATATGACATGGCATTCAAAATTCTGTGAACAAATTAAGCTGAAAAGAGCACCACCCAAGGACATTATGCCAGTTTGAGAAAATCTAATGCTATGTTTGAAATTTTACACACAATGTCAGTAATTGCCTATTAATGACCTTGACTTGACCATCACAGTCAAACAACGTCCCATGAGTTAATAAACATTGCCAAGTTTGGTGACATCCATTGAAGACTGATCTGTTTGGGGGGCCAAATAGGGCATTGTTGACACACTGGAAGGATGGATGGATGGACAGAGTGACATGCACATTCCAATAGCTCAACCAGTTGAGCTCATAATGACCCCCAATCCACACAAAAATGATAGGGTTCTTGTACTTCTCATAAGAAAGATGCATACCAAATTCTAGCTTGTCGGACAACACATTCTGGACTTCTCATCACAAGGATCAAAGGTTTTTATACTTTGACCTCTGTTGACCTCAAATGGCCTTTGACCTGGCCGAAAAAGGGTTCATGTAGACATGTACTCGGCAATGGAAATAAACAAACCCGAGAGTATAGTAGTATGAGCTTCATTATCAGCACAATTGTGTTCCCATCGTGTTCCCACTCTGTTCCCCAAAATTGACCCCCACTCATAAAAAAAAAAAAAAAATGAACAGTGTCTATCCGCTGGTAATAGGGAACACATCCACCAAGTTTGCATGATTAAAAGGTAGGCATTACACACACCACAAACGGCATACACGCACCACACACGGCCCATGTGACTGCACAGATTCTACAGAACTTCCGTCACCATCATCATCATCCATCACCGGGCAATCAAAATTGTCACCCCACCATCTGACAACTCACCTGTCTGTAGTTCAATGGTGATGTTCTTCCTCCAGTCCCCCTTGACGACCTCCTTGGCGTTGGTCCTCCAGAGATTGCAGGAGAGGGCAGTCCAGATCCTCCTTCTCAATACGATCACTGACGTCCTGCAGGATGGAGCCATGTATATGGATTCATTTGTAAGGACGATCACTGGAAGGAATTGTGGGCCTCACATCTGACAGCACTCATGGCACAGAACTGCACTGCTGCAGGACGAGTTGGGTCTCATGCTGTGTTCCATTCAACTCGTAAATACCTAATCCCAAACTCCCAATCATGGATTGCGTTCCAGTAAAATAGGTTGTGGAAATGGGATATTCAAGATAGGCAGCCAACATGAACAAAATTGGAAACACCCTGTACTATTTATTCACCAATATGGGGAGGATATATTATTAGTGCTTTTATTCGTCATGGGAAAATATATATCGATATCAACAGGAATTGAAAAAAAAAAAAATATCATAGTTGTACTTCATGGCCACGTAACTACACCGGGTAGGTATTAGTGCGCAAGAAACCCTCGATTGCACGTTCGGCAACAGCCTTTTTGCCTGAGAATTTAGCTTCTCGTGAATAGACTTTTTCGTTCACCAGAACATTTGTAAGCCATGTATAGTATTCTGTAGTTATTGTGTTTTTGTCTGTAAAGCGCAATTGAAAAGTTTGGGTAAATATGAGTGCTATATTAAGTGTCTATACTTATACTTGATAGATTGCAATTGATTGCGGTAATTGTTGTAAGTGATGTAAGTTTGTGTTCACATCATTTCATCACTTCAGTTTCTTGCTAAAGATATTGTTGTCAGGTTGATTAAGCAGCTGGTGAGACCAGGAGTATTCTGTCCAGGTATGGATCCAGATTCGCAAAAGACAAGCTGGTAATTGGAAACATTCAACGGAGGGCCACTGGAATAATTCACTGTCTTAGAGATTTACCTTACGAGGAGAGATTAAAGCTTCCTGGTCAAACTTTTATGAAGCGAGACTATGCTTCCTGAATGTTAGTGCTCAGAGTGTGAATGCATTCAACAACAGTCTAGAGTGATTTTTTCAAGAATTGTGGGCGACTTCTTGAGATAGGGTTGGTATTCTCTTTTGGATTGTTGTGGCACCAGGGTCTCTCATGAGGATTTTGTCCTTCCTGACCCTTCCTCACCAAAACTAAACTAAAACTAAACATGACCTCATTTTTTAGATATCGACCTCATTCATTCATTCATTCATGCATGGGATACTTTGTATATACCTTTGAATTTTCACCTCAAGTTGGTTGAATATTCATCATTTGGATTGCTCGTGGGAGTGTAGGCATTTTTTTTACTTCCCAGTTTACAACTGGTTATTACGAGTTATGTGCAATGGAATGCTATTTCCCAGTAGTGATAATGGGTATTACTGCCAATGGAATGCAGCAGTACCCAGGCATGGAAAGGCAGGCCACACCTACCGTACCATGTCCTTCCGCTCATGATCATTACCGAACATTGTGTTTCCTGTGATCGTGCCAACACCATTATAAGTATTATTACAGACTACAATGATCTCAACCTGACAGCATAAGATATCTTCAAGGTGTACAAACAAGCAATTTGATGATTGCTGTTGTTTCTGTTTAAACTCACACTAAATTGAATTTTTTCATAGAATTTGAATATATTTATGTCTTTAAACTACTAGATCTATGTATTTCTGCAATCTCTCGGGAATCAAATTTCCCGACTCTTTCCAAGACTAATTAAGACTTTCCATGATTTTTTCTACTCTTAATTTTTTTTCTACAACTAGAAATAGAGGCCATAACAGAACAACAACTGTATAACAGTTATCACTACAGAACAGAAAACTACAACTTCGTGAATATTCCCATGACCATTCAGTATTGGCCCAAATTTCAAGATTATTCCTGGGCCTGGAATATTTTGTTCAAATTTCTATGGCTTGTCCCAGATTTCCCTTATTATTGGGAAGCCTGCATCACTTTGTCACAAATAGGGCGTAGTGGCCGTAGTCCATGCGCATAGTAACAATGTGATAGTTTTATTACCTGAAAGAAGCCCAGTTGTTTCTCCAGGTTCCAGAAGAATGGATGTTTAACAACTTCCTTGATGTGAGGCCTGTCGCTGGGGTTAGTCTGGATCATCTCCTGGATCAACTCCTCGATACCAGATAGCTGTACAAGAAGCGATGAGAGGAATCGTCTTTTGGTCCTATGATCATACGACATGGGCTACTATTCGAGCAGAAGGCCACCATTCGTTGCCATGTAGCATAGAGTAAGGTGTCTCCTATGGCAACATGGGAGCTCTGAAATCCGCCCCCCCCCCCCCCCCCCTCCCAGGAACCAGAAAGCCAAGAGGCTAGTGACTCCTTGACTGCCTTCATGACCTTTCACTTAAGTCTGTTAACCTCAGATTACTTTGACCCAAGGTAATAGGCATCATGTACTCATTATGGGGACACACACACAAAGTATGGCTACCTCCACCCTCTGCATTGTTCAGTAGAATCAATCCATTCGAGGTGGGGGTTCGAGTCATTGTTAACAAGCTGAAATTGGCAAAAATATCAATTATTCACAATTTCCCCATTCTTCCCAAAACCTGAGCCCCAGTCTACACCAAAGACAATAGGGGTCTTGTACTTCCCATAAGCAAGCTATTCACCTAATTTCAGCTTGATTGTACCATTACTCTGGACTTATCCTCTTCACAAGATTTTCAGACTTTGACCTCTAATGACCTTGGATGACTTTTGACCTGACCCTAAAACAATAGGGATTGTGAACTCATCATGGGGAACCCACATACCCAGTATGAGCTTCATCCATCCAGGTGGGGTTAAATGTGCTCTTCACAAGCCAGGCATCACACACAACACACCACACAATGTCCAGGACTGCATAGATTCCCTGACATCAGTCAAGGAATAAAACAATGAAACAATCGCTGCAGTGGTCCTATATTCATGCAATGGGGTATCCTACTTAAGCCCCATAGTTTCTGTGCTATGTAAAGTGGTGAAACAGAAAATTTCAAAAGACAATGAATGGTTACCTGAAAATCTTCAGAACCAATGGTACCAGAAGGTGATATTCAACTACTTTACAACAGTCTAACATTTCCTTCACTTTACCTCTACACAAGTTTGAATTCAATGATTCAGGAAACGGAGCAAGGCTGAACCATGAGCCAATTAATACGGAGGAAATGACTGTCCAATTTCAATGCAGTTCATGTGCTAACATACCACTCATTAAAGACTATTGAGAAAATAAACATGTCTCGGGGTCTTTCTTGATCACAGCCGAGTTATCACAGGTTTTGGACAATGTCGGTTGGTACATGGGTGGTAGTGAAACGTGGTGAAACAAACCTTCTGGGAGTTGGCCTAGATCAATTTCTCCAGGATGATGTTGGACTGTCTCTGGAGTTTTATCCCAATGGTGTGCCCCTGGCAGAGGACGTAGTAGAAGACGCAGCCCAGAGAGAAAATGTCAACCGCTGTCGTCTGTGAGGGAAATGAGGAAGAAATGGAAATTTGATCAAACTGCCTGTCATCAAAATTTATCATACACAACAAATAACAAATAAAATTGACATTAGAGCTCATTTCTACTATTTCTGCAATGCGCAGCATAGCGAACATGGATGAGCACACTATACAGAATAAATCTGAATAATTCAGTCCCATTCAGAGAGACAAAGGTCACGAAGAACAAATATGTTAGATGCATGAAAATAACACACCTAAACCAAAATGGCAACCTATTTGACAATGACCAGTTGATAGCTCACTAAAGAATCTTAACATCGGTTGCCGTACAGCTCACCTCTTATTCGCGGAGGCACATTCTCCTGGTAGCGACAGGCGAAGAAGTGAGGGCGACATCTGTTTGACGTCGTGATGAGAATCACCCCAGTGCTATTTGATATTGTTACGATATTGATATCGATGTAAAATTAGTTCAGATACCGTGAGACAAATTATAGCAGCGTCCTCGGTTGTCTTGCTCAGTTGTTGAGCACAACAGCCTATGCAGAACCTCACACACAATGGAAATAGATTTATTTTAAAAGAGCTTTGGTTATAACCGAACCTAGTATCCATATTTTACTGCATCAAAATAACTTATTTTGCGAGTCGATTTCCCTACTCAGTAGGTCAATTTCTTTTGAGTCTTCAAGATGACCCCCACCTAGACTATACATATCTCCTGACTACTAATCAAACATATACTGGTAAATATTGGAATTGCTAACTGCAACTGACAACTGGCCACTACTCAAGATGTCTGACAGACAGCATTCAAAGAGTAATCATCACATTGATTTATTATAGAGGTTTCAGGTTTACTGATCAGGTCATTAAGAATGGGACTAACCAATAGATGGACTCCACACCAAGGTATGCACTTTTTCAACCAAAGCTTGGGCTCTATAGACGGATTCAACACATGATAACCTAAAACTAAAATACATGCTTGGAAGAAATCATGTCTGCCCCCCCCCCTCCCCCACTTCCTCCACCCTTCCTGCAGTTTTTCACAAATCTTGGAGAGAGTAGCATCATGTTTTTTATATTACGACCCATTTCATCGTTCCATTTGTTTGTATGCATCTTCACTGCTCATTTTTCATTGTCTTCTGTTTTCTGTTGGCTGAATGAATCACCCACCCACTCACACACCTACCCACCCACCCATTCATCCATCCATCCATCTATTTGGCCAGTTAGTTTCAGCATCTGTGCATTGGAACCAATGGTTCAGCTTGTTGAAAATTGCATCACAGGTTCAATGGAAATGGTTTTGTATCGTTTGATGATAGTCTCAAGCTGAATCCTGGAGATAAGCTTAGCAAGGTCGGTCAGCATAATGGACATCTAATGCAGTCATTTATGCAGATTATGAAGCAATGAGGACCTGTAATATCAAATCTATAGCAATTTTGCAATAATTTATCACCTTCATTGTTTCATACATTAGCAAGATCACCATAACACTTCACCATATATATATATACTTTGCATCTTACCGTTCTCTCCTCGTCGGTGAGCAGCTCTGGAGCGATCCAGCCCTCCGTCCCAGCGACTCCTGACCTTCTGGAGAAGGATATCCTACCAGCAGATAGCTTCTTACAGAGGCCAAAGTCAGATATCATGGCCTTGACCCGGCCGTGCTGATCCGGGAACGAGATGAGGACATTGTGGGGCTTGATGTCACGGTGAACTGGAAGAGAAAGGAAATACGGAAGGATGTGTCGTTACTCCTCTATGTGGAAAGCTATTATGTTGGTGAGCATATATCGCGACAGATGAAAACCAGTGACTCTGTTCCCAACGGGAGTTAGGGAACTAACTTGGATCAACATATTGTAGAGAAAAGGTCCCATGATGCATTGTAGCTGTTTAGAGACCCATTATTGTCTCGCAACATCATGGCCATTGATGGACTGTGCGGTTCACATGACATTGACAAGAAAATGTCTTACAGTAAACAGACCTAATTGTACATTGACATATGATTATGCTAATACGCATCAGTATCAATAGCACTGGGGCGTTTGGCACTGTGACGTCATGAAGATGTCACAGTTGCCTCATGGTCGGATATGGCCCACAATCAAATATGATTTTTAGGCTTGAGTTCTCAACCTTCAGTAAAGTACAATAGTCACGAAAAAGGGGGAATGTTATCAAAAGATGCAAATGGCCCTTGAAATTGCCATGAACTGACTTCAATGACAGTGAAAATTACATTTTGCAGAGGGACCCTTTGTGACATCACAAGGGATTTTCTGCTAAGATTGAGCTATGAACTATTACGAACAACATGCGGTCCAAAAGATTACCAAACATGGCACCCTGAAACACGCACTGATGGGAAGAGTACAAGTGTTTTGCACGCCCATCTAACGTGATTGCGGATACAAGAACGATGCACACATGTGATTCTGTTTTCCTACAGCCAGATTTTGGCACGACATTTGTCAGTGCGTGGAATGTAGGAATTGTGCTAGCAACCCTTTGATGCCTTACTAGAATATCAACGGGTGGTATCTGGCCAGGTATCAAATTGTGAACTACTTCAGTCAATAAAATGCAGTACGAATCATTAATCGAGCTTGATTTTTTGGTGGAGGATAAATGGGACTAACAGAAACAGTCTGTGAATTCTAAATGACGACTGCAACATGAATTATAAAGAGGCCATTTACATATATCAGCTAGAGAAAAACTGTATGCGTCAGGTCCGAATCTGACGTTCGTACGACCTTCCTTTCAAGTTGTGCGAGCGTATTGTGCAATATCGAAAAGCAACCCATCATGCAATAATAAACAATGTCATACTTGCACACCCTGCAATTTTTTTTTGTTATTTATTGAAATTCACACATTATTTTCACTTGAAAAGCATTTAATCTATGAAAGAGGATTGCTGTAGTGGGTTGGTTGGTGTCGATGGTTACTTTGGTGAGAGTAAGACATTAGAACCTCTGCTAAATGTTGACTTATTCAACAAAATAAAACAATGATACCTGCCCTAAAAAACCTTCCTGGGTTGTCCATGTGTGATGTCATGCATTATTGCGCAATTGGGATTCTCCCCAATTCCTCTGCATAATGGACCAATGACTCTACATCTAGGAACATCGTAGAGAAAATCCATTTTGTGACTACTATACTCATGATCCTTTTTCCAGAGGCGGGCTACTGAATTGCTTTCTTTTCTCCATTACCTATGGATAAGGAGCACCCTGAAATGGCAGGTCCTACTCAGAAGCCTCTGGGGTAATCTAGTTGTGACCAATTGACCATACCAAAGGTTGTGATAATTTTAGAACGAGCACTTATCACTCTACCTGACTTGGTAGGAATTCCTGAGGGTTTGGCCATCTGGCTAGGTTTCGTTGGCTGTAGCAAGAGAAGCTGACACCCAGCATGTGAAGTAGAGCACCAGTGGTGCTGTAATTGGTACTTCTGATCGAATAACATTCACAAGGAGTAACATGATGCAAAAGACTATCACAATAATCTTTTGCATGACTGCAATGTGACAATAGAATGTAATTAACACACAGATTTCAGCATGTCAATTGGGATGAAATAAAAAAATAGCTCAAGGGTACAACGTGGAATCAAATCACAACCTCTGTATTACAAGTCTGATATCGTGATCAATAAATAAACAGGTGGATTGACGTCTCCTGCAATCGGTTTTGCTGTGGTTTGCATGAAGTCACACTGAATGCGTCAGTCCAAACCCGAAGTTAATACGACTTTCCGTTACAGAGTTACAGTCCTTGAGTTTGTGTGTTGGGGAGCAAGATCGAAAAGCATCCCATCATGCAATAACAAATGATGGTGTCATCCTTGCACTACCCGCACGGCAATCTCGTTTCTATTGAATTCAAAATTCACAAACACACGTTATTTTCACTTTGAAAAGCATTTAATCTATGAAAGAGATTGCTGTAGTGGGTTAGTAGGTGTCGATGGTTACTTTGGTGAGAGTAAGACATTAGAACCTCTGCTAAATGTTGACTTATTCAACAAAATAAAACAATGAAATACATAACATACTTCCCGGGTTGTCCAAGTGTGATGTCATGGTTATTGTGCAATTGGGATTCTCCCCAATTTCTCTGCATAATGGACCAAACTTTGAAGGCCAATAACTCCACATAGGAACATCATATTGGAATGGAATTTGGACCTATAGATACAGTTCCCATTCCACATGATACAACCTCTGTTGTATCCAAGCTATACTACTGAGAATGAACAGGGAACCTGAGTACTGTTCACAAGTCCCGCAAAAAGACAAATTTGTGACGACACTGCCTCTTCAATGAAACGACGGGAGATAGGAGATGGAACTATGTATGAGCTGATACAGTACCTGAAGCTGTAATATTGTGTAAATAAATTTCTCTGAATACTGCTACCTTTCTCCAGGGATTATCACTTACCAATCTTGAGAGAGTGAAGGTGTTCCAGGCCCAGGGTAGCCTGTTCTAGCAGAATCATCCCCCTGAGCTCTGGGAACCTCGACGTGTTCTTGACGTAATCCGACAGAGTAGCGGCGCAGAGCTCCAGGGCAATATATCGGAATTGCTGGTCCATCTCCTGAAAGCCAAAAGGTGATTTTGAAAGCATTAATATGACCAAGGGTCATGATTAATAATACTTCAACAACAACTTCCAGGGGGGGGGGAAGAGTCCCACACCCCACCTCATGCTGGTGGCTATGATTGGGAGACTCCCAAAAAATCGTAAACTATCCCCCAAATTGCTTGAATATCTACTGTCAGGCAACCAACAAACCACATTACCCTTGCCCTGTCGAAGAAGAACCTGATCACAATACCCCCTCACAGATATAACTTCTCAAGTAACTCTGACCTGACCCAGACGTGTTTTGTACACCTATGCCCCACCTTTCAGAAGTATTTGCAACCTCCGACTTGCAGAGTACCTCCCACCTAGCAACCTCCACCCTTGATGCTTGCCTACATCCACCTCTACACCTTGCAGAAGTATCTACCCCCTCCTCTCCCCCGCACCCCTCTCTCTCTTAGAATATCTTCCGAGCAACCTCCAACCCTACCCTTACCTTTTTGTACACCTACATCCCTATCTTTCTGAAGTATTTGATTAAATTCCCCCCCCCCTTGCAGATTATCTCCTTTCAGGCAATCTCCAACCCTCTCTGCTCCAAACACCTGCACCCACCCCTACCTTGCAGAAGTATCTGATAACGTTGGGATGTTCGTCGGATTCCCTCAGCAGGTTGACCTCGCGGTCCGCGACACTGAAGCATTCTGGGAGGATGCCTCTAACTGCGACGTCGCGACTGTCGAATCGACCCCTGCGGTTAAGGGCAAAATTTTTATGTGATAAGTGGCAAGAGTCCATTCACAGTTCATCCACACCATAGACATCTCGCTATAGTACAGACTGGCAAACTTGTTGCAACAACCTTGGACGGAGTAAGTAGAGTAGAGGCATAATAGATAATGACAATAATAATAATAAGTCTTGTAAGCGCAAGAATCCAGAACTAAATCAGCTCAATGCGCTGCCAGGGCAAAGGAGTGAAAAAGAATGACTTATAATAAACAGAAATAAGTGAGTTTCAAGATGTTCCTTGAAGGGTGCTTGACGATGGGAAGAACGTAGTCGACTGGTAGGCGTTCCGAGGACTGGTCCATTACGAGAGAGAACGTCTCCGTAGCGTTATTGTTCGGGATCGTGGAATTCCAGAGTGCTGGTATTGGAATCGAGATGGGCGAGATTGGGACCTTTGCTGTAAGATGTGCGAGGGGTAGACAGGTGTGCCTGTCTTAACGGCACAGAATGTGGGGCATAGGATTTTATATAATTTATATCAAGTCATAGGACCCCCCAGAATATCTGAACAAGTGGAGTAGTCTGAAAGAGCCTCCTTAGATATCAAGAGAGAATTTGGGAGATTTGGAATCCAAATTTATGGGTAGTATTATAACATAATTCCTATAGCGTCTCTATTTGCATTAAAACCTCTGCGATCTTCATTAGCATTCACTGCTCATGGGAAGCAACCACATATGACATGGTTCGCATGTGGAATTTGTCCTTGTCCTCCAATGTTGGTGAGTAATGGATCAGTGAAGATACTGAAAGCATGGGGACGAGGTGAATTTCTTGGGGAAATTTCGTCAAATTTTAAAGATCAACTGGCCAAAAATATTTGCGTTTGTCGGAACGTTCATGTCGAAGCGAGAGATGCTGCCAGCCCCATTTCGCCTCACATGGACCCTCGGCCCTTTCTGGTGCTGACTGTTCTTTTAGAAAAGACCTGACCAATTGAACTGTGAGAATAAACAGGCTGTTGTTAGTCAGCCACAACACAGCCCATCAACACCAAGTTCATGAAAGATGGAATTGAAAACCTCGAACAGACAGCCTTACCTGTATACGAAGGTCCCTCACACCCCTGTCCCAGGACACTGCAGGGGTCAAGGTTCTCTTGCCGACCCTGACGTGCCCTTCTGGTAAGTGGGTGTCATCACTGTGGTGGCTGCTTCCCTGGGAGAGCTGGGAGGTCTGCATGGAGCCAGACTGCTGTGACACGATCACGATAGGCTGTGGACAGTTTAGCAAAGGAGAGGCAATGATACAAAATAGTCCAGCTGGAGATTTGTAGAGAATTTAACAAGGACTATTCTAACCAAGTGGCATATTTCAGCCCACAGGGATTCTCTTTAGACCACGGCTTGGGCATGTTCTAGTCACAGGGGGTATGTTCTAGTCCACAGGGGGGCATGTTCTAGTCACAGGGGGTATGTTCTAGTCCACAGGGGGCATGTTCTAGTCCACAGGGGGGCATGTTCCAGTCCACAGGGGGCATGTTCTAGTCCACAGGGGGGCATGTTCTAGTCCACAGGGGGGCATGTTCTAGTCCACAGGGGGGCATGTTCTAGTCCACAGGGGGTATGTTCTAGTCCACAGGGGCCATGTTATTCTAGTCCACAGGGGGGCATGTTCCAGTCCACAGGGGGGCATGTTCCAGTCCACAGGGGGGCATGTTCCAGTCCACAGGGGGGCATGTTCTAGTCCACAGGGGGCATGTTCTAGTCCACAGGGGGGCATGTTCTAGTCCACAGGGGGGCATGTTCCAGTCCACAGGGGCCATGTTATTCTAGTCCACAGGGGGCATGTTCTAGTCACAGGGGGTATGTTCTAGTCCACAGGGGGCATGTTCTAGTCCACAGGGGGGCATGTTCTAGTCACAGGGGTATGCTCTAGTTTACAGCTAGGGGCACATAGTATACAGGAACATATACACACAATAAGAATTGGATTGATGGCAAGACAGAATGGCCTCTCATCACCCATATTGTGTGACCACGTCAGCAGAAGTGTCCTATACCACCATGGCATGTGCTCGACCACTGCACATCCAGGAAATGGTGGTATTCATGCACAGTCAGGCGTGGGACAGACCCGTTCTTCCTCCAAGTGGGGGGGGGGGGGTTGCACCTAATGTTTGATGGCACATCGATACATGTATGTTATACATATCAAATCAGTGAGGCTTTCTACTGAGTATCCCTTATGGCCGATGAAGGGAACCATGGGCACATCCCCACCCCACCCACCCCACCCCCCCCCTTCAGCCAACAGAGGCCAAGTACCTACCTTCATTGGCAGACAGTAGAATATCATGACCATCCTCCCCAGGAGGAGCGTAGCAATGCCCACAGGTACACCGCTTCACTCTGTGCCAGCACCATGGAATAAGCCGGGGAGGAGGCCTTCGGTGGTTCCTCGCAGGGGGGTAGTTGGAGGGCTGTGGTGGGGCCGTGCTGGCTTGCTCCTCAGGGGCCTCCTGAGCTACCGGTCTGGGGAAGTGTTTCGGATGCTGTGAGCTGGTGCTGGTGGAGGTGATCTTTAGGTAAGATCACCTGGGGCGCTGATGGGGGCAGCTTCGTGATACCCTACAGAACCAATGAAGGGGAAAGAGAAATTAATGTCAGGGCTATTATATGCCGGCAGCTTGTCTTCAATATGGTTCCCGGTTTCCCGCTCTCCTCCCTGCGAAGCTTCAATGAAGAATTATCAAACTTCCTCTTTCCAGTTCCAACTAGAGGTTTTGCCCCTGGATGGTTGTACTGGCAATTGGAATTGGCGAGGTCTTCGTCGTTCATTGCTAGTACAGCTGTAATGCAGTGAACTTCTGGTATTTCCCCAGTTTGTACTCAGGGTATTTTGCACTGTCTCAATGGTCATGTCTGAGGTGCGGCCTGCAGTGTTGCAATCAATAGTTGCCTACCGCAGAGTTCCAGTACATTATGATACCATTGGGTTCTTCTGTTTTAATTCATTAAGGCACTCGGTAATCTTCTACTCTCTAGTAATGCTCATATATGTCCTAGAGAAAACTGTTACTTTGTCAAAGGATTAACCTAAGAATAGGAGGCACATGTGCACCTCTCAACATCTTTTGAGAAATGTTTCCCTAAACCCCTCCCCGAGAATCGCTGCTTGGCGCAAAGTCAGTCCAGTCCTGCCCCAAACACCTTCCTCTCAATCTGGTCGCGAAAAATGGTAATAATGCTGGAATACGTTCTTCAACCACTTTCTCAAATTATTAATTCCTGCTAGAGCTTCTGTGTCCACTATAGGCTGCTTATGGCACTTTGGTGGAGATTGATTCATTTCCACAAGTCTAGGAATCAAATCAGGCTCATCAATGAACCCTGACCACATTTATTGTGGATGAGCACCTCACCCTTTCTACCCTTTCTTCCTCGACTGATGGCTGAATTGATATATCGTGCAGGGGGTGTAAACCATTCCCACCTGTCCCTCTGAGTACAATCAGTGAACCTCAGGGTCCGACCTCCTCGCAACCTGGAAGAGCGAAATGCTGCCAACCGTGTCGCTCACAGCCGACCAACAAGAACCTCTTGGCGATCATCACAAGGCCATTCCCGGAACCTATCACAAATCCACTCGTTACCATTTGAACCATGAGGGAAGACCATCGCAACCTAGGGAAAAAACGTATGGTGACTGCTGGAATTTGAACGTTGAATGTTTGCTTTCACTGATACACCAGCCATATTATCCCTTTTCAAATGAAAGAGAAGTGCAAGTCACCTTAAGTTACTATGGTGGATTGGAAAGGGGCAACTATCCATAACCCAAAGAAGACTTCCAAGTCCAAGCTTTCTAGTTCACCCAGCAGCAGTGGCCACACCCCTCCCCCCCCCCCACCCCCCCCTCATCCAGCTGCAGACATTGGATTACTTTCTCCAAGCTGTTGCTTATGTGGCCCAGCACCATACAGGAGTCTTTGAAAGGCTTCACCAAGAAGAACGAGAGATTATCTTTCGATGTCCTCCAGCTTGGGTAGTTTGTGTATAGAGCATCATCGAGGGTCACAGTCAGCTCTGGGTGCTTCTTAGGCCTGCCAGAGGGGTTGCCCAGATTTTGGTCCTTCCAGCAGCGGGAAACCCAGGCCTTGCCCTTTCTCTGTAGAGAACGCGTGAATGAGGATTTAGTTAATATTTTCATATGCCTAACAATTGCCCTCAAACCAGTCATCCTGAAGGGGCTACATAATGTTTGTATTTACAGCAAGAATTTAATTAATATCTATGAGTTCCGGAAAACTGAATAGGCTGTGAGATTGCGATGGCTTTCACGTTATCTCAGCGTTCCCACTTTGATGAGTATTCACAGTAAGTTGGTCAAGTGAGTCCATTCCAATTCTGTCAGCTCCAAGTGGTGAGCAAAGTAAACAGATTATTACCGGGGAGTTGGGATTTGTTAAATAGCTGTCACGTCGTACCAAAAAAACTACAAAAATGGTACCCGTTGATGCACAATTTGCATGTTGCCACCTTTGAGTGATATAACCCGCACCAGGCCACATATGGTACAGCAGAGAGGCACGACATGAAAGTGTATTTTGCCCCCCCCAATCCAAGTGGCAACCAAGCAAAGGGGTTTGTACCTATAGTTAGGGTCGGCAAGTATACCCATTCGAATTGGCCACCCATATTTCAACGGACATCGTGATACTTCAAGTTTCCATTGACTGATTACTTTCCTCAGAGACTGGAAGAAGTGGTGGGGAGCCTAAGTCATCACCACTGCAAGCAGTCCTAACACGAAACTCTCCAGGCAATCTTGGCTACTTCAAACAGCGTGAACCATTGCTTTTTCCATGGAGGTGGGAGGGGGGGGAGGCCAAACAGGGAGTGGCTGGCCCTACACGGCAATGCATGGAAGTAATTGAACCAAGGGAGTAAATCAACCCCCCCCCCACCTCAAACTACTCTCACACCACCTGCAGTCTGAGGTGAAAAAAACAAGTATGTTCTAGAATTTGTGTAAGTTAAAATTTTAGGAGGGAACCCATATTGTTGGATGGCTGGAAGACAGTGCCCCCAAAAAGAGTATTTTGTAGGGTAAGTTGAAACAACATGTACCTGCTCTTTCAAACAAAGGCTAAGAAGTTCTAATATGGCTTCAAGTGCTCCCCCTCTGTTGTTTGTCCATGTACAATACCAAAATGCAATAGAGGAGCGCCCAAAAACTGAAATCACTTTTCACAATCAGTGGTAAGGTTTTGTTTGTTGGGTCTCACTTTGGAATTAATAGCCCGTGAAACCCTGAATATGTGAAACCCAAGAACGAATTATTCTGAGCCTCAGCTGCCCTGATTATAAATGCAGCAGGATTTCTGCCAGGATTCGGAAAAAAGAAGAGGGTAGGGGGGCAGACCAGAGCAGAATAGGCACAGAATATGCTGATCATGAAGCGATTACCAAAATCGATCAATGTGGCCACGTTCACTAACGTCACAAGTACATATGGCCACCACCAGTATAATCACATGTGGGAATACAAAGAAATCCCAAAAAAGGGGGGGGGTGGGAATTATCACCACCCTGATTCTAAGGGGGGGGTCCTGACCATGCAATCAGCTGTGATTGGCTCAAGTGGAAGGCTTTTCAACCAGTGGGTCAGAGCATCGCCATTGTATCGCAACTAACACTTGACTGATGGATTGATCAAGGAAGGGGGGGGGGGGGGATTAAACCCCAACTAAATTCCTGCACACGCAATCAAGTCGTGGCTATGTTGTATCGCAACTAACACTTGACCAATGGATCGTTCATGAGGGAGGGAGGGGGATGAATTCCCTCCCCAATCCCCTGCATAGGCACTCAAAACCATGTGGGCTGGGTCATAGCTCACAATTGTTCCTACTGGACACTTGACACTTGCCCCGATGGATTGTTCAAAAGGGGGGAGGTATGAATCCCCTCACCATGGCACCAGGACCCTGCAGAGGCACTCAAGCTGTTGATGGCTAAAAGTGACGTCGTTAACCGGGGGGTCAGGTCAAGCTCCCACTTGTATCGCAACTAACACTTGACCGATGGATTGTTCAAAACTGGGGGGGTGACCCCCCTCCTAAAAAATCCCTGCCTAAGCAATCTCAAGCTGTGACTGGCTAAAGTGGAAGGCTTTAAAACCATGTGGGTCATGGTCAAGAGCAACCCACTTGTATCGCAACTAACACTTGACTAACACTTGACTGATGATTGTTCAAGAGCTGGGGGGTGGATCCCCCTTACTAAATCCCTGCACATGCAATCAAGCCGTGAATGTTGTATCGCAACTAACACTTGACCGATAGATTGTTCATGGGGGGGGGGATAATCCCCTCACAAATCCCTGCATAAGCATCAAGCTGTGATGGCTAGAAGGTGGAAGGCTTGAACCATGTGGGGGGTCAGGGTCAGACAAACACACTTGTAGCGTACTAATCCCTCGACCGATGTTTGGTCAAGAGCTGGGGGGATGAATCCCCTCACTAAATCCCTGCATAAGCAATCAAGCTGTGGATGGCTAGAAGGGGAAGGCTTTAATTTAAATTAGACCATGTGGGTCAGGGTCATAGCAACAGACACTTGTAATCGGCAACTAACACTGACCGATGTATTGTTCAGCCTTAAACTACGTTACTAATAAAGTAAAAATCTTTCCAGTGGTGGAGCAGACAGCTTTGTATCTTCATGCCTCAAGTCAATTCACAAGGACATAACAGGGGTCTCTCTCTCATGCTCGGTACTAATTCATTATCAAAGGAATTTAATTTGTTTTTAGGGTTGCTCTTGGTTGCCAATATGTTTATAGACACTAACAACTACATGGGATGTTACTGTTTCTATAGTAGAGAGCACTTGCTATTGATGCGTCCAGTCTACAGGTTGAATTTGTTGGATTTCAGGCACTTTCTGTCAAGGATACTGTTTCTCTATGTTGGCATTTATAAACCACAACCCCCCCCTTCGTTTTTCCTCCCCTCCCCCCTCCAATTTTCCCAGGGGCACCTTGTGGTCGACAGGTATAACACCTGGGAAATCCCCTGCATTCTTTGGCTTCCAGCACTTTCAGTTTTTATATTGGTATTCTGTTCCTCTCAAATTGTATTTGAACACCCCCCCTCCCCCCCCGCCCCCCAACACTTGTGGCTAAATTTCAACTATCCTTTTCTTCTCAAAGCTCCAAATTGAGTATCACTTCGTTCAAATTGTCAAGGGTTTGTTTCACTTTCCCAAACAGGCCTAGCCGCACAGGGAGTACTACACTTCGGCACTTGAGGGGAGGCCAGGTGTGCAAATCCTTCTGATTATGAACACCATCGAGATAAAAACGCAAGCCGATCAACTTTTGTTTTTGGGCAGGCACGTGACAACTCAGAGGGTTTTTCCTCTGACAACGTGTATCCCATCACATCGTGAAAACAAGGAAATGAAATCAGGAAGTAGCAGTGGTGAAAGCTATTACGAGGACTGTTTTTTATTCGTGTTGAAGAAGTTCCAAGTGTTAGGCACAGGTCGCGTCCAATATAAAAATAGACAAAGCTAGACAAACGCTGTGGATTATGCATAGTCCCCTCTTACTGGATTGGTAGGAGATTCCTACAAGGCAGGAATACTTTAGCTGGAGTCGGGCCTGCCGTTGCCCCGGTGAGCAGTGATAATGTCTCGCACATAATGACAAAATAGACACACCACTGATTTCTCATCTCCCTCTCTCCTCAAAATGTAGCCTGGTCCCATTCTCAATAAAATCACCCCTGCTAACCAGTATCACAAATGCCCCCGTCAATATTCCCCTAGCCCTGAAAAATATAGAGTGGCTTATATGGCGCTTTCTTTCGGTTCAACGTCGTTAGCATGGCTCCAAGCACTCACAGAATAATCTGATCACTGGCCTTATTGGTGACTCATGACTGAAATTAGGTGTAGGGTTTAGCTTAGCTTTCATAGGCTTCAAATTGTAATAATATAGTAAGTACCAACCAAGAGTCAAACCATATTTCATGACTATTGTAGCTCCCAAAGTGCTGTAATTTGGCGAGTACCACAATGACAGGCACAGCATCTTCTTCCACCACTGGTCAGGGAGGCCAACACACCATGCTTGTATTCACCTATGTACAACAGGGTGACACTACAAGAGGAATTAGAGGATACGAAAAAAAATGCAGTTAATTAATCCTGAATATATAGCAGAAGTTAACAGGTAATCACCAGCTGTGTTCTTGACTCTGTGGGGCATCCTCAGAAACAAACCGGGAAGAATCTGCGTTTTTGGAATTGTGAAATCCACGCAATTCAGCAATACCGCTTCCCCGATATCGGTAGAAACCTGTTTTTCATGTTATTCTGCGCCATTTGCAACAGTTCTGCAAAAAAACCCAAGTCATTCCCTGAATTGCAGATTCTCCTGGGTCCTAGGTATGTTGCTGGTGGTGATGGGGTTCCAGCCCCATGCCAAACTGCTACGATACCCACACATCAGGATCGCTCAGTCTTCATCTACATTGAAGTAACACTATGTAATATCATGATTCCTTCAGGGGATGTCCCAACATAACGATACAAATAGGCCTTCTTCAGTTGTAGGTGCGCATACTCACCACTAAACAGGCTTGGGTATAAACGAGGTTCTCCCCATAGCTATATCTTTACAGACTCTATTTTTCAAAACTGTCACCTCTCTTGAAAAACACACTGTTATTGTTAATAATCATGGGGGGAATGAGCAAACTTGGGGTGACGGGATGTGCAGTTTTGTTGGTCAAAGACGTCTGACACTGTACTTGCAGCCAGGTGTACCCCTACGACTTTTGACACACTAGCATTATAATCTCATTAATGTAAAGGGCGTATATGCGAAAACATGCTTGTATATCTATATAGAACACTGCCCCTGCGGCGCCAACACGGGGAGAACTTTCAATACAAATTCTCACACGAATGTTACCTCAGAGACTTCATGTGCCACCCCCCCCCTCCCCCCTGATTATTCATACGACCTAGAGCTGGCCTGTAACTTTTATACCAACCACGGTAAAATTATAGGGCTTGTGTGACCATTAGGAAAGTAACTCCTTACTAGGTGAAAACAACACATTTGAGATGCTGCTCGGATAAACAAAGTCAAACACTTACATGGAGTGTGATTCCTTTCCTACTCGAGGGTGACATAAAGGGATCTCCAAATGCATTTTTCACCATACTGATACAACAATAGCAATGCTTGACAGTAGGAATAGGGCTCCGTATGTCCATCTGCAGCCATGGTCAACAACTTGTAAATCCAGACTGTGCAGGCGGGTAAACTGCTAACGTGTAAATCCCCACAGAAAGGTCCTTTGTAGACGTGTTTAGAGAACCGAGAAAAGGACCATTAAATTTCAAATTTGACCTGCGGTGGCCTTGAATTACCTTCATGTTGTTTAGCCTAACAACAGTTGAATACACCCAAGTTCCGGTCAAATCCCAAACAAAGTGCGAAAAACCCACAAATTTGTCCTCTAGTACCTGAAATCACTGTGACTATTTTTCGAGACAAATTTGTGTCCCCACCCAATTTTCAAGGATTTCGTATAAATAGGACTAACTCTGTATTTTCGTGAAAACCTGCCAAAATAGAGGGCTTCAGACAAGCGCCAATGCCCATTTGAACTCACTTGAGAGGTTACTAAGGCAAACAAGTGCCCACCAAAATTTCAAATCATCTGATAAAGCGTGAAGGGTATGTGCTAATACTAAATAATAATATTACAGTGCTTATAGAGCGCTTTTTCCACAGGTCAAAGCGCTTTCACAGATATTCCCCCTGATCATTAGTGACTGGTCACACCCATATTTAAGATAGCACGCATTTCGCGGGTCGCTCCCGACGCACCATCAGACGTCCACTTCATTCAGGTCCCCTGGGGACTTCCCAAGTAGGGCAGGCCAATACATCGCTCACACCTTCAAAAGTCACCTCACAAGGTACAATACTTTTCACACGTGGGTGGTGGGGGACGTTCAGGAGACATGCTTGTCAAACAGCACTGCGGAAAAAACGTTCCCGGGCTTCCAATGGGCTCTCCGAACTCGCAATCAATGGTTTTGCAGTCTTGGAGCTTACCGACTGAGTCTAATCCGCTCCCTAGGCTAATCCGCCTCCCTAATGCTAACGTTTCCGGCAGAAAGGGCGACCGCTACACACCCCAAACTATAATATCCCTGAACACTTAAGTGTGGGGGGATATAATTCCCCAAAGTATCAATAATGAGGTGTGATTCCTTTTATACCCCAGGAGCCTGGTCTCTCGCACGGAGGGAGGGAAGTCCCCACGTCCAGCCGGTTTTTTGTTGTCCTAAAGTCTCGGGGGCAGCTGTGAAAGGGACATAGTAGCCCCTCCCAGGGATCTGGTACATCCCCACCACTGGTGACCCGTAGAGTGGTGTCCCAGGGAAGCACCCGGTTGTTCCAAGTCCACCGTGGGTGATGACGGCACCCCGTCTGATATGGAGGAGAAATGCCGCAGGCTGCAGGAAAGGAAAAGAATGCCGATTGATGTAAAAATAAGGCAGGATAGGAGTGAGATTATGAGGGCTCACCTTGGTCTTTCTCAATCGAATCTCGTGTGAGTTGCGATCCTAACAGCATCGGGCTGTGTCTAACGTGAGGAGCTCTATTATTATTAGGAAAGGTAGTATCAGACATGAATGTGGTAACCAGTTCTGAACACATTGTGCAGGCAGGAAAGTAGGCCCATTGCAAATAACACTTCTGAGCAAAAAGCTTCTACAGGTTAAACACTGTGAGACGTCCAGTCTGCATCAAGTGTGAGACAAGTTCGTTGGTATTAGATAGCTTCGACCAAAATTTTGTATGGTGGCAGTAGTAAAAGTGGCAGAAGGAACACCTTCCTACAAAGTGTCATAACTCACATCCAGAGTCGAGCGATGGGGCAAACTGGAGGCCATTATTTTGAACAAATATCATCCCCTAGTATTTGGGTACCTATATTTGACAAGCCAGACAAAATTGAACAGCGGTAGCCTGCCGCTGTAGTACGAGGACCCCTGCTATGGACATAGAAAACTCACATTTCAATGCCTTTTATAACAGCAGTAACAATCCCTAGAATCAGGTATATAAATAATTATAACGAGTGGATGGACAAAGTTCGTAGAGCATCCACCTTCCACCTGGGAAACCCCGTGCGATTCACGGGTCGGGTCCTACCAAAGACTTACCACTAGAGCACCAATGGTGCGGTAGCACAAAACCATCCAAATTCAACAGATGTTTAGTTTCGCAGAGAGCATAATAGGATTTTTCATTAATTTCCCACCGAAATGCCCTCAGTATGAACTCACAATTCTAAACAGTTGCAGGGTCGACTAGTTGTGAAATGTCACAGGATGGCTCATTGGGTTTTCAATTCTGTTTGATGTTGCCTTGGATACAGAGGCTTGTGATCACCCAGAAGTCGCTGAACATCGTGTCAAACTTTGAAGGATAGTTCAACATTGTCAGAGCACATGATTAGTCCAGGGGCCTGAACATGCAATTTCCATGTGTTATTATGAGCTGAATTATGTTATTATGTCTCTTCAATAACTTTGACCTTGAACTAGACATGTGTAGGCGGGTGGGTTGGAAATCGGCAGTGTGTTATATTTCGCTTTTGAGCAGCAATATTGGGGAGAAGTGAAGAGTATCTAACAGTTCAGACAGACTAGGCTACATTTTTGTCAGAACCCAAGAGGGGGGGGGGGGGGGGGGGTTAGCCTCATCTACCAAGTTTTGTTGTTTCCATGAAGTTGAAAAAAAGATTTCTCATAAATTAATGCAAATTTGACCCACGGTGGCTTCTGAGTTTGCAAGAACAAGTGTAGCCTCCATCCACCAATTAGTATGGTATTGGGATCAAATGGGTTGCACAATGATACTCTTCACTGTTACACCTCCACACAAATTTCAACTGACGGCTCTACACGGTTCAGGTGATATCAAACCACACATACAAGAATGATAAACAGGATGGACAAACAGGCAGACAAACAGACAGCCATACACAATGAAGTGAGTGCTATGTCTCTCCTTCAGAGTTCAGGCAAGCCAAAAAACAAGCGAGAATGACATTGACTGGTAGAATGACCCACAGTGACATTTTTGGAAGTAAGTATGTCAGTTGGGCAAGCTTACAACATAACATGCAGAAACACCAGCACACAGCACACAACAAAACAAGAAAACATGAACACTAAGCATCTTCTTGAAATTCTTTCACAAAACCACGGATTGAACCAAAGTACACCACAGAGAAAGGTAGGCATCACACACAGACAAACACAGACAAACTTTACACCAGCACAGGTTTGTGCAACATAAATTCAAGACCCTCACTGTTAATCCTTAGTGTGGTATACCTTTCCCAACTTTGTTAATGATCTCTCCATAGTAGGTCTGAAAATGCAATGGTATGCAAGACAATACCACAAACAATACAAGTTATTTCAAGAACTTTTCATTCATTCCCCTCCCCACAGAAAGAATAATGAAGTTCAGTCCTTGCCTCAAGGCTCAAACAATAAGCTATATTCGAAGCCCATGTCGGCCAACAGCAGTATATTCAGACCATCTGCAAAGCTATCAAAACTATTCCCTGTAATCTGACACCTATGTACACAAACACTGTGAACTGAGCAAGGGCAATCATGACCAACAAAGAACAGCTGTAAATTGTGAGAACTCTGGAAAAACCCTGCACCATACACTCATTTTAATGTGCCATGGGGCCAAAGAACAAGGTCAAGTGCAATTGTCACACAAATTGGGTGACAATCAACAGAGAAAGCAATTGTGACACACTAGATAGATAAAGTAGAGAGATGGGGGCCCCTGCCCCACTAGGGCCCTCAAGTCCACAATCACAGTGACTGAATGTCCGCACTGTGCCAACCAAAATTTGTGAGAGAATCAGCATTTTGCTTAATTCCATCCCTTCAGCACCCGAAGTACTGCTAATAGACTATAATTACTGACTGAAGCATCAGCAAAGTGCCAACAAAATTTGTAGGAGATACCAGATTTTGTTGGTATTTCATATACTGGGCCCCAGGGCCCAAACTGAGCCTTCAGCCCAAAATTCCCAAACACCTCCAATGGCCCTCTTCCAAGCCGTTCACCATCTAAGCTTGAAGAAAGCATTGAAACGTGTTGGAGGAGATGCATTTCCAAGTACCATTGTGTGAAATTTCATATAATGGGCACTCGGGCCAAGTAAGGACCTTTGACCTAAATTACTGACACCCAACGGTACAGCATTATGACCCAACATCAGTACTGCGCACTAAATTTGGTAGGAGGAGATACATTTTGAAATTTTACACATACATTTTCCTATAATTGCCCCTTTAAATGCCTTTGACCTTGACCTCCACAAGGTAAATCATGTCTCCCATTGTCATGACATTGTGTCCATTTGGTCAACATCCATCGCAAATGACTTGTTTGGGAGCCCAAAACGGCAATTGTTGACACACGGGATAAATCGATAGATAGATAGATTATAGATAGAGTGACATTCAGAATTCCACTAACTCAACCAGCATAGCTGGTCTTAGCTAAAAATGTTTACCGTTGCCTCCTCGCTAGGGGATCAGCACGAGGGATTGGAGCAGGGACCAAATGAGGGGTAGTCAATTTTGAAGTGCCGTCTGCGTGTTGTGAGTACCCAAACCCCCACATTAAGTACCGCCAAAGAGGTGTATTGCCTTATTCATGGGGTCGTCGATCCTGGGGGGGACAGGAGACACGTCCCCCCCCACTTTTTGAAGTGGGGGGGGACACCATATCAAATGTGCCCCCCACTTTTGGATCCTCGATGAAGACGAGAGTACATGTCCGTTTACAAGGTATTCGTTTAAGTGTCTGTGTGGGATGAAAAATATTAGAAAAGCAGCCTCAAAGACCACAGTAGCCTTCATTCTGAACGGATTGTCAAAAAAATTTGCGCGCTGCGCGCGTCAGACGACCTGTATCTGTTGTTTATATAGGGTCGTGAGCGACACCATTTTGACGGCATATTCCTTGGCGATATGAAAGACTTTTGGCAAGTTTCTCACTCAGAAAACATAAGTGAAACTATTCTTTTGAATAAAACAAAACAAAGGTAGATTCACAATAGAATGTCCATTGATTCTAACACAAAGCGTCGGTGGCCTACTCGGGCGGCTGCATGAGGAGTCAGACTGCTCAAACACATGGGAAGTTTGAAGCAAGATATGGGCATAATCCGGCAGGAAACCGTGCCAAAACTAAACTGGCACTTTTGACTTTTGTGTTGCTACCTGTGGATTGCAACAACCATTCGCACAACTTTCATGACATTCCACGGTTCAAAATTTCCGCCGAAAAAAAAGTTGTACGGGGCAAAACGAAAATTTGTAACCCTGTGTTCTCCAGAATGGGCTAAATAGTCTCACTTCCAGCCTTTTTCTCCTAGACTGAGGTGGTCCCATGAAGTATGATTCAGGCCAATCACCAAAGAAGAGAACTTACTGCCCTGTGGTCCTCCCCATTGTGGCACAACAAAATCACATTTTAGAGAGCATGGTTTGTACCTAGATCCAACACTTTTCAAAGGGGATGGCTAAACCCTGAGACCCCTCTCACAGGGCCGTAATAATTGTTAGCACCTCGCCTAGTCGGAAATGACTACGCACTGCTACTGACAGAATGAAACATAAATCTAGAACCTCAGTGACGGATCTAATTTTTACTTTCGTTTTGCAACATACATCACAATGGCACTGAATAATTTCGCATGGCGCAATACCTTCACGCCATAAAATCTTTTGAGTTACGACGCCCAGCCCTGGCGGGTAACTAGGCTACTAGTTGTTCACAATTTCTATTGTTAATCCAACTGCTTTGACTTTCTGGCTCAGACTCCCCAAAATTACGTAGCCCTTTGAAGAGCGCAAAGTTTAGTCTGAGATAAAAATTCGGGCGAAAATTGACAATAATTTGGGGAAATCTGGAGAAAGAGGCAAAGTGAAGAAATCCCCAAAATGTCTGCTGACTGGGCCTGAAATTTTCATCAAACGACCTGAAAAAACATGCAAAATTTTCCGTGACTGCTTTTCTGTCGTTCTACTCTAACATTTAGGCAAACCATGTTCTGCCCAAATTCAGAAGGGTTCTGTATCCTATGCCATCTCATCAGCATTTTTGCTTCTTTCAAGTTCATTATTTGTGCAGTCGCCTACATGCATAGGCCAGTTGTTCATGATGTGCTCAACAAGCTTGCACAACTGGGCACTCGTCATTGCTTTGCGTAATAGTCAAGCGCAATTCCCTGGCTGAAAGTTGAGAGTCCCGGGTGGTCAGAGTAACAACCATATGACGGAGGACTTCCTTTCCAGAAAGTTGGGGATCACAACCCCACAAACAGACAAAGACTGGACCTTTGGAAATAATCCTGCAAATACACCGCATATCGCTAACGGCAAAACTTTAATTTCATTCTCTTTTTCAACCCCAAGTTTGGTGACATTGTAAATCTATGCCCAATATAGTACAGATGTAAAGTATATCTGTGCGTACAGAACCAACTTGGGCAAATCAGTTATAATTTCGAGACTGTTGGGCCAAGGTGCGGATCATTCAAGGATGACAACACGACCGAAAAATACCAAATATTCGGAGAAAATAGCAATTTGGGGGCAAGTAAAAATGGAGTTTTTTTATTAATGAATTTGGTGGCCGAAATTTTTGCACGCATCAATTTAGTACTAATTTATAAGCGGTTTGTGCATATAAACTGCAATGAATCCACTAAACGTTTTGAGTCTGGGTAAGTGCCCCAATCTACTGAACCTTGAACGTATACCGTGCACCTGTCATTTCATTATAGCGGGGTGTGCAGTGGGGGGGTTCCCAGGGATAAATCATATTTATGATCGTCTAACTGTTCATTTTTTTGTCTAAACCAACAATAAATCGCGTTGGAAATTGTCCTGGAGTCCCTACTTCCAATGCGGAACCCCAGGGGAGGAAGATCTGGACAATTTTTCCTGAGATTAAAAAATTCAGGCGAAAAAAATTCGTGGAAATTTGGGAAGGAAAAGTCGAAGTGAAATTGCCTGAATTTTTGGCTGACTTTTCCAATAAAACGCCTGGAAAAAACATGGCAAAAAATTTTGCGCGCTTTGCGACGGTTTGGTAGTCTCCGATGACTGAAATTCAGGCAAAAATGTCCTGCTCCCAAATTGGAATGGTCCCGTACGGCTATGGTTTTTCTCTTCGATCCCACCAGAGACGGGTCTACCCAACGGCGTTGGGTAGACCCCTGGATCCCACGTAGACAAAGCCAGAGTAGAAAAGGTAATAAAAAACACCATGTGAGATATGCGGTAAATCATCATAGTATGCCATGACCCTTTTTCTGTCTGTCTTTTACTCAAATCACACATGTAGATTGGTGCTATCAACCTGGCAAGTGCCGTCTCCGGCGCTCAGGGGGGGGGGGGGGGGGTGGAGGTATGAAAGCAAATTTTCTTTGCTTCGCGCCAACCAATTCTGCTGGCGCTCCGCTCAGATGGTCAATCGCATTCGATGTGTTCCCCCCCCCTCCACTTTTCAAAACGGATCGACGCCCATGGCCTTATTCCATGAACCTGGTGGGGGATTCACAGCTGACAATAGGTGCCAAGTAGCCAGGTCTGCATCTTTGCTTGATCCCCTGCTCGGCAGTATACCACAAAAATTCAAAAAAGAATGAAATGTCAGTCCTTAAGTGCAATTAACCATTCATCAGAAAGCTGTTGACATAAACTTTGCACACAGCAGCAGCACCAGGCAACCAACAGGTAATAACTTCCTGGTAATAAAATAACTAATATTTTTTTTTTTTTTTCTAATCACCTGAAGGGGAGGGCTCTCCTGGGAGGTCAGCAGACATTACAGTTTGTTTTGAATATTAACCATGCTTTCATTTATTTGTTTAGAGGAAAGCCATCCAGTGGAAGATACTAAGTATATAAACAGGAATATAACTATGATTATTTATTCATCCCTTGCTCATGTTATTGACGCCTCTGGTGCGGGGAGGGGAGACTTTTTTTTTGAGAAAAATTTCGATTTCAGGGGTTTCCCAACTTTAAAGCAGTTCCTATGTATAAAATAGATGAAAAGCCTTTACATTAGAAAGTTGAAAGAAATGGAAAGCCATTTTTCCCCTTTTCTCTGTCGTATTTTTCCTATTCTGTTTGTTGTCCTCTACCTGTCAATTTAGGAGGACAGAAAGGGAGGGGTGTCTGCCTGCTCCTCTCCCACCATCTGACTGTAGTTCACATAATATGTAATAATAATTCATAACTCCAACTGGTCTCTTTTTTTGTCTACAAAATAAAATTGTCTCTTGTCGATACAAGAAAAACTAAGTGGGTTCATGAACCGCTAACCTCACTTTTTTGTGATCAGTGGTTGTTTTATTCTGCATTTTGCATTAGATAGTTTTCAGCCAACCAGTCCAAGTAATAGTCAGCTTTGTGACTGACCATTTAAAGAGAGTGACCCACATTCAAGTCAATCTGTATCTGACAATGACCCACATTTGACTGACCATGCCTAGGGTATTAGAAGTGTGTCCAATACAATTGACTATTGCGTAACCATGAACTGGATTATTGAAGGACACTATTTAACATGTACCTTGTTAAACATGACTGCCTCTCTCACCTACTGCATTAACTGGCAATGGTTATGAGTTACAATATGGAATAGCGCCCTCATTTCCTCAAATCTATCCTAACATGACAACTAGCTGTACTGTATCGTAAAGTTCACATATTAGACAGGATTTGTGCAATTTCTGTGACATTTTCAGGGATGCATGCGGCACGCAGCCTAGTTACACCATGAATGAGTGAGTTGGAAGTGTGGGAGTCTCCCTGGCTCACACAATTTTTTGTATTAGTGCCAATCATGTTTCAATTTACCTGTGTACGTGGCCTCGCGAGTGGCCAGAACATTCAACACATTCGCCTGAGTGTAATCGTTACATTCATATTAGAAATCCAGCACCCCTTTTATTCCCCCGCATTATTCAATAATCAAATGCATGCAGGGGTCCTCAATGTTAAAATCCACTCACACAATATCCATACAGGGCATCACTAATCTGGATACATTTTGGCAATCATCACAGTTGCTCCTTTGAAAAACATGAGCAGCTCCTCTCCACTATTGCTCCATTGTTTTGCTATTCTTGTTTCACATTATGTTGTGTCCTACCAGAATTCCCCTCCCCCCCCAGAATTCCCCACCCCCACCCCCCAGCCACACTGGGCTTCCTATGCCTATGCCCTTGTATCTCTCTCATATCATATGACACACATAAAGAATAAGTTTTACAGTTCACTGATGAGAAACAACAGTTGTATTCATCACCTGCAGGTAGGTGGAGACCACAAGGAGAATGTGATAGCGAATCATGGTACCAAGTATGGCCACTGTCCATTCAGGAGTGGGTCGGCTTCCCCAGGTGGGTGTGGTCTCATGTGACTGTTTCAAATACTGAATACTGCCCCCACTGCTATTAGCATATTCAATAATACTATATGGTTTTCACTTTGTGAGTTGAGGGAATAAGCAAGATCAACTATAGATGATGAAAGTGAAACACCAATGTTTGAGGCAGAATTGTAACTTAATTGCAGGCCAAAATGCCCAGTTCATAATCGCAGCCAGGAAGAATGAGATTGCAAACTCACCAGGAATTTTGAGTAATTGCTATATGTTCAATGGTACTTGGGCTGGGTGCAGGGTCCAATAAGTTGACTATGTGAAATTCAGATAAGTTTCTTCTTCTTTTTTAATATTTCTCAGTGTTATGCAGATGAATCATTTTAAAACAACATTTCATTTCCTCTCACTCAAGGTTGAAACATACATTGAATACTGCCCTCACACAACATCTGATACCAAATTACATAAAATTTATAATTTCTGCTATAGGAGTATCAGGGTGGAGGAATTTTAGCAACGTAAACATGTGACTTCAGACAGAAAAGGCAACAAATCCTCTCATTTAATTGCCAAATCAGGAAAATTACCTATTAATAGGGGCTCGTCTAAATATGCAATTAATGACATGGACTCCAAAATGCATAAACAGTAAATTAATGACTGAGGACACCTTCTGAAAAACCTGCTTCTTTTTACACAATCTCCAGCAAATCATATTCAATGGCACACCAGCAAAATGTTGTCTTCAAACTCAAATTCCAGACAGGGAGTGAATACCACAGGCCTATATATCTAATATCCTGTTGAGGGGGAATTGTCCGGTCACTGGCTCCTGTCATCCACACTTTTCGATAATGCTCCCAAAATTACTGAAGAAACAAGAGCACCAATGGTGCTGTAGCTCAAACTGCACAAATGTACCAAGACGAATGTACGAATATACGTTGGTATATGTTCCACGTCCTGAGGCCAAGGAGGCAGTCTGAAGCACTGGCTTATTGTGCTTTTGACAATGATCTTCATATGGGCGAACAGGTCTTAGCAGTCAATGAACATTGTTACTCACTTCAGTCAACATTCAATGGAGAAAGCGGAGGAAGCAGTCTGAAGCACTGGCTTATTGTGCTTTTGACAATGATCTTCATATGGGCGAACACGTCTTAGCAGTCAATGAACATTGTTACTCACTTTAGTCAACATTCAATGGAGAAAGCCGAATTGAGAGAAAAAAAACAATTTCACACAATGGCATATTGTGCCCCTTTAATACTCGATGTGGACCGTCCAGGAAACGGCACAAGAGTCGATGAACATTCGGTCCAAGTGGTCAACTCGTCAAAGAAGACTATTTTGCTGTTTTATAGATTAGGGGCTGTTGAGTTCCGAGTAATGTAGGATTCGGTACTCTATACGTAGGATGAGAATACCGAATACTCGCTTTCAACCGACGCTCATTCAGCGCCGATGTTTGCTAGTTCGATGCTGGCATGCTACAAACAGCAATCTTCGATAAGCAATCATCGATTAAGACAAGGGCGATCTTTGAAGGCGTTCTAATGCCAGGGACGAAATGCTCGCATGGGTCGAAGATTGTTATAATCAGCAAGCATCGGCGAGATCGAGCTTGATGGCGTCAGAAACGCCATCAAACAGATATATACCGTCGTTATGGCTACTATGGCTAGCGGCGCCGACATGTCTCACTGCAATGACATGTGCTGCTGCACAGGTTTGGTTGTTATGAAGGAAGCTCAGTATGTTGAAAGTTAAGGTGATAATATAACAAAACAGTGGAGGCAGAACACATCTCTAGTGATGTTGGGGAGCACACCTACTCTATGTAGGCCTCTCCATTCATGTGAGAAGGTCCTTTGGGACCCCGTGATGTCGAAGACTTTGCTCTAGGACTCACAGCTTTTCAGGTTGATCGGGCCATTGCGCGTATTCGTGGCGGCCTAGATTTTACTATTCGTATTCGCGATGAAACGAACGAATAGCGACTTTCGCCAACTATCCCTAAATCAGATGTTTACTTAACTACTGCTACCTCAAATTCTAACAACCCTATATGATATTGTATCCCAAGTCTGCAAACAAGCTGACTCGAGCACCTCCATTAGAACATTATGACACAGTTTCAAGAAAAACTATGTTTACTTTGTAGGAGGAGATACTTTTGAAATTTTATACATAAGGCCTCATATTGCCTCTGATGACCTCCCCAAGGCAACCTGATTTGACATGTTGTGCTGCTCAAGTGAAAACCCAGTTTTGCCCAAATCCAACAATGTCCAGAACCCCTCTGTTTTACAATTTATAAGCACTGACTTCGCATTGGGATTGCAGTTAATCTACCTACAAGTCGGTAGGATCTGGCAGTGGTAAAGTGAGTATCATTTGTGCAATCAATTGGCGCGTCAGATCGGTGGGTGGGTGCCGTCCACTTTTTTACTTATCAAGATTTCCATGAGACGATCATGTGTGGCCGGTCATTTCATATGTTCTGATCAGCACTAGTGAGTTAGTTTGTGTATACACCACAATTCAGTTTCCTTTATATCCAGATGCTGTCTGAGAGTGGGTGGTTGACGCCCACCTTCGAACTCCTCCTCCCGAGATTTTGTAAGGGCAACCCGTGTAACTACGTCAACGAGAAGGGAAGCTTTGAACTTCACTTCCTCCCCAATGCCTTTTTGGCGGCCCATACTCTTTGCAGAATTGTGCATGTTTATCACTGCAATTGCAACATTTCAACGCAATCCAATAAATTTATCGTACGATAAAATTTAAATATTTCTAACGTCGACATCCGTAAATTTATCGTCATCGTATCGCACAGTGTGAACAGCCCTTAAGGCCCATTCCATCCTTCATTGCTGGACATGTCTTTAGCTAAGACCGGCCGTACAGCGTTCACACTTCCGTTTCGGTTGTTTAAGAATGCATACCTTTCCAAGAAATATTTCATTCGGGGGGGGTGCGTTTTGTGAACAGGAGGTTTGGATTTTGTTCTTCTCGTATCAGCCTCATTCATTCATGTTTACGATATACTCTCTAACCAATCGGTGTTTCTCTATTAACGACCGCTTCTCGGGTATATCGTCTGCAATAGCAGCTAGTGTGTCCTAGTCCTGTGATGCTGTCGGTAATTATTGTGTTCCTTGATCTATTTGAAAATTTTTGTGCAGTAAAAAAAGCAGTATATTGGTGCTTTTCATCCCACTATTGTCGCAATCGAATATGTCCCACTCTATATATAGCCAATTGCATGTATGCACTGACTTTATTACCTCGGATCAGCCAATATCTTCCGCTCGCTGTCAGCTGAATCATGGGCTGGAAGTGGGCGATGCAACTCGATAATTGGGACTGCACAATATCCCTTTTTTTAAATAAATTAGGGAAACGGCCATGCCTGCTGGAGAGTTACTTGAATGATTCTGATTTGGAATTGTTCAGACAACCTTCAACCTAGTTTTTTGGCATACTTAGTTGGATTCCCCTTCCGAAGCACTCAACTCGTGCGGGGATAAACCGAACGACCACATAATCCTGTGCAGAGCTAAAACTTGCTTCGGTGCATTAATCTGCTTCAATGTATAATTCTCAGATAAATTCTCATGTTCCATATTTTAAAAGCTATAATTGAAAGTCTTCTGTAAATATTATGACGCAGAATACGGGCGATCTTCGCGGAATCTACTCAGGTTGATTTTCCATCCTAACACGTTTGTGTGCTACTTGATGACGTCACCTGGATCGTAATGAGCAGAATCCTATTTTCAGGGGATTGTCAAACAAAGTCCTGTAGACAATATGGTACTATTCGATTGTGGTATATACTAAAGATTTATAGCCACCTCTATTTTAGGTACGTCTTCTTCATATCATCTGCTTTAGCAGGCTAGTCAGTACTGGGTAGTAAATGGTGTTGATTACACGTTAGTGAGTGAAGGAAGCCCACTGAAGATATTTTCCAAGTCATGTCTTGATAGATCTATATACAGTACGATTTCTCATCAGATGATTCAAGGCAGTAAACCAGTACTGGATGAGCAATCAGCGAATCACCTTCACACTGCGCACATTTACGGGATCAGTACATCAACTCGGGTTTACAGTTTGCAATGGATTACCAAGTCATGCTGAAGAAAAAAAATGGAACAATGAAGAATAATATTGCTAATGAGCCTTTTAGTAGTCAAATCTTGTACCAAAATATAAAGCAGGTTGTGTCACCCAACCGAGTACCTACTATAACAAAATCACAAGCAAAATCATTATTACCGTCAAATAAATCTTGACACTGAATCAACGATGCAAAACAAATTGAAAATAAAAGAACCATAATCACAAGGTTTCAGAGATTTAGTGGAAATTATGACAAATTAGATGCATGAATGGCATCCACTGACTTTGGATCTTGTTTAAAAGTTTTGGGACTGGAGGTTAACCATTTAGACAACTTAATAAACATATTTTATGCCAGAACATAATCAGGTACATTTACATCATTTCCTGCAAATTAAGTAATCAATAAAATAATCATATCACCTATAGTTCATCTTAATCTTGCTAACGACCTGGAACAATGAAGTACACAAAATAGGCTAGTGCACCCTACCAAATAAGTGACCAATTTTTACCCAAAATATAATCAGATCTCACCACCCCATACGATACTACATATAAAATTTGGCTATTCAGACTCCGGCTGTGATGGAGATATCTATACTTGCATGCTCTTACTTATGTCTACTTGTAGGAGGACTGCTGAGATTCAGCGACCAACAGGTCATATAGTATTGCAGTCCCTGGACCACACTATTCCTCCCTGTTTTGCTGCATTATGGACATAGAACAATCTAGTTGCTTGATGATCCGAATCAGGCTAACAAAAGGTATGCTTGGGATGTGTCACCATATCACCTGAGAAGAAGAGAAAGACTTGGTAGTGGAATGGTAAGTTCCTAAATTTACACTACATTAGGCCCAAATTATTAAAAGGGAGGAGGAAAAACTTTTCTTGGAAGAGGCTGACATTATGTATTTTTTGACAAGTTGCGATCGTAATCACTTACGACGATCCGACCAGGGCCACTAGTGTATGATGGTTGACCTAGCCTGTATAACTCAATAGAAGTGTTTAAATTACTGACACAATGGACGAGAAAAACATACTTAATGAGACAAGAAGTGAAGAGAACTGCTGGATAGGCCTATAGAATTGATACAAGTGTATGGATCCGACTGACAATTTCTGATTGTATAACATGAGTTAGTTAGAAAATTCACGCAAAGATATCAGACCGTTCGATGATCACCTCGCTTCAAACCAACGGGTTGTAGGACTCGTTGAATTGTGCTTGTAGTAATCGTAATCGTAGGCCTGAACAGTATTATATAGGCTAGGCTTACGTTCAACGCTACGAAAAAAAAACCCCTCGCCTAACCATTCTGCTGCCAAATTCCCCAAAATTCCTGGTTGCATAATCCATGTTCCGATCTGTACTTCACATCTCACTATTAGAAGGAGGATTACATGATATGCGTAGAACGAAAAATATCAAGTGTCAATTTCGAGTAACTGCGCGAATCGCTCGCTCCGGCGTGTACGTACATTGCAAGTTGGTACATATACAGCTATATAGTTCGATTGGTCAGAATCTTAAGGTGCGATTCTTCTTTCGAAGTGGTGAATTCGATAATTACCAGACAGAGTGAATACAAAGCGTACGTGCTTCCAAAGTTATGTGAACAATAACAAACCCACTCGGTTTTTGTCCGCCTTACCTGGTTATATACGGTATATACGAGGTCCGAAAATAAGAAAGCGGCATAGATGCGAGGTCAGGATCTCGAGTGAATTATGGAAGAAATGAAAAGGATATGGGGCAATATGTCAACTTTGCCATGGAATCAACTTAAACTACCTCAGATAAAATGACATGTAATTTTGTTGTGAACATGTCATGAAGAAGAACTTTTAGAGAAATTTGAAAGAAAACATTAGAATGTAATTTGAGAAACGTCCAATCCTCTTCATAGCAGAAAAATGCATTTTGTAGATTTAAAACAAAAATAAGATCCCTTTTATGCCTCTTAATAACCTTGACCTTGACCTTGCACCAAGGTCAAAGTGGTTCCCAGGGGTCGATGAAACATGTTTCCAAGTTCGTGTCCACATTCATCCAAGTATATGCACGTATAGCGGGGGCCGCCTATGATATTTCTTTCCACCAGATGTTACTGTTTTAACTCTAATGGCATAACATGACGTTCCATCACAAATCTGTGTACAATCTGAAAGGAGCGCTACCCACTGAACATTATGACTGAGTTTCAAGACAATCTAATGCTTTTGTAGGAGAAGATACATTTTGTAGTTGTGAACACAATGGCCAATTGTGATGCTTTTATGACCTTTGACCTTGACCTTCACAAGGTCAGGATTTTCCTATGGTCAATGATCATTATTTTCAATTTTGGTCAACATCAATCAAAAAATGATCGATTGGCAGCCAAAAGTAAAGAAAAAAAAAAGCCATAGGTCAATTGTGGACACACAGGGATTAGTAGATAGAATGACATGGGCATCACAATAGCTCAACCAGCTTAGCGGGTTTGAGCTAAAAAATGAGGCCATAATCCCCCTACCCCTCCCACATTCATAGTCTTGGGCCTGCCAGATCAGGAGTCGTTCGAGTCCATATTTGAGAAGTGGAGCCGAGTGGCATCAGGATGATCTGGGTGGGGCGTAATCATACAACACCTTTGGGCACAAACACCTCCACGATGGTGAACCACACGTTCTTTGAGACTCTCACACAGTAAAATCGTTTGCTTTGGGACCCACTTTCTGCAGGTTTTCTTCTTTTCAAAAGCCATTGGGTGTTATGGAAAATTTGCACTGAGGATATGAGTAGGTCACTGGTTGTCGATCATGACCATTCAATTCCTGGATAAACTGATTCAGTAGCCTACGGAACGTTGACCTCTGATAGAAGCAATTGGCTTCTATCGAAAACTGATTTTCAGTAGCTACGGAACGTTTGACTCTGATAGAAAGCAAATTGGCTACTACCATCTTCCTCCTTTCAACAAATATACATTACAAGCAACAGTAGGAGAGAGGGGGGGGGAGCAACTATCACCTATTCCCTATACTAAACTGCATTTTGTGTGATTAATTTTGCCTTTTTCCAAACCTGATAAATTATTAACCATTTGCCTCCTGTTGATGAGGAAAACACGTCCATTCAATCCCCCTAAGGCCGATCCAGGGGAATCGACTCCCAATTCAGAGAGCATCGCAGCAGCTCCGACTATCAGCATATTAATCCATAAATCGGTTGCTAACTAAAAAGGAATGTATCATAATTCTTCGCTGATGAAGAATGGCCCACTGCAGGATAAAAGCATGCAAGCAAGGGAGGTTCCTCAACCTCTGTTTGCTTTTCGAGTTCTCTTCCTTCTTGTTTTGGAATCTGTTTCTTCACTGGCTTGAACTCATGTTCATGGGGGATACTCAGGTTTTGATCTCGAAGACCCGATGTGAGCTCCTGAGTGGACATCGGGGCTGTATTGCCTAGGGGTTTTTCACAAGGCAGACAACTAAATACCTACCCTGCTTGCAGGAAAACCATTAAACATTCACATTCTACAGATTTGAGTGAACATTGGTGGATGCCTGGATGTCACTTTTGGTTTACTATGAGACAGTGCTTGGACCTGAACCACAGAACCCCAAAATCCCAGGCAAGTCCAATCAATTGCTCTTCATGACACATTCAAGGAACCACAAAGCATCAGTAACTGCATTACAACCTCTGACAAAACCAACTGAAGGTCAGGGCTGAAACTTTACTGGACTGATCCATTGGATGGAACGGCCTCACTCACTCGGTGCCTTGCTGTGAATCCTCCAAGTGTGCCGTTTGAAACGATTTACGGTCTTTCCAAGAGTAGGTCGCAAGGAGCTCACGGCCGGCTTGGGGGGAAGTGGGGGGTCACCGCAGAGGCGGACCGTACCTTGGTGCGGCATTGAACTCCAGTATAGTGTTGATGTAGGCGTACCTGGAACAAAACTTGTCTGCAAATGAGGGAGAGGGCAATGGGGGTGGGTAGCATATATAACTTGGCTACCTGGAGGATTGGCCATTTCTTCAGCTTTTCGATAGACAGACAGCCAATCAAAGGCCCCTTAACCCTACAGGCAAAAGCAACACATTTTATGATGAGGGGTAATAAGCTCTTTCACAGTGGGATGTGCAGCATGCTCATCAATGAAAAGCTCGGGGGTAGAGACGAGATTTCTCCCCATAGCTCTATCGTTACAGTGTGTTCCCTAGTTTTAAATTGTCAACCAATTCTTTAAGAAAACGCAACCCATTCATCCCATCTTTTTTAATATTATTGTTGATAAGTTGAGGAAAATCTGTGGAGCTTTCACATTTCGAAAGATGTAGTGCACACTGTTTTGTGCGACCCCGAACAGACAGTGTACCCTTATGATCTTTGACCCAATATCATTATCATCTCGTTAACCGTAACCGCTTGAAGGCCTTTTTGATTAAAAAAAAAAATCAGAATTCATTCAATTCGGGTCAGCAATTATTCAGACTCCGAACACACCAGAGTTTTATTATGCCACTATGTTCATTTTTCCATGATAATCTGCTCAATTGACGAACCATTACTGCATACATATCAAGACATCATTCATTGGATATTCTCCCTCCCAATTCCCACTTGCCTCTGGTCCTGTGTGATCAATTGGATTTTGTTCAAAAAAGATCAATTATTAACTGTTTAAGCTCCTCTGATGAGTAAAACAGAGTCCTATGCCTTCTGCCCCCCTGGCTATCCTGCGCTGTAGCTCACCCCAAGGGGAAGGGAGGGTACCTACTACGGACTGATGAATTATTCCACGCCACCAACTCACACTCACCATAGTCTGTTCGTTCGCTCGAGACGTGGACGAGTAGTCGGTGTATGTACATTCCATCTAGACAAAAAGAAAGGATTAGGGAGAATCAGATTTAGAGAGATAAACGCCTATGTATGCGAAATTTTGGCTGCCATGACAAACTCCCGAAATGAGAGTAATTGGAATTGCGATGCCGCCGCTTTCACCGATTCCTGACGGTACCACGAGGAGTACGGGCAGTTTAGATTAATCTCCCATTCCCCCTCGTTAAATCTAGCGGGACAGAGATAATTGCAGACACTGCAATCTGTTCCCATCCAACAGTTATTCGCAAATTGGTTTGCCGTTGGGGTTATATTTGCGGATGGGGACGGTAGGAGAACGGGATGAGATAGAGATGATGGGAATATGGAGGTAGGAATATTTCATCATAGTCTCACTGCTGATAGTTAGGAGAGAAAAGACGAACAATAAGAGAGATCGTGTCACCTTATGATCCCCCTTAATACAGACAAGATGTCCGAATGAATGGTGACGTGTTCTGACATATCAGCACATGGTTAATGGGCATCACTCATGTTGTATTTTATTAATGAAAGAGTTCCTATTGGACCATAATAGAACATGTGGACAAATAGAGCAATGACCATAACAGGAAATATTGTCTGGAAAAAATACCAACATTCAACAGGTCGGGAAAACCCTGCCTTTAATGACAATGTCCCTTGTGCAGAGTTATCGATTACACAGAGAAATTATAGGGATAGTTTAGTTTTAGTTTGTTTAGTTCAGTAAAAAGCATCAGGAAGGACAAAATCCTCATGGGAGACCCTGAGCCACATCCCAAAGAGAAGAACAACCCAGATGCTTAAAGAATGTGCCCATGTTCCTGAAAAATAAATCAAGACTGTTCTTGATGCATTCACACTCTTAGACAGAACAACTCTTCAGGAAGGCTATTCCACTCATTAATAACTCTCTGGGAGAAGAAATATTCCGAATGTCCAATCTACAGCGTTTACGACAAAGCTTGAGGCAATGACCCCTATTGTGATAACTTTGGAAATCTCAAAGAAATAGTGGAAGGCAAGGCCCTCGAATCCATGAACAATTTTAAAAACCTGAATCAAATCACCCCGAATCCATTTCAGCTCCATCAAGTTAGACCGAGATGCCTCAATCTCTCCTCGTAAGGTTAAATCTCCAAGACAGTGGATTAATCTAGTAGCCCTCGGCTGACCGTTTCAATTACATGCGTATATTCCTGTTAGGCAATAATGCATGATGGAACAGTGAACAACATAGGAAATACCTTAATAGTTTTATTGTTCCATTGTTTTGAATACCTCACCATTTTGCAGGAATTCTATTGTCTTCCTTTTGTAAAAATATTCATCAACAAATGCCAACCCACTATGCAAATCCCCGTCGAAGATAATGACTTCAGACCAAAGAACATTTTCAGATTGTGAAAGTATGACATCATTTTGTATTTATTGCATGATTAATGCCTTAAAGTCTTGCTCATTACATATGCACAACTTCAAAGGCCTCCCTAACGGAAAATTGTATGAATTCTTCGTTCAGACTGACAGATTTAGTTTTTTTATGACAATCTTTTTTTATCAAGTTTCGACCACCCTGATCTGATGCGTTGACTATCAGGGGCTTTTGTTGTGGAAGCTACTAACATAATTATTCAAAATCAGTGGTACATGCATAGAGGGGGTTTTGGTGGTCAGAAACTCTCCAGACCCAAGTTACCAATACACACATACAAATTTTATAATGCGCTGCTTCAGGCAGTCGCAGAACACCGGGTACAGTGAAACCAATTGGTGTATTGTTCATGTGTGTGATATATATTGTACAACATGGGAGGAGATTTATGTTATATAAAATTCTTGAAAGGGTAGGCTACACCACAAATTTTCAGACTGAATGTTGATCATGTGTTGCCACAAACCCCTGTGAAAATATGACTAAATGTTAAATTAGCATAAATTATGCAAATTAGACATAGTTTCTGACCTCTACTAACCCCAAACCTACCCTAAGATATCTCAGAACAAATATGGGTATCACTCCCCAAGTTTCATGAATATATAATTCAAAATTATGCATAAATTATGCAAATGGAAGACACCTTAAATGACCTTCTGTGACCTTGACCCTACCTTAAATTTAATTTTGTTGGACCAAACTGGTAGCACATCCACTAAGTTTCATGAAAAATTAGCAGACTTTGAGGAAAATGCATAAAGTTTATGCAAATTAGACACCTCCTGACCTTTGATGACCTCGACTCTGTCATAAATTATCGGGACTGAAGGTAGACCATGTCCACCAAGTTTGTGAAAATAGACAAACTTGCAAGTTTGCATAATCATGCAAATAGGGTTACTTAAATAGCATAATTTTAGCTGGAAATCTAATCAGTTCATCTAAATGGCTATCCTGTTACTTTATGCCAAGCTGCATTCCCGTTGGTCCTACTGTACGTGCGTAATCTTGATAACAAGCTCAAACAATAGAATACATAAAAAATGAACATACTTAATTTACTGAGTATCATTCCCGAAATGGAATCAGATCGAGTACAGCCAACCACCGATCTCCCTGAAAATTTTGTTGCAATTGCATTACCGTTAAGATATCCTGCTAACAAGAAAGTGTGACACACACACACGCACACACACAGACACACACATACATACACACGCCATAGTGACCACTAAGTCTCCTCCTGAATTTCAT
Organism: Sclerodactyla briareus; assembly: GCA_026419785.1. Classification (NCBI taxonomy): domain Eukaryota; kingdom Metazoa; phylum Echinodermata; class Holothuroidea; order Dendrochirotida; family Sclerodactylidae; genus Sclerodactyla; species Sclerodactyla briareus. Next base: position 207,140 of record JAODTK010005701.1, read on the forward strand.
TCAGGCGAGACAAGAAGTACAAGTTCCACATTGACTTTGTATTATAGGGGGTTCCTACGGTCACTGAAAATTTTGCAATAGATGATCGGCCTTATCCATAAACTTGAAATTTGGCTGGAATTCGTCTAGGGTTTTGGATGTCATAATGTAATAAATAGGAGGTACTAAAAGTCGTGTCATATTCACATGACCATCGCACTTAAGGACAAGAAGGATGTTTTCAGGTGGTTAACTGCACAGCTATATCTGTGACAGTCAGGAGCACTTTCCTGGAACTGTGAGATCAGGGAGGCTATTGAGATTAAGTCCAACAGCCATCACTGAACCAGGCAGGACACAGGCAATGATTGATGCCCATCAATGATAACGGTTTACCACGTGAGCCCACATGTAGCAGTCAGGTAATCAGAGGATCCTACCAGGTGAGCCCACATGTAGGCAGTCAGTTAATCAGAGGATCCTACCATGTGAGCCCACATGTAGGCAGTCAAGGTAATCAGAGGATCCTACCAGGTGAGCCCACATGTAGGCAGTCAGGTAATCAGAGGATCCTACATGTGAGCCCACATGTAGGCAGTAGGTAATCAGAGGATCCTACCATGTGAGCCCACATGTAGGCAGTCAGTTAATCAGAGGATCCTATATGTGAGCCCACATTGTAGGCAGTCAGGTAATCAGAGGATCCTACCATGTGAGGCCCACATTAGGCAGTCAGGTAATCAGGATCCTACCAGGTGAGCCCACATGTAGGCAGTCAGTTAATCAGAGGATCCTACTATGTGAGCCACATGTAGGCAGTCAGGTAATAGAGGATCCTACTAGGTGAGCCCACATGTAGGCAGTCAAGGTAATCAGAGGATCCTACCATGTGAGCCCCACATGGAGGCAGTCAGGTAATCGGAGGATCCTACTAGTGAGCCCACATGTAGGCCAGTCAGGTAATCAGAGGATCCTACCAGGTGAGCCCACATGTAGGCAGTCAGTTAATCAGAGGATCCTACCACGTGAGCCCACATTGTAGGCAGTCAGGTAATCAGAGGATCCTACTATGTGAGCCCAATGTAGGCAGTCAGGTAATCAGAGGATCCTACCACGTGAGCCACATGTAGGCAGTCAGGTAATCAGAGGATCCTACCATGTGAGCCCACATCAGAGGATCCTACTATGTGAGCCCACCTGTAGGCAGTCAGGTAACAGAGGATCCTACCATGTGAGCCCACATGTAGGCAGTCAGTTAATCAGAGGATCCTACTATGGATCCTACCACGTACATGAGCCCACATGTAGCAGTCAGGTAATCAGAGGATCCTACCAGGTGAGCCCACATGTAGCAGTCAGGTAATCAGAGGATCTACTATGTGAGCCCACATGTAGGCAGTCAGTTAATCAGGATCCTACCAGGTGAGCCCACATGTAGGCAGTCCGGTAATCAGAGGATCCTACCAAGTGAGCCCACATGTAGGCAGTCAGGTAATAAGAGGATCCTACTATGTGAGCCCACATGTAGGAGTCAGGTAATCGGAGGATCCTACTATGTGAGCCGACATGTAGGCAGTCAGGTAATCAGAGGATCCTACCACGTGAGCCACATGTAGGCAGTCAGGTTAATCAGAGGATCCTACCAGGTGAGCCCACATGTAGGCAGTCAGTTAATCAGAGGATCCTACCATGTGAGCCGACATGTAGGCAGTCAGGTAATCAGAGGATCCTACTATGTGAGCCCACAGTAGGCAGTCAGGTATCAGAGGATCCTACCACGTGAGCCCACATGTAGGCAGTAGGTAATCAGAGGATCCTACTATGTGAGCCCACATGAGGCAGTCAGGTAATCAGAGGATCCTACCAGGTGAGCCCACATGTAGGAGTCAGGTAATCGGAGGATCCTACCACGTGAGCCCACATGGAGGCAGTCAGGTAATCGGAGGATCCTACCACGTGAGCCACATGTAGGCAGTCAGGTAATCAGAGGATCCTACTAGTGAGCCCACATGTAGGCAGTCAGGTAATAGAGGATCCTACCAGGTGAGCCCACATGTAGGCAGTCAGTAATCAGAGGATCCTACTAGGTGAGCCCACATGTAGGCAGTCAGGTAATCAGAGGCTCCTACCATGTGAGCCCACATCAGAGGATCATACTATGTGAGCCCACATGTAGGCAGTCAGTTAATCAGGATCCTACCATGTGAGCCCACATGAGGCAGTCAGGTAATCAGAGGATCCTACCATGTGAGGCCCACATGTAGGCATTCAGGTAATCAGAGGATCCTACTATGTGAGCCACATGTAGGCAGTCAGGTAATCAGGATCCTACCATGTGAGCCGACATGTAGGCAGTCAGGTAATCAGAGGATCCTACATGTGAGCCACATGTAGGCAGTCAGGTACTCAGAGGATCCTACCAGGTGAGCCCACATGTAGGCAGTCAGTTAATCAGAGGATCCTACCATGTGAGCCGACATGTAGGCAGTCAGGTCGGGGTAATCAGAGGATCCTACTATGTGAGCCCACAGTAGGCAGTCAGGTAATCAGAGGATCCTACCACGTGAGCCCACATGTAGGCAGTCAGGTTAATCAGAGGATCCTACTAGTGAGCCCACATGTAGGCAGTCAGGTAATCAGAGGATCCTACCACGTGAGCCACATGTAGGCAGTCAGGTTAATCAGAGGATCCTACCAGGTGAGCCCACATGTAGGCAGTCAGTTAATCAGAGATCCTACCATGTGAGCCAACATGTAGGCAGTCAGGTAATCAGAGGATCCTACTATGTGAGCCCACAGTAGGCAGTCAGGTAATCAGAGGATCCTACCACGTGAGCCCACATGTAGGCAGTCAGGTAATCAGGATCCTACCAGGTGAGCCCACATGTAGGCATTCAGGTAATCAGAGGATCCTACTATGTGAGCCCACATGTAGGCAGTCAGGTAATCAGGATCCTACCATGTGAGCCACATGTAGGCAGTCAGGTAATCAGAGGATCCTACTATGGATCCTACCACGTACATGAGCCCACATGTAGGCAGTAGGTATCGGAGGATCCTTGCCCCAACCAATTAGTTGGGGAGCCATCACGAGCCATTTGCAACCAAAATTATAGGCTCTGAAAAGTTAACGTTTGTTATGAAATCCAGATATACCAATATGATAGAGATGGAGCTCATGCTGCTATTACAGAGTTTAGTTTCTACTAGGATGCATTCCTTCTTCAAGAAGGGCCCGTTTTCACCATGGTAACACCATATGACAATCATATGTTCATGTGTCATCAACTTCCATCCATTACTCATCCAGCCATTCATTACTCATCCAGCCATCCAATCCGACCACCCACCCACGTACCCACCCATCCCCCAAACATCATCCATCTCTCCCTTCATCCTGCTATCCACCCACCCACCCACCCGCCCACCCTCGGTAACATCATATGTCTCATGTTCATGTGTTATCAACTTTCACCCATTACTCATCCAGCCATTCATTACTCATCCAGCCATTCATTACTCATCCAGCCATCCAATCCGACCACCCACCCACGTACCCACCCATCCCCCAACATCCAACCATCATCCATCTCTCCCTTCATCATGCCAATCCACCCACTCTCGGTAAACATTATATGTGTCATGGGTATGTGGTATCACTTCAACCATTACTTACAACTTCCACCCATTACTCATCCATCCGACCACCCACCCAACCACCCATCCCCCAAACATCCAAACATCCTCCATCTCTCCTTCACTCCTGCTATCCACCCACCCACCCACCACATTCCAAACCTCATCCCTCTCCTTCATCCTGCTATCCACCCACCCACCCACCCACCCGCCCACCCTCGGTAACATCATATGTCTCATGTTCATGTTGTTATCACTTACCCATTTCCCCATTACTAATCCAGCCATTCATTACTCATCCAGCCATCTTGAACAAGTTAATTGAACCCTACAGCTGGCATTAATGTATTTCTTCAATTTTTACACCTATTCAGTCACATGACTGTGCCCACAACAATGTTACCCTTTTAGATGGAATCACTGGAAGGTGTTATGCAAAGAAAGATAAGAATGATTGGATCGAATTAGGCACAAATCTTAGAATTATGTGATCACAAATTATAATGAGAACAAAGCCTTTCGAGTCACGTGGTTAGGTGATATATCACAATCCTGTCAAAAGGGCCCGCGTCTGTCGTTCATTTCAAAGTGACAGATCTTGAAAAGTACGCAATATTTTCAGATGAAACTTGGGGAAGATGTTCATGACATGTTGGTCTCTCACATAACAATATCAGTCACTTTCCAAAGTCAGACTTTCATTCTCCTAAAACTCCCATCCATCCATTCAACAACCCTTGGTAATATGACACTCCGCGACATATGCCAAACCATCTATCCAAGGCTAAGATTTGAACAGCCAAGCAAGAATAAGATCAGAATCACTGAAAACATTGATCAGGACCAATAAACGGTTTGAGTGCATTCAAGCTAATTGCTATTCATATATACCTGCAAGTCTGAAAACACTGAAATATAGCAATTTTGTAGCAGCAGTTTAAGTGCTTTTGGAAACTGCCCGCCGAACTGCTGAATTTATATTGAATATTGTGTAGTTGCAGGTATGTAGGTACCCACTGGGACCAAGCAGAGTGTGGGTTTCTGATTGTCGCCTATACATCAGGGTTCGGAGTATATAGTGACCAGCGCCTAGTGGAAGGAATGCCAGATCCAGCGTCTAGGAGGTGGGTTAACTGCGAATGCATATATACGTTATATATGAATAATTTGGGCATTTCATCTGCTCTGTGATTGTATGAACCATCTCTACTCGCTGCCGAAACAAGTAAGTTTGTAAGTTTAATCATTGCAGGTGCAGCAACAAAATAGGTTCAATGGCACTCACCCTCGACCATCTTCCTGGGACGAAAAAATCAAGGAAGTTCCTATTGGGAGATCACGGACCATACCCCACTGTACTATTGAAATAAAGACTTGAACAATGGACTCCTCCCCCCACCCTAGTCACAATAGTGACTGACAACATATTGGCACCTTTCGGTGGCCTTTGTCACTAGGCCTATGGAACTAGATATAATGGAGCCTGGGTATAAATAGTTCCCATGAACTCTCAATGTTAAGATGAAAACCCAGTCATAGACGAGTGTTCGACGGTTGGAACAGTTGGGAACTCCCGAGCAGCATGAATATTCGATGCTGAATTGTAGTTGTCAGTCATCCCAGTCTTGGGGAATGTTGTGGGACAACAGCACGAAGCGATTGATGACGACAGTGGGACATGGGCCCTGCCTCACACCCCCCCCCCCCCCATCATGCACACTACTGCCATGCGCCACCTAGAAATATCTGCATCAGGACATGTCCAATGAATGGAGGGCACTCTTTGCTGAGTCTGCATCAATGATGCTACACACCCATCTCTCACCAGCAACCTGACATTGATGCATGATTCTGCCAGTGGCAACCAAAGGTGCAGCGAAGTGAGGTAGTAGTAATGAAATCCATCCATTCTTCATCCTTCAACCCCTCTGTAGGCATTCATGCCTCACTAGAATAGAGCAAAACTGCAAGCACAATGGAGCCAAACACTCGGAGCTTAATTCTCTCTGCCCAGGTGTAGTCCAGTCCAGAGAGGCTTAGTCCTGACCAAATCCCCGTTTACTTAGATATGCGGACTCAGAATCGAGTCAGAGTCTGGCAACCTGATCGCCATCAGCATTCAAAATAGCTGGTGTAGCACGCGAATGCTCCTCAATAATTTCCTTAAAAAGGACAATAAACGGAATCAATCAAGGAGCAAATTGCTACACACTTTTGGATGTGCATAGTAGTCTGTTTGTACACAAAACTATAAACAGCTACGGTTTCAACATTCCTCCCCAATTGCTTTAAACAAGTGCCTGGCACTATTTCAAACGCTGGTCACCAGTCCAGACTCAACTACAGCACGGTGCTAATCACCAATGTCCAGTGACCCCATTATTCTGTATATACAGCCCAAGACAACCACCAGCCCAACCCAGTGGGTCCCAAGTCCTCCGGGCCATTAGGCCATTTCGCTTCTCTGCTTTTGTAGAGGCCTGGAAGGAGAGGCTGCACCTCCGGGACTAGAAATAATTGATGCTTTCTTACGAAGATGCCGATGAATAGGTCGGGTCTACTATGACTAAAATATGCCAGTATGCGTATGCCGTCTACATCTTACCAGTAATAGAACCCACTCTTTTTCCAAGTTCTGTGCATCTTCACATGACCACCATGTAGTTGCGTATACTTCCTAAATCGCAGTTTTGAGTCCCTGCACCGTTTGAAGTGCCCTCAGGCCCTGGAGTGGCTGTCAAGCTTTCAGTATCAGGCTACCAGATACACCCGAATGCAAAAGGGAATTAATTATGATCCTTCCGTGAGATGTTGGGAGAGCATACTCGAGACATGCGCATACCCAGTGATACCAGCATGGTTGATTTGGAACCAAGGATGACAGGATGTCTTGTGATACCCTGACTGATTACCGAGTAGATATCATTAACTGGCATGGTTGGACAAATGTTGTTTTGCTAAAGACGCATGTACCTCTTTTTGGTCGCCCCTTACTGGGCCCTTCGGAGTCCAGAGAGACCTTAAGGTACAATGGTCACGAACAACTTTTCATAATTTTGTTGGGAATGTCATCAAAAATACAAATGGTCATTTAATTTGCTAAAACCTGACTTCAAAGTCAGTGAAAATCTGATTTTTTTTTTTTGACATGACATCATGAGGGACCATTCTGCTAGATTGGGCCATGAACTGTTTGTATCCAAACATGCCCGTCCTCCAAAGATTGGGGTTTTGGTGGGAACATTACGCATGCACGAATCAGCACTGACGTGAAGAATACCCGTGTTCTGATTTTTGCGTGCTACAGAGAATCTTTACAGAAATGATGCACACTCAGCGTTCTGTTTCTCTGAAGCCAGGTTTGGCGCAACGTGTCTTAGCGCTTGGAATGTAAGAACTGCCTGCCTGCCCTTTGATGCTTTTCTTGAATATTTCATGTGCGGTATTCTGGCCAATGCATTATTTATAAGATATTTGGCCAATAAAACGCAGTAACACACATAAATCAAATTTTTTGGTGGATGCATTAATGTAACAACAGAAACAGTCCACGAATTTTAAAGAAAATTAATTTGTTACCATCAGTCTTAGGCGCATGGAATGCTGCAAGCCTGCAGACAGACTGTCACTGCTGGGGTCCAGCCATGCCAAATCCCAACCGATTAATGGAAGATGCTGGAACAACCCAAATGTGGGCGGAGAGATTATCAGCAGACGCAGCCACACATACATTACAGGCTACATATTGTCCCTGGGTACCGTGCGCTATCTTGATCGATAGAACACTCACACAGCTGCTCATTGAACTTGGCCCCTTCTGCAAGTTTTTAGCGCAGCATGGAAAAGCGAGATGGCTGTCTAAAGGACAACTGGATATACCATGATTTTATTGATGGGCCACTGGAAACCTTTCATAAATGACAAATACAATAATTTTGCACGGAAGGACTGCAAAGAGTAAATGATTCCCAAGCATCATGTAGTTAGGGATGTTATCTAAAGTTATTTTATGCGTCTGGCCGCAGGTCGGTCGGACGGGATGCTTGTGCTGCTATGACTGGCCTCATTTTTAGTCAAGTCTGGCAAGGAAGCTCCAGCGGACGCCTCCGCACACCTCAGCGGCATGTATTGTTGTACTATAATAGGCCATAATTAATCTGCCAGTGCGCCCGGCTCAAGCCCGCTGGTATTAGAGCGATGTCAACCTATTGTTAGGGTTCTATTCAGCACGAACAGTCCTAGATACCACTCGCAACAACTAAAATGAAGTCCCTGGTTTCATTAGCATCGGACACTGTACGTGAATACCGTGCGTGCATTTTTATCACTATGCAAGTGCGAAATGGGAGTGTTTGATTTTCTAGCACGTGTATTTACATTTCGTTTTGATTACTTTTCTGCTGTCACAGATATGTAGGAAATTTAATATAATACACAATTGGGTTGTGTCCTTATTCTAAATATATCTTCGCCTATAGTACGAGACCGCCGATTCGGCCAACATTTGCTTCTACGTAGTATGATCGCTGTATCTGATGCTATGCGACTTCCCTATTCAGGGTTCTTACACTTCTTCCTTGACATAATTCCATGCCTTTTACCCAGAGTTCCCACTCCAAAAATGGTGTACCGCTACAGAAAATCATTCATAACTCGAAAACGGAAGGGATTTTCGACTTTTCGGTGCATCAGCGGACTCCTAAACCTATTTGAGGCTGCTCCCTTTCCATTGGTAACCGACTTTTGAGAAAATTCGGTCGTAGCCCGGCTGTGCCTCGACCCATGGTACCAGTTCCGCAAAAAAGGATAGTATCTGCCGGGCTACGACCGATTTTCTCGAAAGAGGTACAGATCGATGGAAAAGATCATCCTTCAATTAGTTTAAGGAATCCGCTTAACATCCGAAAAAGTGGGAAATTCCTTCCGTTATCGAGATATGAGCGATTTTCTGTAGCGGTACACCATTTCTGCCATAAAGTTTTGTAGCCGGCAGCAAATCTACTATTTATTGCGTTGTAATTGTTGCTAAATGTACGAAGCTGTGTGCGTTTTTAGAACAACCAGGCATATATACAATGTTCTGCATACTGTGTACAATCGCCGACTCCATAGCCACCACCATAGCCACCCACGGTCGTAGACTTTATTGATTTTAAAAGGAAAGTAAAGAACAACCTCGGAGAAAACATCTTTTATTTATTCAACGATGGTAATAAGTGCCTTTGACAGTTTTTTTCCCACTCATTTATTGGACTTTCAGACTTTAATGACTTTTAGGAGCAAAATTCCATTACCTTTTCCGGGTTTTCAATGACCCGTACGAACCATTCCTTTAAAAATCAAGCAATAGCCACCTAGGTTGAAATCACATAATTTTGTCACAACAGCTTATTCAATTGTATAGCCAGTTGTATAGCCAGTGAAGTAGAAAAGACGAAAGGAGCTCAATGGGCAGCGAGCTCGAAAACAGGTGCAAAATACTTTTCAATGAAGGCCCTACAGCATTACCATTATGTTCACGCTCCATGTAAAAGAAGTGTATTGTAAAAAAAAAACAGTTTTTAATATCGATGACGGAGATTGAGGCAGTAAGAACGGATTAAGGAGCGCGATGCAAGTTTGCACGGCAGGCCATTGAAGGCGGAGAAATGTTGTACTTGAATAGGCCTGATGACTGTAATAACAAAAATAACATTCTTCTGGACGCACCGAATGTCACACCACTTACTGTTGAACTTTTTTGTACTAACATTAACCGAAGGTTCGTAAATTGTGCCTATACTAATAATCAAGGAAGAAACGATCCGACAGAGGTAAGTTAGCGCTCTATCAACAATCAACTATCGACGGCTCGCTCTCCTCTGTTTTGCTCATCCCGAATTACGCCATTCAGCAGAGATTTTACAATGTTCTGCAAACTGGAATAAGCGACGTGTACAGTATCGCGCGGAACTTGCATCGCAAGGGCGGGATGGGATACTGATATGGACATTCCTCGCTACAAGCACTGTTCAGGCCTTTGCCGTGCTTAGCGCTTCGCCCAGTATCGGTCCTCTGCTTGCAGAAGGGTTTGGGGGGGCGTACAAAGTGAGCCCCGATGGGGCTCTTTCGACATCACGTAGATGTTTGTAGGAAATTGGGGGAGGGACAGGGAAAGGCACTACTTGTACGTCCTCAAAGTCATAGCACCCTGTGTGTTTTCACTGTGAGTCGAAATATAGACTATTCCCAACGAAAGGATTGGGAACCAAAAACTACCCGTCCCTTTCTTTTAAATTGAATAGCATGGAGGGGGGGGGGGGGGTGAGAAATACAGAGAACCCCCCTCCATTACACTCTCGCATAAATAAACAAAGAAAACCATGTTTCTCCAAAGTAATTGATCAATGCTTGGGGAAATGTTAGCCTAGGACTAGTAAGATAGCAAACCTTCAGGCTTTGAAAATATTTGCCTCTCAAAATGACCCCCCTCCCTCCTTGTCTTTCCACAATTTCAATATAATTTTTCTCAGGGAGAAAAGCAATGAGGAAGTTCAGGAGGAGAAGTGAGAACTAATTCCCCACCCCCCCCTCCCCCATCCCTCTTGGCAATTATCCATGTAATCCCACTTCAATGCCATAAATATTTAATTCCTTTCCCCAATGTTTTTTTTTGTTAATTCATCAGCTCTTATTACCGCGCCTCCCTTGTACCCCCAGCTTTGCAGTTGACTGTACAATCATGTATTGACTAGGACACAGCTAGTGCCAGACAGCGGGTTGCATGGCTCCGCCCATCCAAGTGATAGGAAAACTCCAAATACTTAACAGTATTGCGGGGCGTAATAAAGTAGTGCAGATTTCTTAAATGTTTGTCAGCACGTGCGCCGGCAGAGCAACGAGTTAATCCGGGGAACACAATGTCTCTCGGCCAGCACTGTATATAAAAAAAAAAAAAAACCCCCCAATTATTGTGCAGACCGACGCGCGAGAATATATGTATGTCCGCGGAGCCTGTGTTTCGGAAAACGGGCACGTGAGGCAAACAGGAGAGGTGGGAGGGGGGGAGGGGGGGGAAAGTATCGACGACTTGATTGTCATATTCATTAAGTGTAGAGAGACGGTCAACTCCAGCATCGCTGTATGGTATAGATGATAGTAAACAACTTGAAAGCAAAGTGCGGGTCTAAAACTGGGGGTGTGGTGGAAACAGTTATACGAGGCTGGTTATGAAATTCCTCAAATTTGTATTATTCGAATTGAGTGGATTCGATGCGAAGGAAAAATGCGAACGGAAACAGCTGCAGGCGGGTACGTGATGGAACACGCTCTGCCACAGTAGCCGCTTGGCGAGTGAAAAGGATTACATACTAACCATTTTGTTTTAGCAACGGCTATATATAAATTCTGATCGACCTACGCGTATATGTCTATATTACTTATGTTATCGCAGAGTAAAATGCAAGCCACAATTGAATCGAAATCCCTTGATAATTTCTTGCCATGGAGTATTAGCGCAAGATGCACGTGTGTACGCAATTTATTGTACTTCGTTACTCACCCGCCCGCATGTACGGTTGAGAGACTTTTGAAAGTTAGATCGTCATTTTCCCATAGTGTTACAAAAAGGGTCATAGGACATGATTATGACAAAAGTCACTACCAGACTACCACGTTGAAATCCTTTAGAAACCTCAACCACTAGATAGAAATGGTCGCGAAGAGTAATAACTTCCACTTGTTCCCAGTTGAATTGCACTCTGATTTTCCTAGCTCTACTCCTTCCCTGAATTTCTCTTACTACAACGTCAAAAAACATGATTTTCTATCGCACCAGGCCCAGGCCAGCGTCATTGACATTCCAATACAAAATTTTTCAACCCAAATAAAAAAAATAAAAGGGAACCCGAATAAGCTGAAGTCGAACGATCATCCCGCGAGTGGTAAAACGTTGACCCAACGAGGAGGCGCAATATATCAAGATATGGAAAATTTCAACTCCGCCCCGCCTGCTCACAAGTTGGCACGTGGCCGGATAGAACTGGAATGCGCCTGGATTCAGGTATCGGTAAAGCAATGTGTGTGCAGGTGTGGTATTCCATTTGCAGCTTCATGTGTGTGCAGGGTGGTATTGGAAGAAAAGAGAAAGAGGAAACAGGTTAGCATGCACAAACTCCCAGGAGGAAAATCTGGGCCACCCGTTTTTGTGATTATTTCGGTAGCCTGTCGCATCAAATCAATCAGATTCAGGGCAGGGAAGCGAATACTGTGCAGAGAGTAGATAGCACTACCAGAATCTTCAGAAGGCTCGAGATGAATTCTTCACTTGATCGGTAGTTGTGAAACGGCACCAAATCTACTAACCTTTTGTTAATAGCATGGGGCAAAATTGTAAACTGCTGACAGTTGTAAAATTGCGTTTGATTTTGAAGGCATATTTTGCTTATTTATTCTCCAAAACTTGTTCTATTTCTCTACTCCATAAAGCGATCCCGATGGTTAATTTCTATACCCCTGGTACATATCAATGTTTATTTTGTTTATTTCAGTTGATGAAATCGTTACCAAGGGCACACGCACGCACCGTGGCGTTCTTTACCCCTACCCCTTACTTTTATAGGAGTCTCATCAAAAACAAATTTTTCACACGCACACGTCTCGTAACGGCCTTGTACCCAGCGAATTACTCTAGACTGTGCATCCGCGGCCGACCTCCCCCCAATCGCCGCCCCCCTCCGTACGCTGCCCAATCAACATGTAATTGTTTATCGGGGTTTCAAGACGTCAGAACCTACATTTCACTATAGGCATATTAATATAAAAGACCAATTACCGTTATAATAACATATGAAGCAATAGGATTAAGGGGGATAGGAGCAATAGGATAGGGTGGGGGGACTAATGGAATGTAAGCTGAGAGACTGACGGCTTCTTACTCTGCCGACTTCTTACTCAGCCTCATTATATCAATCTGAAGCCGACAGTGATAGGTGGGATCGTCTGCCTAAGGGGCGGGAGTGGAGCTAATGAGACAACATTTTTTCTCTTTTATTTTCATCTAGTAAGGGATATGACAAAAAAACAGTGACAACATGGCGCAAATACCATGAACTGTGCGTAGAGAAAAGAATGATACTTCAATTCAACTTGATACAAGTATGATTAAAAAGAGAAACAATCACAACACTGTTTTCTGCAGCCTCTGTGAAATACAAAATGAGATCGTGCTATGACTCCCTTTGCCTGTGACATTCACACACAGTAAATCTGGCATCTTCACGTTGATAGTAACCATTGTTAGGCCATTGTTGTGGCTTGTCTCGTCTTGCACGGAGATAAGCGAGTATTAACTTCTCGCACAATAAGTAATGATCACAGCAGGCGCCGGAGGAGCATTACAGCCACAGCTCGGGACGAACAATAGCGGGGTGTGCCGAGGCAGGCAGCCGTGCTCGGGGGGGGGTGGGTGGGCGCGCTATGAATGACGGCCGTGAGTAGGCGAGTACTGCGGCGAGACGCATAAGGAATTTAGATAACGTCCCTTACCAAATGTTCATTAAACTCTCAAAGGAAAAATTCAAGGCCTCTCATAGCACAATCAGTGAGGCTGCAGTACATGACAAGATTTGGAGATATGCTGTGATGTGTGTGGTAGGTAAACATCACGATTATACTCAAACATGTGGAATTTTGGAAAATAGGGAAAATAATACATGAGCATCTCCAGATTCTAGTGTTAGCGTGGAGAAAGTGAGTTCCATGAGCATCAAATTCATTAAGTTACAGTGATATCATATGTTTTCACGCTCGTGTGCTCAATGTTGTGCCATCTAGGAAAAAAATGTGCCGCAGTGTGATCCACGTTCGCAAAATGGTGATGCGATAATGGATAACAGAAAGCCTTGAATACGGTAAACAGGATGGTCTGCTGGGGGGGCACCAATGGCATAGAATAAGAATATACTTCATTCACCATCACTGCCTTCCCGACACCATCACTGCCTTCCCGACACCTCACTGCCTTCCCGACACCATCACTGCCTTCAGGACACCATCATGATTCCGAGCACCCAGTGTTGCACAAACCAAAGAATCTATTTTACTCTAAACTTATAAATGGACTCACATCTGATCCCTGGTCCCACTGTCGAACTTGTCACACAAACTCGTCAGGCCGAGGAAGAGCGTGTTTGTGGTAAACTGGAGGAGGGGCAGGATTCTGTGTGGATACCGTTGTGAGGGTCTGCTGTCTCGCACAGTCTTGGCGTCAATCGCCACCCACTTGTCCGTCTTGCGGCCTATAGGAGGGGAAGTAAAACTATGGCAAGCTTCTCCATTGAACAGGACGAAGAAGAGTCTCTGAATTTGCCTTGAGGTGGGTGTCTTATTAGGAGGAGACGCGAAAATGCCAATGTGAAGGCCCATGCAGAGGATGACTTTTTGTTTTTTTCTTAGCAAATTTGACGTCATTTAAAAGAAGTCTCAAGTCTTGAACATTGCATCCATGTTTGGTCAATCAAGGCTGAAAACCAATCTGCCTAGGGGAAGGGTTAGGGCTACGTTCTTCGGACGCATGAAACTGAAAACCTCACTACACATTTCGATATCTGCACCACCCCTTTCCTTTCAAATGATCATCCCCTCAAAGAAAACACCCATTGTTTTCCGAGAAAATCAGCAGGCTTCCAGCTGACACTATCCTCCTCAACATGCATTAACGGCTACTTGCCAATGGTATGACCTAATTGATCCAGGAGGACATCCCAATCTGAATATTGGCAAATCGATGCAATGTCCTTGGGCATCATGGACAGAGCAGATGAACAAATTTCCCTTCTGAAATATCATATCAGATGCTACCATGCACTCCCCCGCCCTTGGATAATTGTTTCTTCTGTGATTTATCTTTCATGTGGATGATTGGAGCTATATCAGGGGTCTCCACAGAGTCCAGCAATCACTTTTTCGTACTGTCCATAGTTTTCCGGCAAAAATAAATATTTAAACTTCAGAGGTTCCTCTTCCATAACCAAAATGAATTGTGATGTTTGTCATAACAATACATTTGACTCCCAATGTGTCAAAGCTGCTGAAATCCCCCACCACTTGGTGGCCGGTGAATTTACAAAACACATGGTGGTAGTAGTATGACTAATGATTGAATGTCACCCAACTCTGGGATAAAACAGAACCCTCTTCACATGTATGATCCAACAAGTAAAATGGTTTAAATGGTCAAAATACAAGTGGATAAAAAGATTTTTGTCTCTACCAAGATCAGAGACTTGCTACCAGTTGAGATGGATTCTGGTACTACCTGCTTTCGTCTTTCTGCCCCCCATCCCCCCTCCCCCCCCCCCCACCACACCCCCCTCCCCCCCGCCCCCTCTCCCAGTCTTGGGTTGTAATCTCCCTTTCTGGCTTGCTACCTTGCATTTTGTGGTTTCTTCTTTGTATCAGAGGTGTTTGTAACACCTTGTACACATTCCCCGAATTTTGGTGGGTTGTTCGGGTCTAGGACCTCACCCTGTCTAGAACAGGGTTGGGGATGTGGTAACGCAGGGCTGCTCCCTGTAGAAATTCTGCTCCAACAAATCAATCACGATGTGTGCGCAGAGTGAGCTTGATGAATTGAGGAGAAGAACGAAATGGTGAATAAGAGGTACTTTTCCCCTTGACTTTGTAACGTTCAATGAGACAATCTATTTTTGAAAGCTAATTTTATGTCATCTACTATTTATTGTTTGATTTTTTGATGCCTCTATAAAAGTCCAGTGGAAAAAGAAATTTCTCCAGAGCGAATGTGAACTGAATGATATGGATCTATTTGGTAAGCAAATTTCAACATTTACTATGTAAATCATTAACTTTTTTGTCATATGTAGATTGCATATGCAATATGTAACATATGTTACATATGTGGGGATGCCGCATATGATAAACAAGGCCCCAGTGTCTCGCCTGATTGCACGATCCGTGTTTCCTTCTATTAGTCACCATGCAAACTCTTACAAGGCATTCCATGTGTTGCTTCAATTTGTGGTATTAGCATTTAAACAAACAGACTACGAATCAGTGACCAATTTCAAATTTGTAAGGACTGATTATTGGCAATGTTCTGCTGGAAATGTGCTACGATTGCCTAAATTAGGCAGATTAGACACAATATTCAACTTTCTATTGACCCTTTTTCCCACTTCACATATCTCAGGACCAATGGTGGAATACAAATAATACATTTCATGGGAATCCGACCAACTCTTGAATAGCCATGAACAGAAGCAATTTATAATACCCATTGCCTAACCCCGCAGTACTCCGTCAATGTTTAACATTTTGGGGGACTAAAGGTAAATTTATAATACCAATAAACTTCAGGGAAATCGAACAAACTTTGAAGTTTGGAATGAATCATGCAAAATAAGACACTGAATGACCTCCATGTCCTCCAGCTTATGTAGAAAATGTTGGAGAGTTAAGGTAAGCCAAATCTACCGAGTTTCATGAAAATCCAGCAAAATTTGGAATTATGCATAATTTAGCAAAAGAGACACGTTGAATGACCTACAGTGATCTAATCAGATCGTGTTCACTCAACCCCGAAACTACATACAAACTTTCATCAAAATCGGTCTTACCAGTTCGAAAAAATCCTGCTAACGAGGAAGTGGGACCACAAAACCACACATACATACACTCACACACACCATACCACACAACGAAGTGATCGCAAAATCTCTTCCTGAACTTTGTTCAGAAGCCGAGAGAATAAAAATACTCCAGTGTCAATTATTTAAGCATCGTATATTGCACTTATAGGGATAGCAAGGATGCAGACTCTTTTTGGCATAAACACTACAAGAAACATAGGTGCACATATATTTCCATTATCTGTTGATTGCTTGGAACTGTATCGCTAGCACAAACAACATATCAATATAAGCCCACATGTTCATCTCTTACCAACACACAATTCATCATGCCTCAATTAAAAGGAAATAATTAGGACCTAGAACTGATGAACCAGGGACTGCATTTTATATAATGACTAACTGATGGGCAAAACATGTAAATGACCTAATTATTTTTAGGTGCTGATTTGGCAAATTAGCAACGAGGGCTGGGGGAATTCCCGACGTTTCAGATTTTGGCTAAACGAAGCTATTAATTATGATGTCAAATAACGTAGGAGTGTCTTATCCCTCATTACAAACACCAATATGTGCTTGAACTCTCACATGAAGTAACGCCTCTAACTGACTTGGTCACATGAGTTCAACGCATCAAGACATTGTGTGTATCCCTGCCATTTGGTCATGTCCACAAAACTGCATTGTCATAGAAACAGGCTCACAGTCAGTACATTTGAATGACCTTTACCAATACCAAATTACCTTTACTAATAGGCCATAGTGTAGATTTGGAAGGGCTACCACCATGCACCCTTTGATAATGAACACCAATACAGTGTACATTGTTTACTATAGTATGTTTGCGTTGATGGGTTTGAAGTTTTTTTTCTATGTTACGTCGTATAGGGTATGTAATTTCCAATCCGGTGTTTTTTTTTTTCAAAAGATGAATTCAGTCCCTTGTTTTGAGAAGAAAGATGTATTTCTTTCTCCTGTGGGTTCAGAGCCATGAGGCCATCATGAAACCCTGGGCCGAATTATTCTTGTAGCAGCACCAGCGACAATTCGCCGTCCCTTCTCGACAGAGCTTGAATGAGATTGAGGAAGGGGAACTAATCCCAAACCTGCTCCCGTGACTGCCATTTCACATCCTCTCCAAAATGCAAACATATCGTGGATCCAGGATCAGACACTTCCACAATTTTCTCCGGAACCCGAGGAGCAGGAGATCCATGCCCGCCTCGTCTGCTTATAAGCTGACCAACAAGCTTATCGCAAACATACCAAAACAGGGTCCCCAAGACCAGACTGCCTTATACCCCTATGTAACTGTGAATAGGCTATTAGACCCCGATAATTAATTATAAATATTTTCCTAACACACTGCCACACCAAAATTTGGTCACATCATGAGTTGTGGAATTGCAGACCAATGACCACCAGTATACAGTGACTACAACCTGTAGCCAAGTGGGGGGCTCGGAGGCAGGAACGTTAAGAGCCAATCCGATGCTCCAGACAAGTGTATGGTGGCGGCTACCTCACCAGCGCCCAACATCAGAGGGAATTCTATCTAACTGAGGATATTGTGACAATTTAGGCTAGTCCATGCTAAAGTACCAATTGGCATTCAATGTTTGCATAAGGACGTTGGTTTGATGGTTTGGAAATAAACTCTCTGAAGCAATCAAATCAATCTTGTCTATTCGTTCTATAGACTACCGCCGTATAACAGGATTCCATCATTACTTCATGCGGGAGGTGGCTACAAGATCAGTTAATCGTCAAAGGGAGTTTTCTGTCAGGACTAAAGAACGAGACAAACATCTTACATCATTTGTTGGAGTCAAACAAGGATCTGTGCTGTGATGGAAGAAATTGGGGACATTTTTTCATGTGTTCTCAATTACTTTGAGCAGAAAAATTCAGCATAAAAATTAGATAGATGACTGACTGGGAAAAAAAAAATGAAAAACCCCGGACCAATCAGTGATGGCAAGTGCAGTAGGACTCTGACTATGGCCCTGTACATAAGTACCTCCATTCTAATTACAAACAAGAGGCCTCCCGCAGTGTATACTGAATTGTATGATGTATAGACAGACGGTGTCATCTAATCGCCACTAGCCCTGGCATGCGCGTATTACACCCTCCAGCTCCCTCCAGTTGTTTTATATATGCATCACTTGTGTAAGCTTGCCACAGTAGTCTAATGAAACTGTATATTCTCTTTCTAATCTGAAGACGGCCAATCACGTCATTTGATTAAATTTCGGCCTGTAATTTCACAGCATAGTGGCAGGTACAGTGGTATGGAGACTTACTGGTTTGAAAGTTGCTATGATGGAGCTGAATGACAAACGCGATTAGTCCTCACTCGCTTGCCTTCTCAATACCACCGTAGGAAATCCGTTTTAGCAGTCTAAACAAGACTCGATGTCGGAATTAGTCTGTAGTGGAGTATTTTGTCCCGCGCTCTATACCACATTTGACGTTTGCTGGATCCCAAGATATTCAACGTTTCCTTGACAAGACTAGCGTACTGATTAACTATGGGCCGCAGTAATTACCTTGCGCAACACTCACTATATTGATTGCGCTCAGCAGAGGTCGCACCCTCTGGAACCAGCACCCTAGAATTAAACAATTGATTGCGTGACCCAATCTTCCTTGGTGTGTGTACAGAAGTGTTTGACACAGTGTTACTCCATTTTTCAAAGTTAAAGGAGAATGAAAAAAGACTTCTAGGGCTAGGAAGCAAATTTGGGCTTTGTTCTTGTCCTTTTGTATTTTTCTCGGGAATGCTCAAGCCCACCGGAAAATCTTTTCACTTCCAGTAAGTGATCTAGCCGTCAAGAACCTTGGACCTAATTGGACAATTCTCTTTCACTTTAGACATTTATTTGTTGGAATTATTGTTTTGAAGCATGTTTGTGGTTACCAGCCAAGCTGTTTGTGGTTACCACCAAGCTGTAGTCAGATTGCACAAAAGTGGCAGACTCATCATGAATCACACACTTACTCTGTACAGTAATAATAATAACACAAATTTCATAAAGCGCCATATCTCTACAACTTATCCGAGCGCTGTGCAAAGAGCAAATGGGAACAAACAATAACCTGGCATAACATGATGACCTCAATGCAAGAGATGGTTTTTCAGCAGAGATTTGAATCAGTTCACATTGTCACAGGGTCTTATGTACGATGGGCAGATTATTCCCCAAAGTGGGTGCCGCTACAGAAAACACCTATTAAATAATCCCCGAAGGATTTAGTGGCCGCTTTCTAGGAACTTGAGAGGTTCTGTTTAATGACCTACGACCCCTTAAACATGTCTCGTTGGTGAAAAGCTCCTGGACTATATTGGAGGAGCGCCATTTGAGCTTTCCAGTAGACACAGTAACTTAAAGATGAGACATTGTTCGATGGGGAGCCATGTAGAGAGCCAGTGGAGGGACCAATGTGATCCATGTTACGCACTTGCGACGGTCCCAGAAGCAGCATTCTGAACCACTGCGACGATGCAACAATTCTTAGAGATGCCAGACAAAGCGATTGCAACTGTCTAATTGAGAGGTCACGAATGTGGACTAATTTCTCAGTGTGACCCCTTTGAAGATGCTACGGATTACTATGAATGTTCGTACGTGAACGTACCCAGATTGTGTCATACTTTCTAACATGGTTATCCATGCTCATAGTTTCATCACTATGAACCTTAGGTTTCTAACGGAGGCCTTTGGGAGAATCCAAATCATTTCTACGTGCAAGAGGGGGATGAGGTTACATACTTACGCATTGGACGAACGAGAAAAAGCATTTCCGTTTTGTCGCTGATTTAGTGAGCCTATTGACGTCCTCCAGATTTCATATCAGCCACACATCTACGATTGTGCTGAAGCTTGCTGCTCATCTCCACTGATTTTGGGATTGCATGACATGTTCACTGTGTCATCTGCGTAAATTGTGCACGCTAATACCAACCACCTGTCCGCAATGGTGGAATCTTGGACATCCTAAGAATCCCAATTAATAGCAACTGCCATATACCTCTAGGCATATAAGACCTAATAATGTGCTCCAACAATGTCCTAGCTTACATGCACATTTTACATGCTATGCGTAACTTCCCCCTTCAGCATATATGTTCAATAATTGACCAATTAATCTTTTATTTATTACCAATAAAGTGGTTTATGGCAGTTTTTGTTTTTCTTCCTTAGTGCCTTCAGCCAAATACTCTCATTGTATTATTGAGAGTATTGTAATATTCAATATCGATCTAATACACAGACAGGGAAAATTATCCAGAAGGTCACTTTGAGACAGTGACCCAGGACACCTTGCATAGTTGCTAACAGTTGCAAGCAGGCATGCTCAACACTGTTACAGTTGAGGGGTCAAAGTTGTATTCTCCCCACAGCACTATCATCAAGCCAATTTTTAAACTGTCACCACTGATTGAAAACATAACTAGTTTATCCACGTTTTGCTTTGTTTTTTCAATGTTGGTAAGTGTTGAGGGGAATTTCCTGCTGGTAGGATGTGGTAACTTTCATCAGGGTAGTTTTGGAAGCTTGTTCTACACACTGTTCATGTAATGACATAAAGCCAGTTTATCCCCCTCCCCATGAATATTCCCCATCATATCATTGTCATTTCATTCACTGCAAACGGAAATGCTTATTGGGAAGGGTTCCTTCACATGTATTTCTCACGTTGGTGAAAAAAACAACAACACAGGTGTACTTTTGTTAGGCAATAAGCACAGGAAAACTGCACGCTTTGGCTCACAGAGGTTATATATGTGAACCTGAAAAACTGTCTCTATAGGTCCCTAAAACCCATTTCAATACGATGTTCCTAGTGGTTATTGGCCTTCAAAAGTTTGGGGCCATTAGGCAGAGAAATTATAAGGAGAATCCCAATTGTGCAATAAGCGCATTGTAATGTATTTGAGTGTTTCCTTTTGTTGACCGTCAACCTTTAGCAGAAATTTCGTTGTCTTTCTCTCACTCTCTCACCAAGGGTTAACATCACTACTTACCGACCCACTCCCATTACAGCAATCCTCTCCTCCCATAGAATAAATGCGTTTTGAAGTGGAATCAATTTTTTTGAATTTCAATAGAAAACAAAGAATGTTTGAGGGTTTGTGCGAGTATGACATCATTTATTATTGCATGATGGATCGCATTTTGATCTTGCTCAATACACATGCTCACATACACAAACTTCAATTCCTTATAACTCCGTACGGAAAGTTCCTATGACTTCCGTTTTGAACTGAAGCATTCAGGTTTTTATCAGCTATTGAATTGCCCTGTAATAAATCATCCTGCAGTTGGCCCGTTTAAAAAAGACTGATTTGGTATATTTGCCACTTGGAAAAAACTTGCAGGCCTTCTACGTTCTAATATATGTTAAGGCCATTTGTCATTTAGAAAATTTGACTAGACTTTACCTTGCCTTTATGGGATGGGGGCACGGATGAAGGACCGACAAAGCCCTATGATACAAAAGTCATTGTAAAACTGTTCTTTTGAAGAGCTAAAGATGGGGCCGAAAACCTAACGAAATTGTTCATTTTCAAGCATTCTATGTAGGGGTCTTTAGGCGGCCTTTTGCCAAATAATCGGTTCCCTGTGAATGTCCCATAGATGCCTTTAATTTCTCAAAATACATTGAATATCTTCAACAAAACACCATTTATAATGGAAGTCTCTATCCATTAGGTCTGCTATGTCCAATATTTCACTGAACTGGTCGATAAATATGAAGCGGTAAAAGTCAGTCAGTCAGTCATAAGTCGGTTGGTTAGTTAGTTTTTGAAATGGCATGTTTTGCAACCCAAGGGAAGCTCATCGCATCACAACACCTTGGCAGTCGCGAGAGCCATCAGTGGTCCTAGACCTATACCCTTGGACTATCAGTGAATACATTACAGTAATCAATATGGACTGGCACCAGGAAAATTTGACATCATGCAGAGACTGAGCAATTGTTTACATGAAGATACTTCGAATAAAGCGTTGCAGATCATCCCCTTCTTCAAAGTGCTCACCAAACAGGCTGCCAGATTCAAGGTAAACAGAAAAAAAAGGGTTAAAGGGTGTAACAGAATGGTGCTCCAATATGGAATGGCTATACTTTATCACATGGGGATGCGTTACCCCACTGCTCTGTTTTACTCTGTTGAAGTATGTGCATGCTCCTGTTACTCAAGCACATGAATCAGTGGAGCATCACCAACTGACCATAAGATACGATGCTCAATGTAAAGGCCCGTTCACATTAAGGATGGCGGGGCCCGCCTCACTGTTGGTGCTCCTCGCGCCACTGGTGCCCCTTCACTGCCCCCAGTGACAATGCAAAATATGTAACCAACCACAAGGAAGAGTGAAACGAGTGGGTTCGTAAACCACTAGTCTCGCCTTTTTCGCACATACACACAACAATACACATGCCACAAGTGATCCCTAAGTCTCTTTCTTAACCTTGTTCAGTCTGGAAAACATTTGCCCTCCATCCATCTGCACCTGGTCATCTCAAACGGGCATTGCGCTATTTTCAATCGTAGAGCACTACTGTGAAGCTTGACAGAAAACAATGTGAAGCTAACATTAACGGCAGTCCCGCTTACCTCAGCTGTACACCAAAGATTTTTTTTCACTGTGTTCATGTGGGGCTGGCTTAGCCTGCGCCCCTGGGCTTCAGTACCTGTACTTAAAGCCTGCGTTCACAAACCGAGGCCTACTTGTAGGGCTGTTTTTTAGGCTAACGCTAAGCGGCCAACTTTTGTTTCAACTTCAGGTCCTGACAAGCTTGCATCTCAATGAATAGGACCCAAAAGGCCAATTATTGTAGTTAGAGGATTAGAACTCATTCCTTCCCCATATTGGTCTTTGGCAGGTGAGAATTACTAAATATTACTGAATCAGTCGGAATCTCGAACTGTTTCAAGTTGTGGTTTGTGTTATAATGCGTTGTCACTCTAAGATATAAGAAATAATCATGCAGATTTTCTATAGTAATGTACGCATGTGCCAATGAGAATAATGGGACGCCAAAATGAGCCTGAGTGGGCACCACCTTCTGTTTACCAGAACGATGTTTCAAAACAAGACACGATGGGAAAAAACTGTGGGATTTTCCCCAATTCTTTACGGTCAAAATTAGGCTTGGTAAGTACTAAATTTATATAGAATGTACAATTTAGTGGTTGGAAGTCTTGAATGAGTTTTGAAGGTTATGAGGGCTGTGTAAGCGGAGGGAGAAATGGAGCAGAAACGTGTGTACAGTAAAATTTCTTCGGGATTTTAATGTGACGAGGGCTGGCTAGGACTCTATGTTCTGTCAAACCTCCTTCTTTCTCAGGACTTATGGTGCCATTACATGATTACAATCTTTGGGGTCATGTGACAACTAAACTGCTATTAAGGGTCATATGACATAGGGAAAACACTTTTAGACATCACTTCTCAGTGTTTTAAAAACTGGACCGGTGGCACCCTACAGTACCATTGCCTTCAGAGTAGATAAACATTGAGTTATTCTGCTAAATCCCATTGTCAATTTGCAACAATTGCAATTTCTTGAAAATCCAGCTTGTCAAATCTGACCTGGAACTAAGAATCAGCACACAGCAAAGCATATCAGTTGCTAACTTGTGAAGCCACATCATTAACATAGCATAGCGTACAGTACAGGGTATGTACTCCAAAGGAAAATGTTACATGAATTTGGTATATACCACGATCCAGCAAGCCCTTAACTGACTCAGGAATAAGACCTTTTAAGGCATGAACTCCCAGCTCATCAGGCATACAAATACAAATTGTGCATTCCACCAGATCATGTGACTGATTTTTTCTACATTCTTGTATAACAAACATTTCTGCTAAAGATGCAGGTAGTACTATACAATAACAAATTGCATGCATGCGTAGTGTGCAGTATCAGTATACATCTAATGAACCAGCCAAGTTTATGGGGGCATTTAAATTGAGGGCGGTCTATGAGAATGGGAGGGGGGGGGGGGGGTAGCAGATCAAGCGGGTAAGGCATAGGGCACTGTCCCAGAACTGCATCTCTTAGAAATACTCCGGCTCAAATAACACCAGGCAAATTTCTATAGACTATAGGCATGTTTCTATAGACTGCTTAAATTTGAAAAACAATCCCCCCCCCCCCCACTCTCCCTTGGTAAAAGAATAATGTTCCCCATGACCCATTGTGCTGTCTGAGTGTTTCGTATGACTCCTCAGGACCAGTTCATGGACATTCTCACATATGTAATCAATCATAAATGTGATTCTTTCATTTGTTTTCCATTATGTGACCACCTATAGAGGCCTCATGCAATAATTGCTTCAAATTTTCCTCCTTTGCCTGTTTTAAACCCAATGAACTCTGGATCCCCTGCAGTGCTGTTAGATGAGCCCTGTCTTCTCGATGGTCTCATACTACTAATGATTAACAGTGTGGGAGGCACCGCCTTGATAATAAATTACTTTAGGCCCAAAACTTTCACTTTTAATTTTCTTTTCAACTTTTTGCTTCCTCCACAACTAATTGGTCAAGTGGGTTTGCCAGTTGCATTTCTTGTTTTTCACTAGATTAGGAGCTAGGAAATATGACATAGACATATGGTGTACAGGTATAGACGACTGCAGTGAATGTAACGATTAATAATCTGAAGGATATACATGTGGGGTATGATCAAGGATATCGCAGTTTCAGCCAGTCTCAGCACTGCATGGACAACAACAAGAAGAAATTGTTTTTTTTTAGAGATTGTCATAATATCTATCGACAGAAAACAAATGTACTTGTTATAAAGTTAACATATCCACAACTTTGTATTATGCTTCACTCTCAGTTTTTGAGGTTTGTAGGCAATCTTTGGAGCTTTGTACACAACCAATAAACAAGGCGATCGCCAAAAAGTGTCTCGCCGGTTGTGCAATCGGGGTTTTATGTATTATTACACAAACAACCAACTAGTTCATGCAGACCATTGTTTGTAGTCATGTCAAAGAACATCACATCTTTTCACATGTTTGGTGTTGGGCTTGCGTCCCCAGGTAAGAGAGAGGAAAGAACTCCACCTCAATCGATATTGTTTGGTAAGAGAGGGTTTGCTTGTCGCAGCTTATAACAGCAGTAAAATTGTCACAGGAGCTGAAGTTTACTCGTTCCTCAGTGCTTTATTCTAACATATGGAATTCAAATTCATGAACATCAAACACATCAGATTCAGAAAATGTTAACGGACCATACCTACTGAGTTTGGCAAAATTCTTACTAAGTTGGAAATTGGAATAAGTTATGCAAATTAGGCACATACAATGAGCTTATAACAGCAGTAAAATTGTCACAGGAGCTGAAGTTTACTCGTTCCTCAGTGCTTTATTCTAACAGAGCTATTATATGATGGAATTCAATAAAATCATGAACATCAAACACATCAGATCCAGAAAATGTTAACAGACCATACCTACTGAGTTTGGCAAAATTCTTACCGGGTTGGAAATTGGAATGAATTATGCAAATTAGACGCATACAATGACCTCTACTGACCCCAGCTGTACCTTCAAAATGATCAGGATCAAAGGTGGATCACATCAACCATGTTTTGTGGAAATCCAACAAACTTTCAAAATTGCATAAATTATGCAAATATTAGACAACATTATAAAGACTCCCGTGACCCCGACATCACTTTTAAATTTCTCGGGAACATCGGTAGACCACATCCACCAAGTTTCGTGGAAATCTGACAAACCCAAAAAATTCGCATAAATTATGCAAATTAGACTACTTATTTAGCATATTTTAGGCTGAAAATCTAATCGATTCATCTACCTGTCATCCAGGTCCTTCAGGCCAAACTACATCACTGTAGCACATACGGTTCTTGTGTAATCTTGCTAACGAGCCTAAACATGAAAGAGCTAATTACCCAATTTAATTAATGACTTAGCTGCCCATCAAATCTGATCAGATAGTGTACACCCAATCCCAGTGCTACACACAAAATTTCTTCATAATCGGCCTCATCGTTTGTGAGAAATCCTGCTTACGAGAAAGTCTGACACACACACACACACGCCAAAGTGACCACTAAGTCTCTTCCTGAATTTCATTCAGGCGAGACAAAAATGTTGCTCATTGAGATTTAGCACTGTTCGATACACTTACTCTATTTTTACTACATTTTCTCTAGTTGTAACGGTGAGGAGGTGCTGTGCCTTGATATAGGACAATGGCCTTCAATTTTGAAGGACCACTGCAGGCTCGGATACATCAAGGTTATATTGTGGAGAATGGAAAACTGTATTTATAGGTCTAAACCCCATTTGATACAATGTTCCTATGTGGAGTTAATTGCCTTCAAAGTTTGGTCCATTCCATTAAGCGAGAAAATGGAAAGAATGCCAATTGTGCAATAACACATGACATCACACATGGACATCCCAGGAAGTTAGGTCATGTATTTCATTGTTCCAATCTGTGGAATAAGTCAACAATTAGCAGTAGTTTTTATGCCTTTCTCTCACCAAAGTAACCATCAACACCTACCAACCCACTACAGCAATCCTCTCCCAAAGATTGTTTGCAGGGTTGTGTAAATATGATATCCTTCATTATTGCATGATGGGATGTTTTTTTGATCTTGCGCAATATACATGCATAAACTTCAAAGAACTGTAACTCCGTAACGGAAAATCATATCACTTGGGTTTGGACCGACGCATTCAGTTTTTCCCAGCTAATATATTAGCCCCATCCATAATTCATCTTGCAGTTGTCCTTTAATTCTGACTCAATTCAGATTTAATCTTTGACTTGTTTTTTTTGCCATGACAGACAAGACATATGCAGATATCGAATTGACATATTTTGGTAATTAGTACATGGAAACAAGGTATTAATTTGCTTGGGACAAGTGAAGGCTTTGAATCACTGGCTCTGACCAGAATTTCACACTTGCCCATGAAGGGCAAAGCTGGACAATGAAATTGAAGTGGTGATTGTTTACGAGTATATGGCCTATGTGTTATAAATGAGATAGACATTGAATACATTAGGCTGTATCCCTGTTTTTTTTTCCTTTCTGGCTTCAAACGGGATCAAAAGTGATTTGTTAAAAGCATCACATACTGTACCAATTTTCTAATTCTTCTCATTACTGGCTTTGAATGGTGGAAGAAATAGTGATTTGTTAACACAGAATTTTACACTTGCAGTCAAGACAGACAGGGAACGACCTAACGGCAGTGGGGGTCTACAAACTTCTGATGCTACATGGTATTCACCAGCCAGCTAAGAAACATTCTACCCCTAGAGGGGAAAAAAAGCTAAAATTTCATGCATCAATGACACTGATTATATTTACTGCGGCACTTGCCAAGGTGCAAGAACAACCACTTTTCAATTTCACGCTTTTGGTGGACTTGAAATGAGATAGTTGAGCCGCCTCGGTAATGCCCAGACACTGCAGCAATAGTAGTGACGCAGCAAGCAGCATGCAACCACATGAGCCAACTATCCGACAACCTTTACTTGTACTGCAGAATTGGCACAAACCTTGTGCCAATAGTTAAAGTAATTAACCATGCCAGAATGCAATATTACACTTGAATGCATTGATATCAGAGCTGATGCAAGAATTCCTCGTCATTTACTGTAAATTGCATTTGCCAAAGGTAAATTACATCGTACAAACAAATTTGGCCAAGTAGAACAATGACTACAAGAGCTGACGATGAGATGTGTGAGATGCGATGCCTTTCATGCGGACTAATTACAACAAGTAGGAGAGGGAGAGATATGTTAGAGTGCCAAATGGCACTAATCTCCCAATATGATAGCTGATCATGTCGATCCTCCGTGAGTAACATATCTCCAGCATGGACAGCAGTTTCCTTCTTTACATATCAGCCATTATGAACACAAGCTACAAGTGGACACTACAGCTGAGCAGGCTACAGTATGATACACCGGCCAGCCACAGTAGAAATCACATTTTTTTAACAACAAAATTCATTGTATTCCTTCAAAAGGATAAGCCTACAGGCAATTTTTGAAGGGGGAGGGGGCCTCATTCTCTTGTTTGACATATTCATGATATCAGATGATCCTGCATCAAAAACCTACAAACGAGCTATAAGAACCACTGGTGGCTAAGAGATATTTGCTCTCTTTTAAGGGCCACCTGGTCATGGTAACAATAATGGTAGCATGGAAATTATCGCCAACACACAAACCCAACCCAAAAACACATGAATTATAACAATGAAATGCGAATTGATGCGTGAGCAATGTTCTATCTGATAAACTGTTGACTAATCATTGGAATGTTTTAAGGTCAAGCCTCATGTAATTATGACCGGACTTTGGTACTTTCTATGTATTACATCATGGCAGCCGAAACTCCGAACCGAATTTCAGCTGATACGAGTGTATCGATAAGGCACAACCAGCTTTGGAAAATTGCTTGTTACTCACGGGCGGGAACCGCAGGTCCCCTTAATACAATTCAATGTAAAACATATACGCTTGAAAATCTTGTACCAAACAATGTATAGATGGGATCTGAATAAGAACCTACAAAATTGTTCATAAAATATTGAGGAATAACTCTGCATTTATTTTTAAGTGATACCCTTTTCGTCTTCATGCTAATCGTGGCACAAAAAAAAAATGCCAGCTCACTTTTATAGGGTTTATTTTTTTTTGGGGCGCCTTAGTTGTTAGCTACCCCTGTGATGTCATTATAGATTCCGCCAGCATGCTAGAACCTCCAAATTTGGGGTGTAGGGTTTTGATATGCTCTTTTCACCTGTGCTAGTTTAAAGCCAAATTCTGTTACATGACCATTGGCCTTCAACCTTATTCAGCCTATAATGCTGTAGTGTGACACACTGTAATTTATCCAGATCTATTGTGACTGGACGCTCAAGGAAAAACATTGTAGAGGCAGTTTAACACGATGGCTTGTAATGATAATGTAATGACCTTGATTTGACAGAATTGCATAGAGTCAGAAAATTTAAAAAAAAAAAAAGTTTTATTTGCCAATAAAAAAAGAAACAAGCTGACAGACAAATGGACAGCTGATATATGGATACCATCCCACAGCTTTATTAAACATGGGTTAAAAACAAAGGCACAAAGATGGCATTCCAAATACAATTCCCTTTTTGCCTTTTTAGGACCATGTTAGGACCATGGAATTATGCTGGATTGGATTAGGAGTTCATTTGAAGAATGGCTGCCAGGTGCATTTTATTTTCTACAGTAGATCAAAAAATAGTATATTCATACACCTAGGGAGATGTACAGGGGCAAAAAAAAAATGGCCAATGAAAGTGAAAACCTTGCAGTCCACTAACTGAGGCTTCTCCTGTGGAGCCCAGTGCGTAGCTAGAGGGTCCATCTTTGGAGCCGGCAAGAACGTCAGTGATGCAGGAGAGTGAAGGGGCACTTGAACGACAGGTCTACATGGGGGGGGGGGGAAAAAAAGGGGGGAAAAACAGGAAATGCACTCCTATATGCTCGAAGTAATGCTTGGATTAAACTAGACATGCATCGGACTACAAAAACAATAAGAACCCCATGATTCAGGTGTCATGGGGCCAGTGTTTTTGAGAAAATTTTGAATTCGTTTTAAATTTGGAGAAATTGAATAATTTGTCCTTGAGATGACTGACTGATCCCATAAATGTCTAAATTAATGTAAATTCGGACCTCTGATGTCCCTTAAATCACCTCCAATTCTTTAGGGTCCCGATCCACATGCAGTATTATGCACCAAATTTGTGAAAATGAGACGACAAACTTGCAAAAAACATGACAGTCATGATATTAGTGACCCAGACATTGGGCGGCTATAGCCTGGCTGACAAAAAGCAGGCAAATCAGATCTACATTTGGTGGATCCTGGTGAGGACTTAAAGCTACCCTCAAACCAACATAACTCATCTAATTCACCAGATCAACCATTATATGTTCAACCCAAGTTGTGCAGAGAAGAATTTCCATTAATAGGAGAAAGGAGATTATCAGCTTCAAATATATTAGGGATCCCCACTTCACTTCATGAGGAGGTGCCTCAACTATCTGTAACGTGGCAGAAGCTAATCAAGCACCGTACATGCAACTGCCTGTCATGACATAGGCAAAGTATGTTTAGGGGCCACTTCCATTGGATGAAATATGGCAGCCCTCCAAGAATTGTACAGTGGCCATCACTGATGTCTGCAAAATATTCCACAATATAAAAAAAAAATCCAGGAACTAGACAGCAGAAGGATTATATCTGGGCTAGCCTAGTAGCATTCAGTTGCAGTTAAGTTACAAAATAGATGAGATGATAGATTGAAAAGGAATGCCATCGTTCGATAGACTCTTTTAAAAGGAGAACGATCCAAAATACAGAACTCAATTACATTTCTATCTTGGAGGAAATGGTGACCAGTCCACAAATTTTCCACGAAGTTTGGCGACAGGGACTATTCCACAAAATTACAAATTTTGACCCGATACTATCGTCTCAACAGATTTTTTTTTTTTTTTAAATTGTAGTTGTTATGTCAGTCAATACAATAGATTATATAGTAGGTAGCTTCATGACTGGAAAGGAGGACATGAAATAAAGGCTGAATGGAAATAAAAGATTAGAAAGTATAGTCTGTCTTTAATAGACTATGGGAAATGCTTTGCTTCTATAATCTTATTACGATTTCAGTTTGCCCTGATGAATCTAATCAACATTGTGCTTACCCAACTCGAGTGACCACGTACCAAGGCAAAATTTCATCAACATCATCAGTCTTACGGTCCAGAGGAATCTGCGAACAGGCAAGGTGACACTAGTTTCAAAGGAGTATGACAATATCAGATTGTACCGATTACCAATTATTTTTCCATAATCGGTCTGATTCCGATACCGATACGATTATTCAAGTCAGCAACAGTACACGTTCACATGTCATGCATTACGTAAGGCATTTCCCTGAGTTAAATCCATCAATAGACCTACAGGGAGTAAATTCAGCTTAGTTTAAGCATTACTTATCAGATTCCATCTTGTATGATGGATATGTTTGGTCCCAGTGAAGGAGGAAACAAAATAAATATGCGCCAGCTTTTGTATGGATTCGGAAGCTCCAATACTCTTGTGAATATCAAAGTCGATACGCTGCGGCCAGTGCACGGAAGCCTGAAATAATTTCCGTGCCTACACCGTACACAAACACAGTGGGTATGTGGTACAACAATTGTAGGCGCGGGTAAACATCAACTTCGATCATCTCCCCACACACACTTAACGTCTATGGGGTTTTCCCATTGGCCCTGTGGTTAAGACGAAACACTTCGGCGGCAGCGGTCGCGATTCACTAAAATGTTGTGCTGTGGCCTATGACTCGCGTAGACTACGTTACTCAATGCCAATGAATGAATGCGTTTAATTACCAATTTCTCACGGGTACAACGATGATAATTATTAGTTTTCGCAAGATTTTAGCACATTCACAATCAATTCCAGGCCGTGTCTTGCTTCGTAACCATGCCAAATCGATGGGCATGGTATGATGGTAGCACATGCCATTCGTTAGTGTGAGTGTGTCTCATGTAATATGTGCAGTGCATAGCGTGATGCACAGCATTATAACCTAGTTAGGTTGAGTTTTATTTCTCGGGGAGGGAGGGTGAGGTGTGTTTCGGAGGGGGGGGGGGGAGGGGTGCCAGCGCTTGTGGAAAATTGCAAAACATTTTGCTTCAAAAAAAAACATGGTGTGCTATTTGAATGTCTGGTTTAGTGTTAAGTACCTGGTGTTCCAATTTTGGCGGAAGGAACATGTCGAAAATTTCTGCTGCCCATGTTGTTATGGGTAATCGGTATCTGGTAATCGGAACTAGATGAGTAATTTACCGATTATGCCATAATCAGGCCAATTCTGATTCCGATACTAATTTGAACACTCGTTACACACTGCATACAAAAACACACACAAGTGATCAGTATGGCACTATGGCTCCTCCGGACTTGTTAAAGCGTTGAAAAGAACGAGCAAATCACCTCGGTGTTATGAATAGGGAAAATCTGAAAAGTGATGGCGCAGATTACATACTGCTCACTACAAGAAAAAATTTAACATATTGATTTGACAGCATAGTAAAATCTGGAGTAAGGAATCAATGAAGGCACCTGGCCAAGTGCATGTGGGCACCCAAATAAACAAGATGAAAAACAACACATAGACACAACAATATTTATTTCTATTAATAATGATGTCCTATTTACAAATAACAAAAATATTTGTAAGTCTGTAAAATTAATATTATTAATGATGATAAAATAACACCACACAAAGAATCATGCCTAACCTTAGCCAATTAGATAATGACTGGAATAACTATTCGCCAATATTATTTCCGATGTTTGTTCAAAGTCAGGTCAGTTCCGAGTAGCCGTTGATACAGGAGTTTGACGCGTTCAACGTGTATCAGCCTATTCAATCAAATGTGCAGGATGACGCTTTAACCAATCTGTGATTTGCCTAAACAAAAGCCTGGCAAACTTCATTTGCTTGCGTCAAACTGGTGATTATGGCGGGACTAGTGGCGGTGCGTGCGAATTCACCGTTGATTGTGCAATCCACCAATTTCCTTTTCTCTAAATTAAAAAACAGCCATACCTGCAGAAAAAATTACTCCATGATCTGATCTGGAATTGTTCTGACAACCTCCAACCTAAATGTGACATACGATGAATGGATATTCTTTCTAAATGCCATAATTCGAAGGGATTCCGATTTTTCAAAACTCAAGCGGCGATATGAAACAAGCTGCGATATGTCTGCAAGAGCTAAAAAGCAGTTCGATTCATTTTAGACTTCAGCTGCAATATTCTTGAAAATAAATTCTCATTTTGGTATTGTCAGAGGTTAGAAAATAGTTTAAAGTTTTCCATAAATTATTATGACCAAAATGTTTGGCGATATTTTCACAGAATTTATTCAGGGTTGGGTTCATCCATATCAACGCCTGTGTGTATTACTGATTGATTGACATTTACGTCACCTGAATGGCAATGAGCAGAACCCCAATTTTTTGGGATTTGTCAAAGCAGACGATATGATGCGTATTATTTGACCATGGTATATACTGAAGAGTGAGAACCCCCTCTATTAGGGTCGGCTTCCTCATATCGTCTTCTTCATCGGGCTAGTTCCGAAGGACCAGTAAACACCGACCCTGGTGATGATTCCTGTATCATAATGATAGCAACTAAACCAACCCCCCCCTCCTCTGCTATTTTACACAATGGGTCTCCCCTCCTTCAAAATATGCTCTGCCGCCTCGCTCCCTCCAGATTCCGTTCTAGTGTAACGGTACCCACCTGCAGTTCTGCATTTAGGCGTTAGTCCAATACATTAATAATCCAATTCAACGAAAAACACAATTGACAGTATTTTTCCTGGTACCTAGATTCATGGAGCCACAAAAAATGGCTGGGAAAATGGACAGATAATTAGGCTCTTGTTCTGGCAATATGCCCAATAGAAATGAAGGGTTTTAGAGCAACAAATCATGTCAATTGTTGAGTATCAATATCAAAGTGAAATAAACACCTGGATTTTGGCACAATTGTAGAAAGATGATAAGCAAGCCTCGAAAATGCCATTCCATGTAGGCTAATCACTAAATCAAGTATCGCCCTGGAATTGTGGCCATCTAGCAGAAAGTCTGGCCTTGTACAAGCTTGTGGCTCATGCGATCACAGAAACTAAGGCTAGGATTCCATAGATGCAGATGTGGGATGCAGCACGACCCCATGAATGGTGGATTCATGTCAGTCAGAGATAAGAGACGGTTCCATGTCGGCAAATATCATCAAAATAAAACCCCAAAAGAACACAGAGTAGGCAAAATTACTATTTGTACAGACGTGGCGTAATTGCTGCATCACAGTAAATTTATTCTATGGATATCTCAATAATGAAGCAATTTAAAATCTCATGAGTGTAGTATTTATGGCCCATTTTAAATTTATTATACAAATATTTCCTTCCAAAACATCAACATCCTATGCAAAATTAAGGTTTAGCATTTATATATACCGCACACCACCGGCAGCATCAGCCATCTATGGAATCTTAGGCTAACACTGAGTGAGATGCCTAGGTGAATTGCTCAGTAGGAGTGCATCAATCTGTGTGATCGGTATAAAATATGATCACATAAAACTTCTGAGCATCATTTTTCTTCTATTTGAGGAGTAAATATGTGGTTGCAGTAGAACTGTGGTCAATAGGTTTCATGCTCTATTCTGGTTTGCACCAAGCCAGTAATGACACTAAAGTACCTTCTTGCCACCGATTGGCCCGAGCTGTGAGCTCCCTACTCCATGTTCATGCAGAGCCACTACACACAATGTAGTACAGCGTAGTAGGACTATGGTCGACTCAGTCAAGGATTGCACCATAGAGGATCTTAACCTGTTATCCACAAAAACAAAAAGGTTTGTGATGTGACTCGAATACTTAAACCGTTATCGGCAACCCTGCACCCCCCACATGTGACGGAGTATGTGGCAATTTCCACAAAACCGGGAATTGGGGGTTGGGGTAAGGTTGAGGGTTGCCAATTAGGGTGTGTAATTATGAGCGGTGAATAGTTACTCAAAATCGAGGATGGCCACCCCAACCATCTTACGGTTTTGCCAGACAAAGTGTCTCCATGACAAGTTTTTCTACCTATGAAACTATCAGTTTTTGCCACTGTTGAAACTGTGGTCGATTATAGAAATTATTATTGACGACTACCCTTTTAATGTATATGTACTCATGATATTGTGCTACTCAGCAATTGAGCACTGTGCCTGAGCCCCCTACTATATAGTATGTCATTATTGTGAATATGTGAAGCTCGTCTGTTCCTAGTGGAGGAAACACAACAAAAAACTCCTGCTTAAGTAGATGAAAACAGCTTCATACCTGTTCTAAGGATCTTCGCCTGGATTTCAGTTAGTGTTTAGAACATGTATCATTCGGAACTTGTGGTTTTAAGGATATTTCGCCTTCTCTTTGCCGATACTTGTCAGCATAGAAGGGGGGATGCAGTTTTGCCCGATAAGGGGTAAGTAAGTTGAGTAAGTGAAGGAGATTACATATACTTACTGTCATGCAGGGTCCAGAGAAGCTCCCGGTGAGACCTTGCCCGCGTGCATGCCCCCTTCCAGGGTTGACACCAGGAGCATCCCCTCCAGGCAGTATACTGGACCGGAGAATTGACAGCGGTGGCTCTGGGGGCAAACGAGAATCAAGAATCTGAACAAACAGGAATGTACCACATATCTATTTGCTTGCATATATAATGAAACCTACATTACATGTATGAGCCCCCTATATAGTTTGTGGAAGTTTCATCGATGACCTGGATGTGAAGACTAGAGCACCAATGGGGCTGTAGCTCATCAAAACGCACAAATGTACCAGGACGAATGTACAATGTTGTGAAAATGTTCAAGATCATGAGGAGAAGGAGGCAGTTTAAAACAATGGCCTAATGTACCCCTTTACGACTGTTGATCAGCATGGCCCAAGTCTGTCGTAGCATTCATCATTATTGATGGGCCACAGTTGACACTGCGGGCCTCAGTCCTAAAATCCCTGGGACACCCGGAGGGTATGGCTGGTAGATCATCATAGATCTAACATCAGCAATTTGCACCAGAATTGTTGGATTAACAAGATTTGGCAGTATTTAATATATTTGCAGATTTCAATAGTAGGGGGGTGGGGGACTCAAGGGCCCAAACTTGGACCAAGATTTCCATTAACACCCCCAGATGGCCTTCTAACCAAGGACATTACACTCAATTGAATCTTGTTGGAGGAGATGCCTTCCAAAATATACCATTGTGGAAATTTCATAAACGGCCGACGGGCCCAAGTGGGAACTTAATGGCCATTGCCTGACCTTTCACAAGGTCAAACATGTCCCATGGTCAAGAAACATTGTGTCCAAGCTTGGTCCAATTCAGTGCAGAGAATGGACTGTTGGAAGTGAATTGAAAACACAATTGTTGACACATTGAAGATAGAGGAGAGAGATAGACAGAGTGACATGCAATTCCAATAGCCAACCAGCTGGCTGGTTTGAGCTAAAAAATTGCCGGCGACCTGAACTGCAGTTGTGTCACTGTGCTCAACTCGCCATGCGGAGGTCAGGACAAATTCAGGGGAATGTACACTAAATTATACATTTTTACTGAAATACGTATGAGTGAAGTTGACCGTTTGATTCTGAATTGAGGCCTTAGACTATGCGAGAATTACCTAACTTACTAGGCCTTAGGGAAGCTCTAATGCTACTGCGCATCTATGACATCAGGACAAATATCAGGAACGGAAGAAGAGTAAATACGGAACAACAACGGTAACAGTTGGTCACCTGTCACATAATTTCTGTTTGTTTAATAAGTATGATATGAGCGACTTATGGGTGCAGTAGTTGATAGTAGGCCTAATTTCTTACTTTTTGGCCCACCTAACAAGAGTAGGAAAAAGAAAACAACCCTGATTCCTAAAAGATTTTCCATGCTGAAAAATGAGTAAACCTTCGGTGCTCATACTCAGTGTGCATTTCAATATTATTTATAGTGCTAAGTTGGACAGATCGATGTCCAAACCATACAGTAATCAGTTGTGTGAGGAAACAGTAGGTAGTGTACAGGTGCCTAGTTAGCTAGCTGTAGCCTGTTTATACAATCTAACCGTTACCGTGAGAGGGGGTTGGAGAGACACAGTGAGCGCTTGACCTCTTGACCCAGATCCAGTAGGGCGAATTCCTATTCCGTGAGATGCGGTTGGTAGTGTTCCCAGCCACAAAAAATCCTGAACACCTCAAAGGGTACGTCTATTGGAACACATGAATTCTGAACATCAGCACTGTGCATTAAATTTGTAAGAGATACAAGATTTGGCGGTATTTCAAATAATGCGCCCAAACGAAACAAACCATAAATACTGAACACCCCCAATGGCCCTCCACCCAAGGAAACAATATTAATGTAACTGAAGAAAATTATTGAAGCTTGTGGGAGGGGAGAAATGCCTTTCAAGTACCATCATGTGAAATTCATAAAATGGGCAACCAGGCCCAATGGGAACCTTTGGAACCAAAATTCCCCTGAAACACCCCGAGGGACGGCTGATCGAAGACCATCCATTGACCGAAGATCAGAATGTGCACCAAAATTGTGGGAGATACAAAATTTTACGTTATTTCATTACAATGGGCCCTTAACAGCACCAAAGTGGGGCCCTAGGCCCAAATTCCTGAACACCCCCAATGGCCTTCTACCAAAGGACCCATAATGGAGCTATGAAAGAAAGAAAGTTGATTGAAGCTTGTAGGAGATGCATTCAAGAACCATTGTGTTGAAATTTCGCAATAATGGGCCTAGGGCCCAAATGGGACCTTGGATCAAAATCCTGAACACCCCGAAGGTACGGCTGTTACACACAAAAACCATCAATATGACTTAACCACAGCACTGTGCACCGAAATTTGTATAAGTTAAGGTTTTAAAAACAGTTTCCACTTAATTGCCCATTGTGCCCCTTTAGTGCCATTTGACATTGAACCTAGGTGTTCAACGATGACCCATCAGTTAATAAGCATTGTGACCAACTCTGCTCGAGATTCATCAAACACGAACATTTTGTGGCCCAAAACGCAACGTTTTACAGACTGGATAGATATGAGGATAATAGAGGTAATGGATGATAATAAATGACATGGCTCAACAAAGCTCAAACAGCATAGCTGGTTTGAGCTAAAAACCAAAAACATAAGAATCATCTTACTTCATACGTCAACCCCCCATGTCAAGTATGAGCCCTCAACGATATCATCCGTTGCACAGTTATTGACATTCATACTTTGACCTCAGTTAAACTTGGATGATTTTTTCACCAGACCCAATAACGGGGGATCATTATAGCAACCTACAAGTAGGGACCCTCTACATTTTTACATTGAATAGTTTCAGCTTACAGGGGCTAACAGACCACAACACAGTCACCACATACACCGTCACACACGCACACACATTATGCCAGCATGATTTGACAGATTCCTCTTACCTCTGGCAAGAAATCAAGGGGGCTGGTTTTTTTCCTGTTTCTTTTCGGGTGCATTGTTTGTCAAATATCTTTTCCTCCTAGCTTGGACAAGTACCCTCGAGAACTCTCAAGTAATTTTGACCCAATTTCTCTAGCACCAAATGGTTCAATTACAATCAGTAAAATGTTCAGGGAAACAGAAGTAAAACTGCATTGAGGTTGTAATGAAGCTAGGTTGTAATGGAGCTAGGTTGTGATGAAGCTAGGTTGTAATGAGCTAGGTTGGAATGGGCTAGGGGCTGTAATGAAAAAAAAATAGGTGCAATGGAGCTGGTTGTAATTCATAGATGCCCAAATGGTTGGCAATGTCCTTGGAGATAGGAGGCGCTACGTCATGAAAAAAACAAACCCACTGACTCCAGTGATACTGTAGTTGTGACATTATTTTCATTTTGACCAGTATGGTTATTGTACAATATAACACCAAGAGGTGTTTAAAATTTCAAATCAGGTGCCTGTGAAGACCCCAGAACAAAAAAACTATGTACTCCTGACGGCCAACCTATGTATAGCAACTATGAGCTCTCCATATAGCATTCAACAGTTATCTTGTTTAATAATAAAGATCCCAGACTGATTGCTGTTGACTTTAATTGACTGGTTGATTTGACCCCAAAATAAACTAGCTGGACAAGTATGTAACCTCGGGACTCTCAAGACCCAATTCATTTGACCCCATTACCCTGGAACCCAACCCCTCGAAACTGCAAAAAATGTCAACTACAATCAGTAAGATGTTCAGAGAGGTCGAAACAACGTAAAACACATTGAAGTTGTAACAAAGTAAGCTCTTCACTTGTTTTTTGAGCCAGCCAGTGAATACCGCTACACAGGTTTCAACAACGAATGAGCAGCTGAAGCAGTCACCCTGTCTCTCCTATCATTCGCCAATTCATCAGTTCGTTCACGATTTTTAAACCATACAAGTATTGCAATTAGTTTCAAACAAGGTGGATCAGAAATAGGCACAAGACCTTTATTGGGATAGTGTGTGCAATATATGCTGAATGGATATTGCTATTGCATAAATTACATAATTCCCGAAATATCCCCGTATAAATTCTCATATAAATATGTGACTAGGATGGTGAAAAGTTTCAAGTCATTTCCAGTCATAAGAGATCATTATTGAGGTAATTTGCATTTAGCATACTAAATTTACATGGAAGTCAGTTCTATAGAGTAACCTATAGCAACAAAAATTTTGAAAGGTATTTTCAAGGTATCGTCATTAAACATTCTTGAAATGATTGTATCAGAATGAAACTTGGTCATTCCAAGGCACAGAAGGTCCAATGTTACCCAGGAAATTTGCATAGTTGATCATGACTTTCAACATAATGGATATTTACATGAATATTTGCTTAACACTTTCCGCCTTAGTATTTCTGAGGTTGCAGAGGGGGCAAGGCCGCACGTGATGCGTCATCGGCCTCTAAGACTAATGCGGGTTACCCGCCATATCAGAGAGATGGGACCCCTGTCAACGGTCATCTCGTCTCTGGCAACGGCTACCCGAAAGACAACCACATTGAGTGAGACTCAAAGCCATCTGAATAACTCCTTCAGTCCTTCCATCCAGACTAGAAAGGTGTCACTGCCATGCATGTTAACACGCTTTCATCCTCGTTGGGTTAACCTTACCCCAAGTAAATGAAACTCTTATTATCTTGATTTGGCAATATGCGTATTTTTTACAATAAACTATAATAAAATGCTACACAGTGTACTGCGGACCATTCTGGATTTCGTGGTGGTGGTTTTGGAATGGGAATAGACTCTGTACAAAGGCATGGATATGTAAACAGACTCTATAAAGATATGACCATTTTCAAATGAAAAGAGGAAATATATTCAATAACCTCCTAATGCCTTTTTACCCTCCCCAAACGGTGTCTCAGGTGGCTGCCGCAAGGGTTTAAACCAAAATTCTATGGGGGTGAGGACCACAGTGGACTGAGTGGAATTTTGGCGACTAGGATGCAGAGCTACGTGAGGAGGAGGGGGGGAGGGGGGTGGAAAGAGATGCAACACACCTTTCTCTGCAGACCCAGGTTCACCCCCCATTCCTCAGGCTACTAACCTGCTTGGGGCACTCAGGAACCCACTATTTCTTGCAACGTGTTTCCAGGGAGGGCAACAGTGTACATGCTCCCCCATTCCTCCTCCATGTACAGCCTCCCGTGCTTCCATTAATTACATTTATTGAGGCAAGAACTTTTGTCGCATACATTCTTAGATATACTGCGTTCAACTTAGGGCATAGCTCCTCCGCAAACTATGTTTCCACAGATCGTTAAATCTTTCTTTTTGTCTAAATTATGAGTTTGAAACTAATTTAGTCCATCTATGCCTACACCATACATATTTGCGGGTTACCAAGACGTTTAATGGGCTTTTCGTT
The DNA here is from genome assembly GCA_026419785.1 of Sclerodactyla briareus. NCBI lineage: Eukaryota > Metazoa > Echinodermata > Holothuroidea > Dendrochirotida > Sclerodactylidae > Sclerodactyla > Sclerodactyla briareus. The sequence continues at coordinate 247,978 of JAODTK010005701.1, forward strand.
TTCTTCAATAAATCATGTTTTTGCCAATCAACCCTCAAAATATTAAATTTATCCAAACCATGATTTCAATTGTAATTGGATATTTCAAATTATTTAGACAAATCAGTAACAAGTGTTCGCTACAGAGTGCCAACTAAAATGAATAGAGAACTAAAGAATTAGGGAGGGCGGTCATCGAAGAGGGGGGGAAGTCAACCACCTCCTTAGCCTGCGTGGGTATGTCTCGCAGGAGCGCTGAGATGCACATCCGACAAACAGCAAAACCAACGGTACATCCACCAGACAGCTGCCTTGACGGAGATGTAACCATTTTTCTGTGTCCTCTCAGGCTTGGATGGAACTCACTTTAAAACAGAGACCAAAGTCCTGTTGTTCTCTTTTTCAGGAAAAATTGTCTTCTGTTTTCCACTTCGAAAGAGGGTTGTGAATAAACTTGGACCAAGTGAAGTGGAAGAACACCAACGCCACTTTCCATCGGAGTGCCTCACGGAATACTTCTTCTCCATCTCTACCAGGGGGTTCAAACTAGTGGAGACGCTCGCCATTTCTGACCTGAAAGGAGTCGAATGAAGTGTTCGTAAAATCCAAGATATTCCTTCTGAGAACAGCACCCAGGATCAAGTTCAGAATGTTTATGCAACTCCAGCCAACGCCCTATTTCCTCAATGCCCACCTGTCTTGAAAACTACCCCCAGCAAAATTGGAACAGGAATAAGATCAAGGATCATAGCAAAGAGTTTCCTCAGTAACTGATTAGTACTGCACGGGCTACTGGTGTCACCACCAAAGAGATTTCAGGCCCAGATGGAGAAAATCTTCAAGCAACCACAGGAGGCCACCAGCACCCTTCAGGTCCCTTTGTTGGCTGCAAGCCTCACCGCTAATGAGCCTGCGTTCCCTCAAGGGTGACTGGAGGGAAGAGGGGGGTGATAAGGAGTGTAAAGCATCTCAGGGGACCATGAGTAGGATATGACTGATTGACCAACAGACCAATTATCAGCAATCAATACAGAGGGTTATTGAGGTAGTTGGCGGGAAGAGGAGAACCTCGTGGATTACAGATTTAATGATATGCTCACTCTCAATTTCTAAAACCAACTAAAGGGAATGGTTGACATGAAGAGGTAGCAAGGTAGACTGTAGGGATTGACATGCCACAAACCTAGGTTGTGTATACGCGGGTTTACTATCCAGGTGAATTCAGGTGAACAGTGAGAGAATCAAGGGATACCATGTAACCATCTTACAAATTGCCTAACTATCCCATGCAGTGTGATGTGTGTTTGGAGCTTGTACTCAGCTTTGGTTTGCTGATAATAATAACAATATGAAAGCTCTGAAACAACTAACCACCCCACACACACATATATAACCACCCGGCACACATGGAAGTTCAGTACCATTACTATACCTCTAGTCCAATTGTGCCCAATTCCGGAGGGGGAGGGGATTAAGACCCCGAACCTTTATGAAGGCTTTTCATAGATAGGTCTCTTCTGCCCAGGGCCCAAAAACATTACGTCACCTGCTCCAACTCAGAACCCACCAACGAACCTGCCGCCCACCCCCGCCCTCCCCTCAAGGTCAAACATGTGGTTCACCTTGGTTTAGTGAAGTAATGCATTGTCATTGGGTGGGTGGGGGGGGGTTCGGGGAAACGTGCAAACGGCCCCCCCTAGACCACCCCACGTGAATGCCACATTCTGCTCCATCACCAAACCAGAAGGTGAAGAAGGTATTAAGTCAGCAAGAATAAGAATATTGGCAATAGTATGTGAACAATTTTCCGTTTTTCCCGGCGACCCATCTATAGACGGTTTGTGACAGATTTCAAAAGTACGGTTTTACATCGGCCTTTACTTAGTAGATAGGGGATCCCATGGTCTACTTGATTGTTTCAAGGCCGATTTTGCAATAGCTGATTATGCCTTATCGGTACACTCGAATCGGCTGACCCGGAACTTTGGTCTGGAGTTTTGGCTGTCAGAATGTGAGAAATAGGAAGTACCAAAAGTCCATACACGCTTATTCGTTGGCTTTTAATATATGACACAATACATTCAGGTATTATAAAGTGGTTCTAACAAGTGAGATGGTCTAGTAAGAAACACCTGTATGTAGCTGGCGTCTCAACCTAAGAAGACAGATAGGAATAGTTCATAAGTGGTATCCAAATCTACCCGTTGACTAACCCTTCTTAGAAGAAAAAGAATCTGTAGTTCACCAACAGTGCTGTAGTGCTAACTTCTTGCGGACCAACTGGACTACTTATGGGATACTCCTGACTTGAGTTACACATACCAACAGATGAGAACTTGTGAACTGCGCCTCCTATAATATAGTTTAGAGGCCATATGAGATTAAGCAGCCCTGGCCAGATAATTCAACAGATCCCCAGCTTTAGAGTCCAATTATTGCTAACCAACAAAGGGAACATTGGGTCCCATACCTATCTGTGAGCACCAAGCGAAATAGCACAGCAACAGATAATTGAGAGTAGCAACGGCACGGCACGTGTGCAAAATATCATTTTGAATGATATCACATTCATTGAAATGCGCACCATGTGAGCGTGACGCACCCACATATATTCCATTGGTCAACAATAATACTCACCAGCACTCAATACTCATCCACTTTCAATATGTGTTGCAAAATTGTGAAATGACCCCAAGGTTCCCTTGACCTGAAATCCCTACAGCTACATACCATTGTTTTGATAGAATAATAGGAAATACTGTTTAGTTTGATTATTCTATTATTGCCACTATCAGACCAATCCATTGTTTTGTTCATTTGACTACCAAAATTACAGTTCGGGCTAAAACGACCCCAAATGACATAAGACCTCAAATCCTTGAACATCCTAAACTTGACACATTGAAAACCTCCTATGTCTTATGACCCCAATGCACATTTTAAATTATTCAAGACTAAACTAATAAATTCTTTCCTTTGATTTGCATAAACTTAGTAATTAAAACAGTGAATTTAACTGTGAAAATTATCATCAGGACTGAAGGTAGACCATAAACACCAAGTTTCAAATTATTGCATATAAATATTCAACATGGATCGGGTGAACAACCCTGATACCAAAAAAAAAAATCATAAAAATTGCCTGTCCGGTTTTGCTAATGGCAAAGTGTGACATACACACACACATGCCAGTCTTGTCCAATACAACTTTATCATTGTTAATCTGTGCCCCTCCATTTAGCACAATGACATGCTTTCCCACTGCGCATCCATAGAATTATGAATATTCCTCAATCCAAACGTCTTGTTGAACTCCTCTGTGGTCAGTTCATGAAAATGCATAATTGAACTGAACTGCATGCAGTTTAACCTATGTGTGATACTGATCGGCTGTGACATTCAAGTGCTGCTCCAGGGACGGACTGTTTTTTCGGAGATAGATCTTCCTATAGATCGCTTTGGCCGAGCAATATTCATGACCACATACAAACTTCAAGAAATTGCTGAAAACACATCTCTTTTAGGAATTGTATATTTCTCCATACCCTTTACATCGTTGCCATTTTCTTATTCTAAAGATTTCTAAATATATATACATTTATAGTATATTTATATATTCTCATCTGTCTCGGGTGTCTGCCCTGCAACTGTTTTTTACTTATTCGTCCTCTATTAACAACAGATGTAGTTTTATCTCCTCTTCCTCCCTTTTGTGTGGTCGTCTCCATTTCATATTTATTTGAACCTCCTGGTGTCTTTCAAGATTTCATAGCATGCCTTTATTGATATCTTTCTCACTTATACATGCCACATTTATTTGCCCCGGTTTTGTGTATTCTATTTTTGTAAAGCGCTTCTGAACGTATTGTTTTTATGAAAAGAGCGCCATATAAATGTAGTACACATAATAATGATAATAATAATAATATTAGTAATAATAATAATAGTAATAATAATAATAATACACAGTGACTCAGTGAGTAGGGGACAAAATTTATTTAAATACCTAGCATCTGTGGGATGCTTTAACAGTTGTCAGTTACAACAGTGAATATTCAAAGAAGTGTCTAAACACGACGTGAGTGGCTCCCTCATATAATGAAAATTCTGGTGAATTCTGATCTGGGTGAGAAGACACCATCGCTGAACAATTCACCACTGACATATATACAAAAAACACGAGAGGACCCACTGTTAGATTTTGTGTATGATGCATTGGGTTTAGGACAATAACATCTTATAAGAGACTACTTTCTAAACGTCAGGTGAGACAAAATTAATATTGCAGCTTCAGAAATGGAGAGAAATTTCAAACCATTATTAATAATAACCTCCATCATTGTGGAATCTGTCCAGAAGTCACAACAACAACATTGCACCCGTATACACCCATCGTGAACGTTTCTGCATATTTCAGCACATCTCCAACCTTGACCACGTGGCTCCTGGGTGCAATATGCTGTTAATTCTCCCTAATGAACTATAAGAACCGGTGGCAACATCACAGCCAAACAGAACAAAAGCCTTGTTCACGATAAGCAACAACAGAGAAGTGCCTCAGCCAGGTCTTCATGATCATCACTCGACTTTTCAATGAACATTTAAACTAGAGCTCCAGGTGCTGTAGCAACCAACTGCCACAAATTTACCAAAACAATTGTACAATAAATTTGTGTAAATGTTCAAGATCATGAGGCCAAGAAGGCAGTTTCAAACAATGGCCAATTGTGCCCCTGTAACACTTTTGACCTGAATCTTCATATGGCAAAGTTGTCATAAACCATTCAATACTTGTTTCTAAGTTTGTTCCCACAGCCATCAGAAGAATGACCATGATTGAGAGAGAAAACGGCATTTTACACAGTGAACATTGGTCAAGGTTTGGTCAATATCCCTCGCAAATGACTGTTTTGCTTCTTTCTCAGATGTCACGGTTTCATTCTAATGGCACTATTGATGATGCACCAAACTCTGCAAATGAGCTGAAAAGAGCACCTCCAAAGGAACAGTATTACACAGTTTCAAAAAATCTAATGTATTGCAGAAACTAATTCTGAAATTTACACATATGGCCTCTAGTGCATCTTTGAGACCATTGCCTTGACCTTCACCAGTCACATGTCTCATGGTCAATGTACATTGTGTCCACTTTGATCACATTTGATAACGAAGAATGACCGTTTGGGGGCAAGGGTGTAGTGAAAAGGGTTGATAATTGGGGGTAAGGGACTTATATAGTTTGCCGACGGATGACAATGACAATGGTGACTGATAATGGGGGAGGGGTCTAAGGGAAGGTGGTGTCCCCCTCCCCTTTGAAAAATGTCTGGCGATGTCTCGCCCGATTGCCTCACGCAAACCCCATGTGTAAAAGACTACAGTGGCCTTCCGAATGCATATGGTGCGTGTTTCAAAACACTGTAGCGTTCAAACTTGGCCGAAAGGTTTTTTTTGTCGAAAATACTTTTCCAGCATTGGTTAAACACCCCTGCATGCAATCAAATAATAGGGAAAGTAATCATTCGACACTATCGTTAGTATTTTGCACGATCATTTTTTTCAACTTTTTCTATGAATTCAAGCATATTTTCTGCATTTGGAATCATACATTGTATTAACTTTATAAGGCTATCATACCATGCAACGTAATGTTCAACAGACCTGCTGGAATATTCTTTGGTACAACAATGCAGGATTCATTTCACACATCCTATATGGGCAAATTCAATAACTACATATTTAGTAATATAACAACAAGGGGTATTCATGAAAACAGTCACGTGTGATCTCAAGCACCTTAGCCTCCATGCCCAACAGTACGGTGTCCGACTGTGCAGTTATAATCAGTCCCCCTCGAACCCCTGTTAAATTCCATAGGATTCGGCCCTCTGCTACACCTCATTTAAAAAAGTTGACAGTGCCATTCACGTGCAGTGACTCTGGACTATAGAATCGTCATCAATACCAACCCTGCCACACTCCACACACGTGGGGGAAAAATCCTTTGTGGGCCAACTGCAGCCTAGTCACACCTCAGTTTGCCAGTGCCAGCCCAAGAACAATCACCGCCGCCTGATGAGCTCGAGTTCTGCGGTACAAGAGTACTAATCGCTGCTTGCAGAGTTAACTCCTGACGGTGGTTCTCTGAAAGGGATGCACCCTCCCCTACAGCGGTGACTCACCTGTGATGAATGGCTGCATGCCCGCACAGCCGGTTTGGTCCCATCACTCCTCTTCACTGAAATGGTCTGACCATGTGCGAGTAGGTGTCGGAAATTGGGATAATCTACCAGACTTGCAAAATAGCGACACAGGTTTTTTTATAACTGCAGATTAAAACACAAGCTTTGTTTTAATATTGCAATTATTCACCATATAGGTGGATATGTGGGTATGACGAGACTGCATTACGGTCTCTGCTCTAAGTCGGTGTGTATGGGATTTATTATCAAAATGGGTCACATCAGGTGATGGATGGCATAGATTAGTGAACACATCATGCGTGTAACAACCTGTTCCTCTGCTAGGTGATGGTATGTGGAGGATTTATAACGGATAGACACAATGAGACGCAATTAGAGGCCCTATTTTGTGGTTTGCAAAAGGACTCTGGTCCAATAAATTGGACTAAGTTGCATACATAGAATCTCAAAGAAACTATATTTTATAATAATAATATCTGTTCTTATAAAGCGCTTTTCCACTTCAAGGACATGCTCCCAGCGTCCACAGATACTGCTAGTTTTTTGTAACAAAAGCGCACTGTGGCAAATAGGTCATCTTTTTAGGTCAAATTTTTCATAAGCAGGCATGTCACCACCACACTGGTGGCCTCCCAAAATTCTGCCCATACTCAAGTTACAACATTCGTCTTTCTGCCCTGCCAAATTTCTTACCTTACTGAACAAGCATTGCCCCCAGTGTCAGCCTGGTTTGCGTGCTCACAGTGTTTTATTCTGTTTAGTCACCATGCAAAAATTATAAGGCATTCAGTGTCCGCTTAAAAAACCCCACCAGGTTCCATGAAAATCCAAGCAACTGAAGATTTTGCATAAATTTATACAAATTAGGTACGTTGAATGACCGCCATGATCCAGAATTTTTGTAAAACCAATTTTGGACTGAAGGTAGACTATATTCACAGTTTAGATGAAAATCCGACAAACTTTTTAATTTTGCATAACTCTGCAATTAGAGACTTAATTACCATATTTAACGCTGAATATCTGATCAGTTCATCTACCTTATATTCCGCATCTCGTGGGCAAACCAAGTCACCATAAGCAACCCACGTTCATCCGTTACATAAAATAGGCTATTACCTTACTTAATTAGTCACTTTTCTGTGGCCCAAAATCTTATCAGATTGTGTCCACCCCCCTGATGCTACCCTGAAAAATTTGTCGCAATTGCCCTTCCGTCGAAAGATATCCTGGCTAACGAGAAGTGTGACAACACGAACACATCTTACACACACACACAACACCCACACACACACACAGCCATAGTACCACTAACGTTTTCCTGAATTTCATTCAGCGAGACAAAATTTGAAGAAATATTTTATAATGCCAGCTAAACTGCTTGTGGATTCAGATAATTTACGTTGCCCCCTGTATACAAGGCCAGGAAAATTCCACCTTCAAACTCTGGACTTTGCCGATGGCCGTAGTTGGCCCCCCAGGGCCCTGAGCATCGTTCCTCTTTGACCTATAGAGTGTACCATGTCAAACATCTATAAACAATGATCGAATACTCCAATTAAGTAAGTTTCAAGAACAACTCAAGAATCATGCCAATTAGTGAGAAAGAAAAAGATCACATTATGTGACCCCTAATTGGGCAATACCATGTCAAGTCCTCAACACATGCATGGTACAACTTATGAGGTGGGGGGGGGGTGATACAATAAGAAGAAATTAGAGAGGAAGCAGTAAACTAGTTACCCACCTGACACTGACCAAGATGAAATTCAACAAATTACTGTATTCGAAGTCACAGACTGTTGCATGAAAGAAATCTTCTCATTAGTTTAGTCAGTTAACATGTCTGCTTTATGAAGTTTCTCATTGGTTGTTTTTCCAGTGCAGGGAGGGAGATGCTGTTCTAAGAATGTCACTTGACATATTCCTCTAATCATGCCCCCCCACAACAAATCCCCTACGGATCGATAAATATCTGACGCCTGCAGTCATTTCCAGTCAAGATTTTTTCGATTTTGTGAATCATACAGGCTACAGCAGGCTCTGAGCAGGACATCAAACAGTTGACAAGTTATTCAAATTACTGATGACATGTACCTGCTTCTTCCCTCTCAAGTCATTACATTAGTTCCAGAGGTCACCCTGTGGGGCACAAACCATCCAAGCTGTTTGAGAACAGTGGAGTGTGTTGGGGAGACGGAGACCGCTTCGAATTACGCATCGGGAGGCGGGAAGTGGCTGGATACGCTCTTCTCGTTCTCAGTGGCAAGTATATGTCCTGCTGTCACTTCCTGTGATCACAGATCTAGAAGTCTTATAGTATAGTCTCTTCTTCTTGTTGTCCACTGTAAAGAGCTCAAAAGATGTAGAACTCCAGCTTGCAGGTATCCTCATGTGTTAACAGACAAGGCGATCACCCCCAGTGTCAGTGGTTTCTTCTCTTCTTCCATCATGTTACCATGCAAACAATTATCCATTTCCATGTGCTGCGTGTCCACCCCAGATTTTGGTATTAGCATTTAACCGAAACAGCTTCTAATCAGTTGAACCATTTCAGTTTTTCATAAGGAATGATTATTGCCCGGCCTACAAGGAGTATAGTTTAGTGGAAATGTTGATAAAATGTGCCCGATTATGCAAATTAGACCAAGAATAACTATACTTTCCTTGAATAAATGTATATCCTCATACCAATGGTGGACTGCACTCAATACGTTTCATGGAAATCCAACAAACTTGAACATTTGCATTAGACTGAAAGCAATTAATAATACACATTATATACTCCCGTGACTCAAGTCAATGTAAAAAAAAAAGGAATTTTTTTTTTGGGGGGGGGGGGGGACTCATGGTAGACCATACCCTTCAAAGTTTCATGAAAATCAACAAGCTAAAATTTGATGACCATGCAAATAGACACACACTGAAAAAGGTTTGCAGATTAAAGGTGCGCCTATTCCCAAGTTTCAATCATTGAAGCCGGCAAACTTTAAAATTATGCATCAACTTAAATGCAAATTAGACACTTTGAATGACCCTCCAGTGACCCTGAATCCATGATAACAAATTTTGTTAAACTTGAGGTAAACCATATACCCAAGGTTTTCATGGAAATCCAAGCAACTCATGGATTTCACATAAACTATGCAAATAAGATACTTGATTACCTCCATTTCCCGCAATCTTGTTAAAAAGTCTTGAGACGAAGGTAGACTCATTTTACCAAGTTGTCATCATGAAAATCCGACAACTTTTGAATTTTCATGGATTATATATTATATATATGCATAAAATAGAAGACGTACTTACCGCACTTTTATGCTACCATCTAATTAGTTTTTCATCTATCCTTATATAATTTTTTTTTTTTCTTTATTCAGAATACTTGTTTACGCCACTAGTACAAAAGTAATCAATGGCGCTGCCCAAACAATTACAGAACATACAAGCTTAAAATACTACAATAGAACACGTGCATGTACCCTCAGAAAATATTGACGAAAAAAATAAGTCTAACTTTTCTTGACCACAGCGACATCCTGGCAGTTCTAATTTCTACAGGAAGCTCGTTCCACAGTCAAGGCCCAATGTAACTGAGATGCACGCTCACCCAATTTTGTCTCACACACGGGACAGCCAGAATCCTGTTTCAACAGAACATTCCTATAGGTACGTAATCCTAGTCATGAATATTCATTTAAGTAAAGTGGACCAGTGCCACATAACGAGTTGAAAACAAGGAACGACATAAAACGTTACAGGGAGCCGTGTGGCCTCCCATAATAGGGGTGTCACCATGAACACTCTTAGGCTGTTATACAAACTGGACAGCTGAATTTCGGACAGTTGTAATCAGCGATTTGCACAGTCATATATCCGCATTTATGTGCCAAAACATGTCACCATAGCACCTATGTTCATCCGTAATCTTGCTAACAATTTTTACCAAAAATCTCATAAACTATGCTAATTACTCATACCGTACTCATTAGTGACTTACACCCTCGATACACATACAAAGTTTTACATCAAAATCAGTCTTAACTGTTTCAGAGAAATCCTGCTAAGGGAGGAAGTTGACCCACATACACCCAACATACACATACGACACACGCAAACAACGACAAAAATGATCGCTAAGTCCTTCTAAACTTGCTCGCGGCGTACAATAAAAGAGGACCCCAAATAGTTTATTAGCGAATACATTGTGGGCAGACAAAGCAGGCACCTCAGCAGCTGGAGTCTTTGTAACACTTTATATAGTGAAAGATGTAAATGCATCCCATCAAAGCCATACTTGGGACCATGTTTCTTTTAATCAGGAAGCTTGGAAGGTTTACATGAAATACTGTATTCAACTAAAAGATAGCACGCTGCGCAAATGCAAACAATTGAGGCATGCAAGTTTTATTGGAACAGCGAGTCATGGAGCTATCACGATGGCATTGAAGTTATAGCCTACTGTATACACATGTCCAAGTGTGCATGTACCAAACTTATTGGGGCATCATGATCCACACAAACATGGAAGACTAGCATGTGTATGGCGGGTACACAACACCCGACCACGTGTATATCCCCGCTTTCAAGCAATCAGTTTGGGAGAAAGTAACCACCCACCACCCCATGATACCCTCCATTGTGGTCAGAAACCAAAATAAGCCTTCATCCACAACAGTTTGTTGTAATCCATTTAAGTTACAACCACACAGAAAGTCACATAAATTATGCAAATTTGCCCACGATGGCCTTGAAATGACCTTTAACTTTGTCAGAACAAATGTTGGTCCCAACATCCACCAATTTTCGTTCGCAGATGACAAAGTTTGGAAAATATATAAATCATTCAAAGTTGACCTTCGATGACCTTAACATAACCTCCACATTTGTTGGGATCAAGTATATTCCCCATCCACCAATTTTCTTTTTCTAATCCGACTACTTGGAAATTTCGCGGATTTATGCCAATTAAGCGTCCCCCAGCATTGCAGTTAAGCCCACTTTCAGCTCATCAAAAATTTCACTGGGGTGGACATTTGTCTACGGTTTTTCGATCCATCGGCTGAAGCATTAAAGAGTTAACGCTAATGCCTAAAGTTTCCTCCGTGGCGCGGGCGGCGCGGAGCCTGGGACGGTTGCGGCTACAACCCCCAAATAAGGACCAGTGGTACTCTTTGAAAGAACTAGCTACTACTGGTTCATGTATTCTGGCATGAGACCAGGGGTTATATTGATAGAACCAGGGGCATAAGAACTTTCTAATCTTCTGCATTGAGGACCCAGGGCCTTAAGTCAACCCCAGACCTGTACATCTGGCTTCACATGTACTATTACACAACACTACAGTGTTTCCGGTCTCGATTTTATGGTCGTCCGATAGGTCCGAGACGACTGAAATTCTGAACGGCCAACCAGTTTTTGACATAAGGTTGTTCCCGCTGGACTACCACTTTTTTAGGTTACAATTTAGCCTACAAAGGAAATTTTGTTCTCATCGCTTGTAAAAAACAATAATCGTGCAATATCTCAATCTTATTTTTTGCTGTATTTTCCCACCCAAATACACACCTGAAACTGATCCCGATCACTGGCCTTACACTCATGTCCGCAACGAGTCATAATTACGGGAATTACGAGTTAAATGGAACGCGGCAAATAAACCATCCAAAATGGTCCAGTATAGCATAATGGTTGTTACGCCGATACGTCTTAGTACATGGCATTGGTGCAACTTGTGTGTTTTAGCGAAACTCTTCTGCTTGTTTGCAACGTGAGGAAACTTGTGACGCAAATAAATTATAAGAGCACCACAGCGCTACAAATACATTGAACAACATTTGCTAATTCATGAGTACACTCAGTGACCATGGTAGTTTTTGTAATTCTTGGGTGGTTTCACGCATACTCGTGGCAAATTAGTTTTGTTGTCACACGTACACCACACAGTGTGCGATGAATTCCAATGCAAAATATGCAGACTGCCGGTCCCCATTTCACAATGAGCGTTCATCCACACCGTGGTTAGTTAAACGTCGCGGTGTATATGGAAAGCCATGCTGGACAGAAATACCATTTTTAATGCTACCATATATCCATTTTATGGTAGCAATATATTCCATTTTATGTATCATATATTCCATTGTATGGTAGCATATAATTTCCAAACAGCCAATGGGAAGCAATGAAGATATTTAGCATTAAAATCGAATTTATGGTTCATTAATCGAATATTGCTACCATATATTCGCATATATGCTTCCATATATTCGAATTTATGGTAGCATTAAATCGAATATATGGCTACCGTATATTCGATTATGCTTCCATCTTTCGAATTATGGTAGCATTAAATCGAATATAGCTACTATATATTCGAATTAATGGTGCATTATTCGATTTATGCTACCATATATTCCTGCCTTCCCATTGGCTTGTTATAACAGTCCTATTTCCTGTGTCAAAAAAACTATGGCTAACGAGTTTTGCGCGCGCATATGAACATTGTAAATGCATGCTGTATCCCATATATGCCTTGTAGTACGTACGCGTCTATATAGGCCCGCTGAGTCCGAAACACGGTACGTACGTACGTACAGCATAAGCCTATCCACACTGCTGTTCAGATGGAACGAGGATGACTAGAACCAAACCCCTTCCTGTGATGTGTCATGTTCTGCCGCATTCACATCTTGGGTATAAGTTGTCAAAAACCCGACACAGTCATTCATTTCACACGACGAAAATGATAAGATTCCTCCTTTCTGTTGGAGGCGCCATTTTGACAATGCACACTGGCGCGGCGGCGCCGGCGCAGTCCACTAGCTCTATAGCCGAGAGCAGAGAGCAAATGCCAACTTGTGAGGAAAAAATTGTCTACGTTTGGCGGTAAGCAAATGACTATAGTGATTGGTTATATTTGCCAGGTGAGTTGATTGGCCGAAATATGGTAGCATTAATCGATTTATGGTAGCATTAAATCGAATATATGGTAGCATATAATCGATTTAATGGTACCATAAAATCGATTTTATGGTAGCATATATTCATTTTATCGGTACCCAAAATTCGAAATTATGGTAGCCTATATCCGAAATATATGGTAGCATATATTCGAATATATGTAGCATATATTCGATTTAATGCTACCATGAATTGATTTAATGCTACCATAAATGTGATTTAAGCTACCATATTTCCGCCTTTCCCATTGGCTGGGAATATATGCTACCATAAAAGGGAAGATAATATATGGTAGAGTTAAGATATCGGTATTCATGGTCCAGCAGGCTCCATACGAGGGGCTAGCACTGGCAGTGCCTGCCGGATTTATTGCTCTCTTTTATGTTAGCAGTCGGCAAAATGTTTTGGTTGTATAAAACATTGTTGGCAAAAACTGACCAATTATTCTGTTGTAAATCATTCCTAATAACAGTGTTCAAGCTAAGGTGCGGGATCGCGATCTGCGCACTCAAACCCCAAATCCTGCACAAAAATAGTTTATATGCGGGAATGTCCCGCCATGGTTCCCACAACAGGAGATAGTAAATTTGGACTCTTTTCAACAGTCACATCGCAGTACTTCAGAGGCACATGTATAATCCTCAAATCATTGTGTGTCAGACACCGTTAAAAACAACGGCAGGACATGAGAGAAAAAAACACTTTTTCGCCCACACATCAATAACGTTGATTGAATGATTTGTAGAACTGAGTATGTAACATTCTTTGTAACCATGTGTGGAAATGTGAACAAAATTCACTGTAAAATAATGTTAACATCTGCAATCGAAAGCATTTGAAAATATCAAATAATGAACAGGCTGTGGATCGGTTGAAAAGAACAATTTCACAAAAAATGAATCAGTTATTTGCAAGGGTCTTCGCTAATCAGTAGTTTTTGATCTAGGATAAGTGTGTCCCTGATACAAATATAGCAAGTTCAGGAGCTTAGGCGAGCCATACTGCTGGAACCTCGTGGGAATAGTGGAATGCTATTGGAAAATTATAATTTTTTTCTTCGTCATTTATTCACACAAAATACAATTTTGCCGGGGAAGAGAAATTCACTATGGGCCATGAAAAAGTTGCCGTTGAAGGATTTGCTTTCGGCGACAATCATTTGTAGCTATGGGATGGAAGCAGGGTGATTATCCCCAATGCTAACTCCAGTGTAAATTGTGGAGCCAATAGTTTCAATGCAAAGTCGATCGATTGGAGGAGAGGGAGTCAGGGAGGACACACTGGGCCAGAGGGAGGAAGGCTGTTGTAATAATAGCAAACACATCCTAACAATGGTGGCGTTACTGCATGCGCCTCAATTAAGGAGCCAGGAAAAAAGAAAAGCAGAGGAGGAAGGAACGAGGCCAGTATGAGAAGACTCGGCAAGCAAATTTCACAGATCGTGGGTCAAAACCCTGTCTATATAACCATGGCAAAGATATGGGAGAGCAATTAATGTTCTGCAAATTCTGTGAAAGTCATGGGGCATTGATCAGGTGTTCGTTTGGTAGGTAGGGTGTGTAGGTCCCATGACGTTGAGGCTCCAGGAACATGTGGGAAGCCGTGGCCACATTAAAGCGACAGAAGGAAACAGAGAGCGCTTAATCATGAACGTGGTAACTTGCCGGACAACCATTATTTTTCTCTTCGGACAACCAAAATGCAACACTATTAAATGTCCGACGGACAACCAGAAAAAAATCTAAAAAATCATGGAATGGTGTTAGTCTGCACTCTCAAATCATAGAAATAGTACATGCCACATCTCTTACTTCAGTGTGACAAAACTGAAGAACTTGAGGGCTATTTGCCCAAAAAATTGTCCCAGGACTAGAGATTCATTGGGGACAGGAGTTATTGATGTATTCCAGACAGCTTATAGACCTGGGTTCCTTGTTTATCGTGAAACCTTCCCCATTTAACATAAAAAAGGCTCAATTTTCCCATTGTCTCCTGAATCATCAATCATCAAGACACAACAATGGAGACAAGGCTTTGTTGTGAACCCTTGCTATGAACTATGCTTCTTTACCCTGCCGGAAATGACAAAGTCAGCAGCCTGTGGGCAATTATACTAGGGCATGACCTTCTATGATGAGTTGGTGAATGTGATTGTGATTTTGGTTGCAATGAGACTAATTTTACCAAGTATCTCATTGACAGAAACATCCCACATTCACATCAAAACTGAGAGCTTGTATCAATTTATTAGTGCGAGGGTTAAACAGGATCGTGGGGGTTGAGGAGGTGGTGGTTGTGA
The DNA here is from genome assembly GCA_026419785.1 of Sclerodactyla briareus. NCBI lineage: Eukaryota > Metazoa > Echinodermata > Holothuroidea > Dendrochirotida > Sclerodactylidae > Sclerodactyla > Sclerodactyla briareus. The sequence goes on from JAODTK010005701.1 coordinate 263,419, forward strand.
CGGAGAGGCACTAAAATCCCGGGGTGACATCAGGACATCCTAAGATCCCGATTACGTGAAACTGTGGCAGCTGAAGTCCACTAGGTCGAAAGGTCGCGACTTGTGCATTCTAACCGGTTTTGACGGTCTCGTGCGGTATACCGATAGCGTGATCTCAATCGGTGGTTAAATTTAGATTGTGCTGGGGAGGGCGTTCATTTGTTGATGTTTCCGTGTTCTGGGGAAGGAGGATCTTTCGCTAAGATGGTCTTCACTTAATGGTGCGTCTTCACTGTTAGGCAAGTGGTCCATTCCTCGTGTAAAGGGTTGTTACCTAAATTGGCGAGGTTCAGGTGTCCGTAGCTTACTAGCAGGTTGTAAATAGCAAGCATCGCAGTGGAGGTCTGGCAAGGTCAACAGTAGCGATAGTATGTTTAGCAGCTGTTTTTTTCTGTGCTAATGTTCAAGTATCAGTAACAATTTGATGAGGTCAGATTTTAGTCCAGGAAACGCAAGCCTGAACGGCATTGTATTACATAGATCGTGGTTAACAGTGATATTTCCACACCGAAGTTCACCTTCCTGGTTTGTTGTTTATAGGCAAGAGAGTATAGTCCTGGCATTTGTGTGGAGTGTTTGTTGTATGTTAGGTCCTGACTTGAATAGTTTTGAGATGCGATATTGGGTTAATTTTTTGTCACTCGTTTGGGTGTGAATTCCGTTAACCTCATCGGTATTCACAGTTCTTTATTCGTTGGCATTGTACCGTTTCCCAATAGCTCTGAAGACACCACTCTTTTCTTTCCCGACATCTTTTCGAAGTTTCTGTGAGTACAATTATTATGGGTATTTCAATTATCCAGATAATTCTTGGTCTAATGGTACTAATGGCAGTCATGTCTGGCTTTTTCATGTCACGCAGTTGTTTCCTTTTCTCAGCATGTACATTTTCCTACCAGAAAGCATAATCTTTTTGGTTAGTTTTGAGCAGTGATCCAGAGTCTGTAGATAATGTGAGAGCTTGGGTAAGCTCGGTGCAAGTGATCACGTATGTTAGCTTGCAATGTGTCTTGTTCTGTCAATATCTCACTGATGTGCGCTTGTTCCTTGTTTCGCGAAGGGCCGATGTGGATGGCATTTCAGGTTTTTTAGCAAACAGAATAGATTGGCCATAAATTTTTAAGAAGTTCGATGCTCTGTTGATCTCTTGTGGCATGGTTTTCATTGAAAGGTTTACCGAGGTTTGAAAGTTTACGTTCCTTGGAGAAACGTCGCAGTAACCAAGAGGCCTTTTGGATGCAAGGCCATTTTTTCTGGCCATCAAACGTAAGCGACACTTAAAAAAATATTGGCGACTTTAATCGTTCCTTCTAGTAGCGGTGTCTGATCTATGGCATTTCAAAGTTCAGCAAAACGTGTCCAAAGACGATTAGTTTCTTTTGCTAACTTGATTTCGAGAGGGACACAGATTTAGGCCTCTAACATCAAGAAGAATCCCTCGTGCAATTTTTTCTCGGTTATGTGTAGGTGAGAGGGAACAGAAAGTGGGGCAGAGGGACATCATTGGGTCACTTTGATAGATATCCACTCGGTAGTACAACAGCGATAGACGCAGGAAGATGTTGCTACGGTTCTTAATAATTACTTCTCGGCTGTTTTTACTCAATTAGAACTTGGATAATTTTGTTGCCCTAGTTGTCGTGGTTATCATCCACATAGTATTAAGGATACTAGGTGTGTTCGTCTGGTTTATAAAGAGAAACTGCAGGTCAAAGTGATAAAGCTCCTGGTCTGACTGTTTCTCCTTTTCTTACTAACTCCTTTGCCAACGGCCGAGTTTGTCTCGTTCCACTACTTTATTTTCAATAAGACGTACAAAAAGGAATATTTCGTTCTCGGCTTATTTGAGGAGAGCAAATGTTTCTCCTAATTATTCAAGAAGGTAAACTGTGCTCTTGCACTTGTAATTCAGGCCAGTCATTCTTACGATGTTGTTGCAAGGTAATGGGGGAAGGATCATCATCCGGGGATCATATAGGTTAGATTTTCAATGAGCATGAGTCTGGATTGGAGATTCTCGGCAAGGGGTGTATATAGGAATAAAGTCGTTCCGTGTTTGAGCTACTCAGCTTGGAATAGTATGGAAAGATGTTACATGTTCTGGTGACAACAGACGGCAATGAAACTAGTTGATTATAATGTCCTGGACTTTCAGAAGCTTTTGACACGTTTCCTCATGCGCGCTCTTGCTCAAGTTGAAGATCTTTGGTAATGAGGGAAGTCCCTCAAGTGGCTTCGGATGGATGGCTTCATAATAGGGAACAACGAGTGTCATTAATGGGCGGGGTCGTCTTCTTGGCAAAAGGGCACTAGTGGTGTTCCCAGGTCGTCTTGGGCCGCTCCTGTTTTCTGGCGTATCTTGACGCTCTGAAGGTTTCTATTGATTCAAGGGTTAAGATCAAGTTCGGCAGACATACTTAAGTTGTATCGGGGTCTGTTCGAATGATGATGCTGCTATGTCACAGGGATCTGGATAATTTCCAATGGTCTCCGAACTGGCAAAATTTTTCAAGTCACAAGTGCAAAGTTACGCATGTTGGTTTTCCACATCGCAATCTTCCTTCAGTGTGAATTGCCGAAATATTCAGGAGGTGAGTTCATAAAAAGATCTTGGGGTTGGTTTTGATGTCTTCTTTGAAACCTTCAAGCAGTGTTCCCGGATCTGCTTTAAAGAGTATTGGATTCCTTGGCTTGCTTAGACGACACTTCAGTTTCTTGATAATGAATTTTTGTCAGGCGGTTTAAGCAATGGTGAGACCGCACCTAGAGTAATCTGTTACAAGTGTGGAATCCCTAACTTTGCAAAAGACAAGCATGTAATTGAGAACTTCATTCGTAGGGCAACTCGAATGATTCACTGTCTGAAAAATTTTCTACGAGGAAAGATTAAGGCTCTCGGTCTAACTACCATGAGTTGATGCAATTCGGGGTGACTTGATTCAGGTTTTCAAAATTGTCCTTGGCTTCGATGGCCTGTTCTTCCCACTACTTCTTTGCATTTTCCAATGTTACTGCAAATAGAGCACTGTGCTCAAAGCCTTCGTGCAAGCGCTGCAGGATGGACTTCGTAGAATATTTCTTCTCGCAGAGAGTGATCAATGAGGTGGAATTGTTTTCCTAAAAATGTTGTTTGCTCTAAGATTGTTGAATGCTTTCACGAACAGTTCTTGATTTATTTTTTCAGAATCACGGCGTAATTATTTATTCGCGTTTGGGTTCATTTTTTCTTTCCTGGGGTGTTTGGCTTCGGGGGTCGTTTACGAGGATATGTCCTTCCTGACCCTTATTCCCTACACTAACTAACCTACCTACTTTGTCTGGAGGCGGGACTTCACCAGTTTCACACCTGACTTGTGTTGTAAAGTCAGTAGGCCGGCTGTCTGAGGCAATGTTTACCCTAATCCACCCCCCTTCAACCCCCTCCTCCACTGCAACCCCCACCCCCCATTCTAAATCTTCTATTTCACGCTGCTATGGAGACTACTGACAGAAGTTTATAATGCTATATTTGTGACACCGCAACACTGTGTGAATTACAACACACTCAAATTAAAATAGCGACAGAACAGAGTTTTTTTGTTGCCGGTCCTAGCTTACTATCTTCAGAACTCCCAACATTGAATCCTAGGTGGAAGCCGTATGCACCAACTACAGTAGCTAGTGTGAATAATCCAGGGGTCATTTTGGATTCAATATGTCCATGGCAAGCATACAAGTATGGGTAGTCTAATATCATCAGGAAAAACCAGCTCGTACAGCTTCGCCACATTTGCTATTTCCTGAACATTACCCATCATCCTGGTACGGCCCATTGCTGTCCCAAACATACGATATACATAATACATACGATACAACTAACTTCATGTTGACCACAGAAGCATGTATCCAACTACTTCTTATTGTCTTACCAGCATCTTCATTTGATATAAATTGTAATGACTAATTACTAACTACTTACTCGCATTGGCCTGAATAAAACTTTCCTTTAGGAACTGAGAAAAATCCATGCACACTCCATTAATTTGGACTGAACTATCATCAGACTTTAGCACTCGAATTCAAGTTGAAAAACCTGCCTTTCTCCTCAAGTTGAAGTGTCATTATTTTTGGAGTGGGGTGGATCACAGCAATCTAGACAGTGTATTGACTACACCCTTGTATCCACGCACCCATCATAGGAACACGAACACTATGGTCAAATTTGACCATTGTTTTGCTATTGAACATTATTTGCAGGTAAAATGTAAACATTGTGAGTTGCAACCCTCCACACGTTTACATACATTCATACTTTATTATAGGCAACTATAAATAAAGGGCATATATTTGCCTAACCGTAAAAAAACAACAAATGAAATAGACAAGTGCAGGAAAACACTTTGTGGACCTCGTTAGAGGAAGCACATCATCATTATGTCCATTTGACCTCCTCTATATCAGGCTTGGAAATACCCACTGTGGTTTCAGGTCCAACAGTAGTCGACATTCTCCAGTTCGTTAAAAAAAAGCGGACGTCAGCAAAATTGCATGGATATGCAAATTGGACGGCAAGGCGGCGACTACCTCCCCAGAAACCATAATATTTCCAGACACTTCCAGTGTTCGCAGGGATTATAATGAAGAACAAGGCAGGAGATACGGACAAACCAATGAAGAATAAAGCTGTAGAGAGGAACTGCGGTTGGCTTTGTTTTACAGGCCTGACCTGAATGTTATTATATCTCCACAACACTTAAGTGTCTGGGATATTATGGTTTTGGGTGTGTAATCGCGAGTAGCTGTCAGAAACCTCGAGGCGTGATCGCAATAACTCTTTAATGTTCCATCCGATTGATCTGAAAAAAAATGGTACAATGTCCGAACTAGTAAATCTCGCGAGAGTTAGGAAGTGGACTCGCGCCATGTCTGACAGCGTTTACACAAATACAGCAGTACGATTCAAACGAAACGTGGTGGTTGTGGATGAAAGGTGGTTCCGAAAAAACATGACACGTGATTTCAAAGTGCACCCAGAGGTCAAATTCATGTTTTATTTGCAAATTACTAACTATCCGATTAGAATGAACTCAGTGGATGTGGACTTGTGTTAGTCCTCACAATTGAGAGCCGATCTTCAAGGTCACAGGAGTCAATCGCATAAAACTCAGTGCAATTTTCTAACTTTGTTGTCTCAAACAAAAACTTGGAGAATGTCGACTATACAGTTTGTCCTGAACAACTGTGGGAATTTCGGAAGTCACTGGGGGAACCAAATAAATATATATATGTAATTGCTCCTCTAAATGAGGCCCACAAAGGCTATTTTTGCAGGGATCTAACAGGTGGTGGTTTACCGCCAGCACATGTCTACGTTCTGAGCGTAGCATCAACCGTACAGCAAGTATAGTCCAACCCTCTCAGTTTGCACCACCTGTACAGTACCAACAGTAGCAACACTGAATTCTAGTCTACGTGTAATTGGCAGTATAATGAAAATTGACAGATTGTTTTCCGTTTGGGGACTGTTTACATGGGTTTTTGGGGTCAAATCGCACTAATGTAGAAGAAAAGAGGAATTTACTCATTCCTGTCATTATACACTTCTGAGAAAATCATCTAAATCAGTGGCAGGTCCGACTCGTGACGAATGTGCAGATGAAGTGGAGGTCGATGCAATGAGCAATGTGTGTTCTTCCCACAATTTCAAATTATCACCCGGATATGACCCGGTTATGCCGTACACTTCAGAGGAGGGCGAGAAGGTGATTCTAACGGTTGTATCAATTTTGGATCTGAGTCATACAGAAGAAAATAGTTACAGTTAGAGTCGCGAGGGTGCAAAGTAATGATGGACATCTACCCAACAGTTCCAAATATCTGCAGAATGAACTTACCAATCCAGTTGGTCCTCCCTTACTCTGTCAATAGGAAACCCAAACCACCGAAATCTCTCTTTTGTTGAGTTATTTGGTTCGATTCAACCATCTCAATCTAAGAGTTTAAAAAAGGTGGTTTTGCTAGTTTATAGCAGATAAACTGTAAACAACAGAAATGTTAAGCATCATAGATAGGGCTATAGTTGCTAACTCTGCATACATGACATTACATGAAAGCACTATACCAGTGTCTGTCGGACACTTTAAATTCAATGGAACTGAATGTTGTGACCTCGATTAAGTTTGTGAAAATGAGACGACTTGGAAATGTGACTAACTTATGCAAATTATACCACCATATATGGACCCCCAGTGAATCCTCCTTATAACTCTAATATCTCCGGAACTAAGGCAGACCACTTCAACCAAGTTCCATGGAAATCCATGAAACATGAATCATGCAAATTAAACCACAATGAATGACCCACAATGATTCTTACTCACATTTCAAAATATCGAGATGAGGGCGACACAAGTCTGGGTATTGCAATCTCACAAATGTCTCATAAATTATGCAAAGGAGACACAATACTCAACTTAGCATGGGTTAGGCTGAGGAATCCACATTAGTTCATTACCTACTATCCTGTATCGATACGTCAAACCATATCCCATAGCTCCCTTGGTTCGTTTAATCTTGCTTTCCGAGACAATGAAATACATAAGATAGCTAATACTCATGCTTCTACGCCACTTAATTCATGGCAAATGGGCAAAATCCCATCAGATCATGTACATACCTTTAACGCAACTTTATTCAAATCAATCTGATGGTGTGGAAGAAATCATGGTAACAGGCACCCTCACAAACATAACAAACCACACACACAACAAGTGATCACTAAGTCTCGTCCTGAACTCGTTCAGGCGAGTATTACAGTTTTTTGCAATATCATCAAAATAAGTGCTCAACTCTTCCCGACTGCTGGATAGAAGCCCAAAGCCAAACGGGCATCTTGTTCAAATCTGTGCAACCAGGCGAGAACCCACTGCTGGTATTTATCGCAGAGGTTTGGTTATACCGTCCACCAAATACCATCTTGTTCGTATTTCTTATTAATATTGGCCCTTGGAGGTGGTGCTAGAATATCATTTACCACAAAAGATCCACAGGGACATTATCACTAGATTCGGCAGTTGTCGTCTAAAGACTTCCGAGAACACAAGCTATTCGCTGGTTTTTATGATTGGACTATGACTGTACAGCATATGCCTAAATAATTTGCAGTTAGGAACTCACTACAGAACAAGTTTACTCAAGGGTGCAACTGGGGGGAGGGGGGTTCCAGGCAGTCAGTTTGGGGTATGAAAAAAACCATTATGTCTGGAAGACTCTTGAATGTTGGATGGTCACGACCCTCCCTATGGCAGCGCGGCTGTGTCCATGATACTTACCTGTACACCATGTGCCTAAAGCCATTTTAATTTGTTCTACTTGACAGAAATTAGAACAGAGCAACTGGTAGCCCAAATCAATTAACAGATCAGCTATACTCCTGTCACCTAGGAGAGAGTAATGTTTTTTGGCTGGGCATCAGAGTTCCCTGGCATTATAACTTAACACCCCAGATATAGTACTATTAACATACCTATCTGTATTTCCACTATTTCTGGCTGGAGTTACAGCTATTCTACAGTGCCATTATTAACCGTCTTCCAAGGACTGTCCGATAAAACAAAACAATAGCCCACTCAGCCTGTTGTTTGTGTCCCCCGTAGCTTTGAGGGAGTCTGACATGTGACAAGCTACCAGCGGGTTTTTTCCCCCCCTGCAATTTCCTACTAATCACCCTCAAAAGAGCCACCATTAGGCCAGGTGGGTGTACTGCCTATAAATCTCCGCAGCTAAGGTAGAAACGGGGACAATCCATCACTAGGGATTATGGACTGAGGACTTATTTTGTGCATACAGTATGAACTGGGACATCAGTAAAAGCTTGAGGTTACATCCCACATAGTGGAACTGTACGGTGCATTGATTGGCAGAGGACTAACGTTGTCATCATCTGTCGTGGGGAATTTCGCTTCTCCTATAAACTGGACAGTGGACAGGAAAAAAAAGACTTTGAAGTTTATCAGAACACACAGCCACGAAACCGCAAAGTTGAAACTTAAGCAGGGTTTTGACACTGCCCCACCTACGGACGTACCAACCTTTCCAACTCGGTGGAACCTCACTGAATAGGATGCGAACCGTTTGCAGAAGTGAGGTTTTGTGAGTGCCAACCCCAGTTAAAAAGCATAACTCTATGGAAAACAGCAAGTTACAAATTTTTAACTGGATTTTGCACACTCTAGCATATTTCTCTCATGTGAGTGCACATCACAGAAGGCAACGTACTACAAGTTTTGGGAACAGCCAGGGCACTTTGCAAACTGGTGGCAAACACCTTCAATTGTCAGACTTCACGGAGAAATGTGCCGGAGATAAATGCTTTGCAGATTTTGCAAGATAGAATCCTGAAGACAATGTCATTCAAGCTTACCAGAATGAGCACTACAATCTTTATGCGAAGGCAGGCAGCAAACAAGATTCAGGTGATAATTTGATTCCATATGGCAGACTTACAACTACATTAGTGGGCATGGTGTTTCAAACATTGGCAACGAAGAGGGAAAGTTTCCGGGAAACTCATCAAGTGGAGCCTACATTCCAATAATCTCCCACGAGGTTGCCAGTTCGTAAAAAAAATACCGATCATGATTTGGCAGCTCACTTCCATGGAATTTGTTCACTTTCCTTCTAGAGAAATCTTCAGCTAATAACAACTCTGCACCAATCCAACTGTAGTTGGCGCCAGTGTCCCACGCTTATTTAGAAAGGATGCCACGGGCCATCAGAATTCTGTCACAGCCAGCCACAGAGACTTGAGGTAGGGAGGACCATGTAAGTAGTACTGGGGTCAGCACCCTCAGTTGCTTACAGCCAATCGTAAGAGGTGAGTAATGGAAGACTTGGAAGACTATATTTATTTCATTACAAGACATACTTACCAAGCAGAGATTCAGACCTATTCAAGGCCGGCAAGGGTGCAGTGTCGGCAGACCTAGATACACGGAATGAGCAATGGTCAGTCTAATGTGAGGGTGGGGGTAAACACACGCCAACAGCACCTTGCAAATTGAATTGAATTGAATTCCCGAATGCCTGATATGTGCCCATTTGATGATCAGCCAATCTAACCTGTAGAAGAGACAGCTTGGCTATTCAAACAAATCAACCAAAATTGACTTCAGGTGACATTTTAACCTTAACTTCCTGAACACACTCATTCGTCTCGATAAATCCAATGATCATGAAAGCTGGTCAGTATTATCATTGAACATTGTTGAACAAGGGCGCAGCCACTGTCTGAAAGTTTAGGGGGTCAAGAGCAATTGGGGGGGGGGGGGGGGGGGTCCAAAGCAGTGATGTGAAACATTCTGTGTCTGAAAAAATCATCATGTAGGGGGCCTTCCAAAAGTTAGGGGTCATGACCCCCCCGGACCCCTAGTGGCTGCACCCTTGTTGTTAAAAAAAATAATAAGCTCCTGTGATATCTAATGCGCACCCAAAACTACACACGTCGCACGTTAATACATGGTGTTTTGCTTGCTCCAAAATCTCATCCCAAGACGTACTGAACGCTTCCATTGTATAGCCAAGCCTGCCATTCATAACCAGGCCTGTGGGAATTTGCGAAGCATTTCTGTTAGCATTTACTACCATGTAAAAAAACGCCCAATGCAAATAAGAACAATATTGCAAGGTTTTCCCAAGATAATGTTTTATGTTCTGTTTACAGATTTGGGAATACTGGCGTAGGATACAGTTTGATGGTACAGAGGAGAGGCCTACCAATACAACTCTGGTCTAGAAATACAACCCATAAAAACTTCATTTGATGCTGGTTGAGGAAAAAGAAATTCTGGTATAATGGTGACGCACTGTCTGTATCACTGCTTCGTACTAGTCTGTGAGCAGGGGAGGTCTGTTCAGAAAGGGGTTTGCTGCAGAAGCAGATAGCCATTTTCCACAGGTAACCATTATATTTTTTATCATTTATATTCTTCAATCAGAAATATTTTTCAGGCAATCAAGCCTGCATGTTATCCATGGCCTGTAGCTCAACATACACCTTGTCACGGTCATCAGTATCTGATATGATGGAGGATCACACAGCATTCAATACTATCTATTCATATTCATAGTTGAATTAGAGTGTGGGCCTCACGACTAATCCATTGATTGATTAACGATCGCAGAAACGATTAGTAATTAGTAATTAATAATTAATTCGTTTTTTTTATTTGTTCTGGTAGGTGCTTCGTAGGTATCCCAGAAACGGCTGATCGGTATTTCTCCTGTACATGCCCTCTCAGTTACAGTTTTTAAGGGTGTGGTCTAGAGTTTAGACAGGGGTTCCCAAGCCGTCCGTACGGCGTACCACCATTGTACATCTGGACCTGCACTGTGGTACACGGGTGTACACAGTGTGCTTCCCATTTTTTCTTTTCGGTAACATTCTAATTTTATTCTCCCTCATTGGCATCTTGCAACTAGAAATTTGAACTTCTAATGATGCCTCAATTGCACCAGTTGCGCATAGAGGGTACTTAAAATTTTCAAAATGACAAAGGTGGAGAAGATACTTCCTCACATGGACCCCGTCCCCTCTTCGTCCACAAGCTGGGCGCTGCTTGTTCGGCGATGGGTGGTCAACAAGAACCTCCCACTCACCGACTGGAGCAGGGAAAATATTTTTCTTATAAAATGTTTCTGAGCATACCAAATTTCGACAGGTAATGCCCAATTAGGAGATAGTTTTTCCAAAGCAGAAAAAAACGTTTCTATATGCATCTCTGGCATCTAGGAGCCTTTTGGGGGGGCAAAGAATTTCTTGGACGCTCCGCTCCGCTCTAACCTATGGTGGCGCTCCGCTTACCTAGTAAAATACAGTGGTACTCAGTGGCAGCACGACAATGTGGAATGGTAACCCAGTTGAAAAAGGTTGGGAAACCCTGGTCTAGACCCTAGTCAGAGCATGAAAAGAAGAGCGAAACATTGCCTATTTAATAGCCCCAGAATAATTGGAACTTGATATTCTAATCGATTAATCTACCGTATTGTGCAACTGATCTAAACTAATCTTTATTGAGCACAGCCCTAGTTTGAAATATACTCCTCTCATTCCAAGAGCAATTTTTGTTTTGTGACATCGATTAAAAACACGGTCACAAGATTGTGCATGATGTCATGAACATAAATTACTAATACACACATACACCATAAATACCATAAAATTATTGGGAGGAAAACCTCCCTGTGGTTGAAATGTTAGCTTACTACGACATTTCTGTGGGTGCTCAAGCTTTACATTAGTCATTTCTGTAGTAGGTTAGGTACACACATGAATAGCGACGAGAATTGACACAATTTCAGCCACAAGGGTCTCCAAATTTTGTCGTTGAGCAAATTTGTTTTTTGCTCATCGTCCATAAAGAGCTATTGATGGATTAAGACTTAATCTATTTAACGAGGCACAGCAATGAATAAATTCTTCCGCATCTGTGAATTAACACGTTAACAGGTATCTTAAAATCTTCACCGCCCACTGTATTGTGCACTTTTGAGGTCAAACGCGCGCCTGCAGGGCCGAAGACAAAAACACAGGCCTGACCACCCACTCGAATACAGTATGAAAATTCAAGTGCTCCTTATACGTTGTCCTAACAATTGGGGATTCATTTGTCCAGTCTGGGCGTGCAATGCCAGGGGCACAGTAGATGCCTATAATTTTCTAAAGTACAATGTGAGAAGCCTGAATGCCAAGCAGAGGAATTCGGATGACATGTGATACTTTAAATTCAATTTCCTTACCCCACATAAGTATGGATGCCACCCTGTATGATCAATGAATTGACTCTGGGAAGTATTTTTATTGACATTGTATAATCACTGCAATGACCAGTGGTTTACCTTGACCTGAATTCTGAACACCCTGTGTCTGGCAGTACTCTACTAACCATGGAAATGGAACACTGACCCACTCAGTGTCTGTGGAGGACTTTTGTCATTGACCCCCCAAAACAACTATATCAATTTCAGACTCCAAGATCCAATATGAAACACCTTTTGTTTCAAAGCAATTCACTTTGACGCGGTCGAAGCTTTTTGCAATTCTTTGCAAATACTGAAACTCAAAATGAAATTCAATCACACACGAGAAAGTATTTCTTTCAAGCTCCCAGTTGCAAAATGGCTCAAAGCTTGAGAGAGAGATTCGGTAGCACTCAAACCTCGCGAAGGCGCAGTGCCGACAATGGCGTAAGTGTAGCAGAAAGCAGAAGAATGGAAAGAACCCTTAATGAGTTATTCTGATGGCATGACATTTGACATGGAACAGGCTACCATCATCCAATTTGATTGTCGGAGGGGGAAGCATTTGCACAATACACCAAAGTGGTTCAAAACTAACTCATAGAGACCTTTGACCTTAGCCCAACTACTTGACAAACACTGTCATTCATCTAATTAACAATCTATGGGAGAGGTTCTATTTCGGTAATTGAACCTAAACTTAATGTTTTGCCAAAACATGATGTATAGAGCTCTTTGGACTAGGACTCTTGAACACTCCCACTATATAACACTGGTCCCTGATAATACCGAACAACTTCATGTCATCATTAGGTAAAGACGCATTCCCAAAAATGGAAAATAGCCAAAAGGAAACAAGCAACTTACTGTAACACATACCGTATGTGACTTAGTCAATGTTTTATCAACTCATATTTCTGGTATCCTAACTATAGATGGCGATGGGACTTTCGATAAAATATTATTAATCTATAGAGAATTCTGAATATTTCACAAAGGACTCATACATAGGACTTATACAAGTCCTTTACTCAGGATCATTATGACTGTAGATAGGATAATAAGTGAATTTATAAATTGTAGACTAGGGCTGTCACTTACCGTTATAGTTCGCGAACATTTCAAGGTAGTATCATCGTATTTAACTTCTGTTTAGCAAGTTTTTTTGCGAAAGACAATGTCAGCATATCAGCATCACAGAAGCATATATTGTACAGGGATTGCATGACTGCCATACTCAGATACTAGACGTCATTACTGCCATGTTGTAGGGCAACAATGGTTTGAAGGGTGAGGGCCAAACAGAGGGGGGTTGCAGGTTGAACAAACCCACAAAGACGAAGGGAGCTGAGGAGGACTGACAGGAAGAGAGAGAGAGTCAGAGAGGGCAACTGCGGTAGGATAACTATAAGGGAAACAACTAGAAAGAGGAAATAAAAGGAATCACAGCCGGGACGCCTCAGCTATAAGGCCTGAGCAGGGGAGGGGGGCATTGCTAGCAGGGTAAAAGGACCCGACGGGGGTCAGCATTGTTCTCCACAGGTCCAATTTTGTCCGGGTTGGTGCTCGCCGTCCTGGGGGAGGGGGCTAAAGGGGGGGTCTAGGGCTGGGTGTCCCCCTCCCTCTGGGAAAAATTTAGACCTCGAAAAGGGGCAGATGCCCAATGGTGCAATATTTGGTGCCTTATTTGCTTTGCATGTGCGCCCAGAAATCGCCGATTTTACAGGCCGTGTTTTCAATTTTTCGCAATTTTCCAACGATAGCTAGTAAAAAAAAATCTTCAAAAGGCGCCAAAAATAGTTAACGAAAACTTTACAGCAAGGCTGCAGTGGGAACTGTGATGCTTCCTTCCACTATTCTGAGGGAGGAGGTACCATAGCCAATGTTCTATCATTGAAGTGGAAGATAAAAGCTGAGGTATATTAGAGTGAATGTTAAACATCGGCCTCTCTCCGGATCCCACTAGAACCCCCACATCTCCTCGCCAACTGAACCTTCCCACACTAACCCGACCTTCCCCCCCCCCACCTCCGTAAGCAATCCGTTCTGAAGTGGAAGCACCCAACCTTTCATGAGTTCTCATACGCACGTACGACAACATATCGCATTGACTTATTGGGATTTAGAGTATACAAGCACCATTTAATTTATAAAAATATATTTCGATCACAAGTCCTAGAGCATTTCCCAATAGCAGGGGGGTGGCTACCAGATCGGCGCGATTTCATTAACAAAGCTGTGTATTGAACTGTTTAACTGTGCTTATATTGGTTATGTGACTCGAACTCTTGGCATTCGATTCTAGTTATTTTCCAATGTTCCCCACCATTGCGTTCTAATTGACCGATCAGGGCGCTTGGCTTTCTGGTGCATTAACTCTTCCATGTGTTCCATCTCTATATAAATCAGAGCCTAGTCGCGAGTGACATGACGCGTCGGACCATTCAGTCTCAGATATCGGCTGTTTTTTTTTTTTTTTCTGATACCTTCCTTTTCAAGGGATTTTTTTTCTCTTAAAAATTTGGAACATTTAGACATCATTGTAGTGTTAAACCGATCAGCGTTTCGTCTCAAATTGGTTCTCGATTATAGCATGATCGGAATCCGTATCGGTAAATTGCCAATCAAAAAGTTCCGATCATAAATACAGATTATTGCAAAGCCTTAGAGCGACCTAAACTTGAACAATTACGGCTCAAAATTGACCGACGCGATCGCTAAATATTGTGTATGCTGAATTGCGAAAACCAACAATGTTTTTGCATTTTGACTACATTTTTTGGGCACGTAGCCCCCCTCTCACTTTCCATAATTACAACTTCCCAACTAAACACATCATTCACTGCATGTCCATTAGCCTACACAAGCCCAATTCAAAACTGCATGCTGCTACGTAACGATTTAGCATAAATACCGAAGCAGATCACAACCTCAAACAGTTGTTGTAAATGTGATAAAAACCATGCTAAAGCTGTTAATTACAATTCTTGCTCCGATTATTCAGTAAAATAAGTCCTTTGATTGAAGGACTTGTATGTAGGCCTTCGCAAATAACAGGTGAATTTTACAACAAATCGGCGCTCCCCGATCCGTGTTTTTCCGAGATTCGGCCCTACTTATTATGTCCAATTACAAAAAGTCCCATTGTACTGTATGCGGAGATAATCGAGTGATGTGATGCGACTGTCCAAAATTCCATAGGGCAGAGATGTACGACATGCATACCGTGTTGGTTCTATATGAATCATTGGTAGTTTGACCTATGGTTATGCAACTCGTGTGAACGAGCCGTGAGTGTAGCGCTCGCACGGGGAGGCGGGGAATATTCCTTTGCTTCTTGTGTATATAACTGTAGCGCGTAAAGCGGACCTTGGGGAGTCCCGTTTATGTCCATGAGTGTAGTTTTTGGAGAAAAGAGAAACTGCAGGATGAGACCGCAGCAGAAACGCAAACTTTTTTTATCATGTAATCGCTATGAGTGACTTTGTAACAGCGTTACTGGTTGGTTGTTTTTGGTCCGGGCGGTCAAGTTTTTTGTTCGGGCGGTAGCTTTCTGTCTCGGGCGCTGGACCTTTCAAATTTTTGTCCAGGGCAGCACGCCCAGCGGGTGCAAAACCTTTATTGGAGAGCACTGCCGGTCAGTTACAACAAACATTAATTGTAACACTATTGAGTGGATGTTCCAATGAGGGATGTGTGGAAGTCTCTTACTCCTAGGGCTATATACATGTAGGAAGAGCCTCTGACAGTGGTAGACTAAAGTGAATGTAATGGTGATTGCTTTACTTCAGAGGACATCTGCTGAGCAGGCTGAAATCGCTAAATCATTATATACCTGGGCTGCGTGCGCCAATGAGCATACTGTACTGTCTTCTTCTCTCTACAGTGATACATCCAATTAAGGACATTCTCTCACCACCTTAACATTTATAATCCATTTTCCGCACGATCTTCAGAGTGTGTTCAGTGGCCATTAAACACCGGAAGACCGCTTCTTTCTTGACATCATTTTTCGCAAAAATAAAGGTGGCGGGATTGCAGGATTCCCGCCCTACGCATCCAGAATCCCCCGATAAATAATTGTGTGCGGAACTTCCCGCCAGATTTCCCAACCAGGGATTGCAAAATAGAGTGTTTATAATAGGGTTGCGCGGTTTCCTATAGCGATCGATAGCTGAAAGAATCATGACAACGTACTATGGAACGCGCATCATGTGACCACGTCGTGCTAGAAATAGTACAGTACGCAGGCAGAAATACATGTGTAACTACTACATTCTTCCATACTTACGTATATGTAACAAGCCAGCCCCACGAAACAGGTCGCTAGTGCCACTTACCAGTAATTAGCTCTAACGTAACTGTGATTTTTTTACAAGGAACCGAAGCAACACTATCTAGAATTAGTCATAAAAACCACAAAATCAAGCTAAACCTCATGTATGATTGTTTTATCAAGCAACTGTCTAATTAATCACGTTTGGTTCATCAGAATTGTAGGCTACCCAAATTATAATGCATATGGCTGACGACGATCGTAAATCAATCCACTCCTATCATAGAGTCTATGTGAAATCCTATTGAAGTGTGTGCGAGAGGTTCGTTGCCGTCGGTCTGTAGACTTATCATCGTTGTGTAGCGTGCAGTGGGAATTGGGAGCACAGTCAATGCTGTGAACAGCATAGGTGATTACCACATGTGCCGAGCAGGCATGTTTAAAAGTAGTGCACAGCATTGGGCAGTCAGCGAGCAACATAGGGAGGGGCTTTGATGTTACGTAAGGGTGAAGCGCGGGATGGCCGCCCGCAGCTGGGAATATAGCAAAATGCGAATTCAAAGTTTTGCAAACACGTGGCGGCAGTTTTATTCAATTTTAACAGATTGCAGAAAAGTACATCGCAACTGGAATCGGCAGAAAAAACAAGTATGACAGCACTGGATTCTGGCAATTCCAATTAGTACCGGGATTGGTAGCAATACCGGTGATTTCCGCCAGTAATCGGTAATATAATGGCATTATGTGACCGTCGGTGCTGCGAGCACCGCGTACTAATAATAAGGATACCGGTATACTGCGCAACCCTAGCGTATAGTCCACAATATAAAGGTGACATCGATCGCGATCTCAGCACATGCACAATGTTTGCATGCCGTACATCGTTCAAGTTGCAGGACAGGGGAGAAGAAAACAGGTTTGCTAGCAGTCAAGACAGTATGCACCAGCATGTGGGTATTATGATTGAGCAACAAGTGCTTCTCGTTGACATTTCACAGAACTGGCACAGGTACAAAATTATTAGAACATGTGATCTGGTAGCAAATCACTGTAAAATAACAGAGTAAACAACTGCATATGATTTTTTTCCAAATAACATTACATGGTGGACAAGGACATGTGAATGGGTTGATATTAATACTTTTTACCAAAATCTGAAGCACATTATTCACGAGGTGACTTCAGACAGTGGATTTTAGTTTTTAGGCTAAACTGGGCTCATGTAACAAAGTGATAGCAATTTCCACAGCATATAGTCCTACCCTCTGGAATTAATGGTAATAAATATTTGGATTTTGTACATTTTCTCCTGCCAAAATCACAATTATATGACAACATAAAATATGGATTAGAAAAAATGCTGATGAAAGTTGTGCCTTTCGGTGGAATATGGTACATTTTTCGGTGCTGTAGGATTTGAAAAAAGTCTCAGATACCAGGGTATTAAGACGCCCAGGGCGGGCTTACTCGCGTGGGGGACTTTGCGAAAAAATGACGCGTAGATAAGTCCCTCCCTAAATAGAAATCCCTCCAAAAAAACTTGGGGGGGGGGGGAATTCCCTCCAAAAAATTATTCCTTAGCGCTAACACTGTCTTGAATAGCAGTGTTGTAACAAGTCTGACTCGATTCACTACTTTTCAATATGTAACTCGACTCAAACCACATTGTAGACATTTTTTCCCATTGCAACGGTACAGTGACTCGATTCATCATAAATCTCTGGAAGTCAATGACTTGAGTCATAAGATTTTGTGACTTGTTATAACACTGTCGTTAGTGTCCCGACCATTACCGAGGCAGGGTGAGAAATTCCTGATCCCGGGACCGAGCCATTAACGTCCCTAACGACGGACGTGAGTGCAGCTTCGCTCATGCAGCCACTTTTCTTACACAAGAAAGGAGCGGGGTGGAATTGGCAACATTGTCGAGACACCGAGGTTTGAACCAGGAGCCTTTGTATTGCAGGCGGGCACTCTACCATTCCTGCAACCTCCCCGCTTTGTGTGCATTGAACGGTTGTGTTTCAACGTTCGCTCGACATGATTGACTCCGTACTGTAAGTGAAAATGGGGAAAAAAACTGTTTCATCAGTAGATGCTTGTGAAAAACAGCAGCATCCTTGCACTGCTGTTTGCAAAGAACAGACGGTGGCCTCGGTTGATGTCAAACAATTGCTTCTTCACGATAAATCTAGTTTATAGGCCTATTATCTTTTTGGATCACAATGTTTCTGAATGAGGTGACATTGTTCTAGCTAGGCCTACTACTATTAAGTTGACTAGGAACAGATTAGGTTAATACGGCCATCAATTTTCACAACAATTGTCAGCAGCATTCAGTGCAGTTATGCAGTGTGTACTCCAGCTTACTATTCGTATATACAAATGTTACAGGCCCATAACTTGACCCCATGGTGGTTGGTAGGCATTAGGCTATACTTTGAACCAAAGCCTAAGGGTGGTAATACCCTTCCAGACAATAACATTAGGCCTAGCCAAACAGTGACACTGTACAGTACAGAGCGGATGTATCCTAACGATTTGAAACGTGAAACGTGGAATCGAAGAAAACAAAATCAGTTATTATGATTATTCAGTATTTTTAGCGGTTTTATTTTCGCTAGATAACAATGCAGAGTTTAAAACACAGGCAACTTTGTGAATTTACCAGACAGCCGGCAGAACGTAGAGTCTTGTCTGTTTATTGCTCAATGACGTACTCAAAGCCATGTCGGAAAGTCCAAATTGAAAACAATCGAGGATGTACAGTGCAAATAATAACCCCCCAATATCCAAGAGTGTCGCGAGTCACGTAGATAGGTGCAAATAAGGGATGCGGCATGCCAAAAAACAAACAAAAATCATCCACGTGAACCGAGCACTGACTGAGTGGGCCACTAAGGAAAATTATTGAGTAGGCCATCAGGTTCCAATGCCCAATGCAGCATTTCATGCCGCGACAGCAAATTGAACCGATGGAATAATGAACTAGGGAAGTGTTTACATTCATACCACACGCCGCATCCGCACCCAATATAATTCTAACCCATTAGTGCAATCACCCCCCCCCCCCCCGCACCCCCCACTTTCCCAGTTTTGTGCGGTGATGGAGTCGAGGCGGTCTCGGTCTTGAGATTTTCTCAAATTCCCGGTTCGAGAACGGGGTCGCCACACATACCGTGTGGAGACTGCACATTCGAGACAGGTCTCCGGCAGCTCGGCCTATCCGGGTCAACAACACTACAAAATTGTTTCTTTCTTCAGACGCGGTTTGGTTAGGCTTGAAAAAACTGTAGCAGCGCATGACAGAAGAGGCCTATGTACATTAAATTCATATAAATATTCCAATATACTCTGAGATGCTCATCCGTGCCGCAATGTTACGCATGATACCTTTGCCTACCACTCGATCGTATGATGTAGGCCTACCGGGGTTGTTCGAAATTTCATTGCAATGATTTTTGCGCTGTTCTGGTCTCTGCAAAAAAAATATCGCTTAGGCCTAATGTGGCATCTCCATGCACGATTGTGTTACTTTTGCGAAAATCCTATATTGGGGTGGCCGCCATGCCGTACTACGCATCCGCAATTATGGAATCTCACCTTTTACTCGACTACACGGACTTTTATTCCTTTGCGACAGCCTCGGTTACGCTTGCGATAATTCCTCTAATGTCAGCGGGTTCTCGGAGAGGTGGGGTGGTGAAGGTTATAGCTGCTTGATTCCGCGATTGCCCAACGCGCGCTTTTGGGGGCATATGGCGCGCTTCCGGTGGACGATCCTGCCACCGTGTGCTGTGTAAACAGGATCCATGCAGGGGTTGGGCTCACCGCCGGGACGTCAGCGCAGTAGTCGGGGCCCTCAGGGAGTTAGGGGATGGATGGTCCAGGCCCAGGTCGGGCGATTGGAAGGGGCGAGTGAATGCGGCTAGGTACCCTCCCGGCATGTGCTATACCATGAGTGAGTGAAGGCAGAAATCTCTGCTATCATGCATTCTGTGTGAAATAGACTAACAAATACGATTAGGCCTATTTGCTGATGATCCTTTGCTATACAAGCCAATTCGCTCATTTGACGATCATCTATTTTCCAGAAGGATCTGAAAACTCCTCCTGCATGGGCAAAGACATGGAATATGACGTTCAGTCTATCTAAATGCAATATGATGTCGATAAATCAAACTTGACCATTTTTGCTTCTTCGATTTCCATCCATGATGATGATTTTTCTTCTCACATTGATAGCATTTGCTCGAGGGCAAGCAGAACTCTTGTCTCTTGGGTTCCTGAATAGAAATCTGCGTTTTGCCTCCCCCATTTTTCAGTGTCTCATTCCCTCGTAACAATACTCTTCTTGTTTGCCCTCCGCCTGTCGCATGCAAATAACTAACCCAATTCCTTGATGTTCGTACTGAACCATGGAAAAGGGCAGTAACCTCAGCAGTTGTTGATTCTAAACGAGTGAAGCGTCTGCGCGAGTAGCGCGCAAAAAACAGGCGGCTGGTTGTTGAATCCAGGTATTTGGGCACAAATTCCGGCGCTTCGAGTTTTTTCCTTATATAGTCCAGTTTCATTAGTCCATGCAGCTTATCCGTATGTCGATTCTTCTGTCTCTGATTTCCAGGAACTGATCCGCCTGAACTAACTCAATTTCTCGATGTTCGTAATGAACCATGGGAGTGGCGGGTTAACTACAGTCATTGGAATCACTACCCAAACCTAACTTGTACAACTCCTGTGCCAGTTGCAATCTCTGCGTCCTGGATGATATTCCAGACAGTTTCATCATTTGCGCAGTTATGACTTGAGGAGGCACCGCAGACAAAAACAAATAACTTATTCGCAGATAACTTACTCAGAATACTGATGATGAATATGACAAAATTCACCCTCTTCGGTTCACATCGCAACATAAGTCAGTCCAACTTCTGGAGTAGAGGGGAAAGCTATGGGGCGCATTTTCCTTCCTTGATGAGTTGCGGCAAATTCCACCGTCCAATCTTAAGGAGAAACTGCCCCTATTTCCCCCCTCCCTGATCCGGCCCTTGTCCTGGTAGGAACCCTGTTTCATCTGACAAGTCCACCGAGGGGCGAAGATGCAGGCGAGGGTGGAGAAGTGTAGAGGGAAAAGAAATTTAGAAATGAACCATAATTAGGCATCACTGTCCTTGTAGCTCTCTTGCAACGCAGACATTTCTAATTTCTATACATACCCCGCGCCCCACACACTATTTTTTAATTCTGGACTTCATTTCAAAGGTAAACACGATGCCGATTTCCTAAACCTACTAGGCCCGATTTATTTGTTTGAACTTTAGTGTTCATTTGGTGTTATATGTAAACAATTCAGTGCATTAACGCGCGTTAATAGCTATGTCAAAATATATTCACAGAAAATTGTTTGATTCCCCTGAACACTGGTATACACACACTATGCTATATCGGCTTATCCATCAACGATCATGGCCGTTGATGGGTTGTTAATTTTAACTTTACAAATCTTGAATTGCTAGTGGGGGTACTTTCAATGAATAGTTGAATTGCTAGTGGGGGCTCTACCCATGCAGCACGCAAGGGTGCAGCCCCTGTTGAAGTTTGGGGGGGGTGGTCCATAGCAATTTGGGGGGGTCCGAACAGTGATGGGAAACATTTTTATGTGAAAAAATCATTATGTACGGAGGCCTCCCCAAAATTTGGTGGCATGACCCCCCGGACCCTCTAGTGGCTGCGCCCTTGTACGTACGGCTATCCATCATCGCTGCCATCCCATCTATTGAATGTGGGAGTAAACTCGATCTTACTGACAATGAGTGCATATCTGTAACTCGCCTTTTTAGTTTTTGATCTGGCTTCTCGTACGCAGTGGATCACTGTTTCAATCTTTCCATCAAATCAATATTTGTGTCTGACGAGGATAGCCTGGGTCGATGACTCAGAGTCATAGCTCTCTTCATGGGTATATTTATTCATCACGATTCAATTATATGCTCAAGTTGAGAATCGTCAAGCGTTCATCCCATCGGCGACTCTAGTTTTAGTAAACCTTATGTTATACAAATGAGTCATTGATTATAATAGAACGCGCTCGTATATATTTTTGTTCCCATCACGAAAAGAATAGAAAGAAGAATTTTGTCTTGAAAATATTCTTAAAATGATGGTTAGATTTTTTGAAAATAGGTAAGAATCAGTCTTTCCGTCGGGGTTATTGAGCATGTTTTTGTCATAATTCTGTGCCAGAATTGTAAGAAACAATATTGGGGAGTTGTCATTTTGTAGAAGAGGCGCGGACTTATTCCCCATTTCGGATTGAATCCCGATATTCATTTGTTCTTACATATTTTTAACCGAAAAGAAGTGTCGTGCAACGAGACAGACAGACAGACCAATAGATTCCTGTATGAATCAGTAGGCCCATAAGTTTATCACCTATGACACCAACATTGTTTTAGCTGTGGGTGAACCGGCCTTTGGCCAGTTCCTCTGTCGATTGTTTCGTATCGCTTAGTGTGTTAATTATTTAACTACAGGTAGTTAAACTACTGGTTTTTTTTTTTTTTTTTTAAACAAAAACATTCAATTTCGCGTATCTCAACGTGGTACACAGGCCATTGGTAGAGCATCTGCTTACCATCCAGGATGTCATGCGGTATATATCCATCTGCGTGCGGTTACTCATTTGTGATTCCTTGTCGAAGGCACAAAGGATCTAATCGTATGCACCGTGTGTAGCCTATGTGTGTGTGTGTATGCGCGCGCGTGTGTCTGTGTCAGTGTATTTACCTGTGGTGTATGTGTGTAATGTGTATGTGCGTTGTGTGTGACACTATTAACCATTTCCGAACGCCAAACAGTAATCAACTTTCTTCAAATTAGGTATGTGGCTTGCACATATGGAGGGGATGAACCCCCTATTGTTTTGGTGTCCGTTCAAGGTCAGTCAAAGTCACGAGAGGGCAATCTTCAGAAAACTTGTCAGCACGATACAAACGAAAACGCAAGCCTGTTATCAATTCAATGAGGAATGTGGATCTCGTATGGTGAGGATGAACCCTATTGTTTTTGTGTTAGATCAAGGTTCATCTCATGACACCATGGGACAATCCTCATATTTCTTCGTAACGAAACATTTTAGAGGGATGTCGTTATGTGAAGTTTTGTTCGTCAGGGTGACTTTTGACTTCATTCGACTTTTTGACCTCGTTTGACCTCTTGACCTTGTGGCATTGAGTGCTATTTTTGTGATGACCATATTTGTCTGGTTGAGACAACAATAAAAGTGAATAAGACTAATGTAATACAAACACTCCTATCACGAGCTATTTCAGAACGCACATGTGTGAAAGGTCCAGACCGCCCTAAAACACTGGAATGTTGTTAAATTTGAAGTTTGACATTGACATCTTCACAGCAAAACATTTTAGAGGATGTTGTAATGAAAAGGTTTGTTCGTCTAGGCTAACTGCATCGGTTGTCGCTCTGCATTGGAGCCTACATTTCATTTGAACTCATGAATATTTCGTGTGGCACCTCCACTCAGCATTAAGATGTCATGATAAAAATGACATAATTGTGCGTAAGTGTACTCATTTGAAAAACCTGCATCTTTAGATGCCACCCAAGTAAAAGTGTGTAGATATTACTGTAAATGCTCCTGGTATGGACTCCCAATTGTCCACCTCTTCATTATACACACAATTCCCCTTGACGACTGATATTGTCTTGTGGCACTGCAGTAGTGAGCATGATATCCTTCACCCCTGCTGTCCTATAGTCAACAACAGTGGTTTTGTGTTATCAATGGTCCAGTCTCAAGTTTACTTGTTTATTAAGCCCTCTCGTGTGGCCATCGCATACCCTACTCCAGTGACTTATGACGAACTTTGAGATTTAAACTTATTTAATTAAAAGGGTACCAACAGTAGTGTATATGGCAGAAGGTGGGGGTGGAGTGCGCCCCTGATAGGTTCCACTGGGTAGAAAAGCCTGAAATACCGGAGGTAGGTGCAGGCAGAACAGTCCGTTTTTATACACTGTTTCCAACAAGCAGTGCATTGAAGACCCATCACCGCGGGTGAACCCAGAACACCAAATCGAACCCATACAACGAACCACAGTCCCCCTATCCCCCCCCCCCCTCCATCACGACAGCTCTACGCACACAATTGCAAACAATTCAGTTTGAGCTGAGGTGGGCTTACAACAGTAGATGGAATCCTTTCTAAAAGCCTCAGTGAAAGTTACATTTTAGATAGATTCTAAGAAAAGAAAAAAAAAGAAAAAAAACACTAATGATATTCAACATTAATTAGACAAGGCATGTGGGTCAATGAACCCCCCCCCCCCTCCTTGACTCTTGTGCGTGACCAATAAATTGTGAACAGGAAAACCACATTTTTCACTGTTCAGTAATAATTTACTGCTTTTGTTTATCAAATATTGTGTCTAGGGGCCCATTTTTTTTTATTTGCCAATATAGAGGGTGAGGCTATATGAGGGGGAACTTCTCTGGTCCCCGACCTCACGCACAACCCTCCTCCCCCCGACAAATCTCTCGGTCCGGTCACTGCCAACGTCTCAACTCTTCCTGGGCAGCATCGGGGGTTTGCCTATTTTCTGACAAGGAGAATGCCTCCTCAGTTTTACTTCTATAAGGGATTCTCACGTTTACTTCTGATATAGAGAGGCTCAAAGAAACAAGATGGGTGGTTCCGGAAACGCTGAGCTAATATTTTTACAATTCGGCATCAGAAACAGAAAGTAACCAAGAAACGTTGAAGATTGTTAGATTAGGAGATGGGTCGTTGTTAGAATTTCAAGCGTGTGGTTGGTCTTCAAAGAATATTTATTCATTTAATTATAACAAATTCGATAGTCGATAAGGCCGGCAGAGTGGCGGGATTCTCGACCTAAGATGTTGTATTTATTATGACTGACCAATAAAACGACAATAACAATAACCACAAAAGAAACAGCCAGAATGGAACTGCGTTAAGTCTTACTAATGTGTAATTGCTTCAGGTATTCAAACTAATACAGCCACAGCGCCAGGAATACCAAGATAGAAGCTCCAGAGCATAAATGCCGATATGAATGATGTTCCAAAAGTTCTGCCGAACCTGTATAAAAGATAGTAGTGAGTGGCGCAATACAAACTGGTACATTCCCTCTGAAAGTAACTTCAGGGCTAAAATGCCTTGTAACAGTTTAAAACCTTGCCAATGCCCAAACACTGCGTTGAAATATCACTAATTCCTACTAGGGCGCAAGTTGTCTGTAAGTGTTCTATACTGATTTAAAAACTATGTGCCCAAAATAGGATCTTCTGAGCAAAAGTACTGGTAAACAGGATGTGTGAAGGAATCAATCTCTATTGCCAGCAACTCATGCCTACAATAGGTGTATTCCAAGTGCTCCATGCACTAAGTCCAATAATCCACCAGGAAAGCAACCCAAGTGAATGAAAAAAAAAACGCCAACGCATTCTGAACGCAAGAGCTTCGAGTTCTAGATGATATGAAAGTCATCGAACTGAGTGACTTGAATTTAAAGCCACCTATAGTAAATCAACAAGTAAATCCTCTAGGCCATCACTATATAGTCATCAATTTAAGATAAAACAGTGCTGGTCCTGTAAGAGGAATACAGCAATACCACAATGAGGATTAGCCGGTCAGCAATAAAGAGGCCACAACAATTGTGAGTCATGGGGGTGGGAGGGGGGCGGGGGGACAGGGACACCCCGGGTTCACTAAAGGGCAAAGAGATCATGGGAGCTGACGATGGCCACAGAGTGTTATGTACATGGATATGGGGTTCATGGGGGTGACCGAGTTACACTTCACCAAACCTTATACCTATAGCGTACCCAACATTCTGCGCCACCTTGGGACCATAGGCTTTGTAATAAGTGTAAGCAGGGCTGACAACATTCATCATCAGGGTTTCAATATTGATACGTAAAAACATATGACGGTAAATAGTGTCATAACCTGTGTGGCAATGCATGATTGAACGAGTCAAATTCACTATGAGCGTTGCCAAAATCCGGAAGTAATATATGATTAAGTGCCTCTTACAAAATTCGGATCATACTGATTGACGATAGATCCATATCAGCATAACGCGTTGCGGGTATACAAGTAAGTAAGTAGGGGGAATGGGGAAAGCAGGCAGTCTATCATCAATTTGGATTCAGAATTTCGTGACGGGATTATTCTACGAGTCGTGGCTTCCATATATAAGAACATCGGTTGGTCGAAGTGCGCAAAACTGTTTGTGAGTTAATCGTTGGAAGATTATTCATTGCAGACCAAATAGACCATGACTCACGACCGCACTATATAGACAGCTGGCATGCAGTGAAACTTGTAATTTAAGGGTATCCGAGAAGTTCGCGTCTGTGGACAGTCTTTACAAAACTCAAGAGTTCGGGCAGGTACGGCCTAGCTGCCTAGTTGATCTGAATGGCGGAAATCGTGTGGCTTATTGGTGCTGGAATCGTGCAAAAGGCAATGGTATTGCAAACGAGCTCGGAAAAGGCAGGAATTGCCTATTCAGGAAAACCTGTGAAAAATCCGACCCCCCCCCCAGCAACCGCGAAAGAATCTTGGAAGTTTGACGACGACGCCGAAGTTTAAAAACTTGTTAAGAAAAATTGCTTGGGCGGATTTGTTGAAAATTGTTAACGAGTTTCAATTACTCAACTCGCCCCTGCCATCTTTTAGTATAAGTAGATCTAGATAGAAGTGCGCGCGATAGCTCAATCGGATGCAATGGAAATTCGTACTTTTTGAAGACTGGAGAAGACTCTTTTTCAGGGAAGACGCTGCATGCTGATGCACTGACACAATCATAATGCAACAGCACATGAGCAATGGTCGTAATTGGCTTTACTGATTACGAGGATTATATATAACTAAATCGCAGAGACAAAGAAATAACAATATGATCTGGATGAAAACTTACAAATTTTGTTCAACCAAATAATAAGAAGAATTAATTTCATCAGTATTTTTTGCTTTTTTTTTTTTGTTTTTTTTTTTTTTTTTTTTTGGTTTTTTGTTTTTTTTTTTTTTTTTTTTTTTTTTTTTTTTTTTTTTTTTTTTTTTTTTTTTTTTTTTTTTTTTTTTTTTTTTTTTGGTTATATGGTGCAAAACTCAGCATTTACCGTGTAAAGTGCAATGGGCGACCATTGGCGGTCGTTACTCATCTGCCCTCCAAAGGTGAAATTCATTTGAGTTAAATAAATAACTCAACGAGGGAACATGGCAAAAATCGCTAAATGTTGTGGGGGGTTTTAACATGTCCTCTTTTCTTCTGTGCCAGTTTAAGATGAATCGTTGCATCACCATTGTACGGTAAGACGCAGCAAATCGAGCAAGTTTTCGATTGTTGTGCCACTTCTGGCCAGCTGCATGTTATTGCAATTACTGCCTGTTATTGCAAAAAAACGGATGGCCACGTGGTTGGATACAGCCAATCAGGAATCCTGTCCGCAATAACGGATAGCTTGGTTGTAGAATGTGGAAAAACATGCAACGCGCAATCGAGTGAGCAATACGTAAAAAAAGAGAATGCCATCACGCATTGCAGATTCTTCCCCTTCTGTAGTATGTACGCTTCCGCCGTCGATCGGTTCTGCGACTCCGTCAAAATGTTGCTGCAACATGCTTCTACACTGCTCCTTGTTGTGCGTCATTGTCTGCAAATGGGGGTCCCCTAGTTGATTTCCGGGGTCTTATCTGCTTGTGGACTGTGAATAATGAATATCCAGGTGTATTTGGGTCGTCTCTCGGTATCTTACTGATTTAGGGCTTCTCTCTAAACTGTTTGGGCCGGTACAGGTGTTATTTTTTAGGTCTAAACTGGGGACCCGGCTTCAGAACTGTAGATCTCGCTGCTAATACTCTTGATGTGGTGGAAATATGTAGTGGTATAGTATTCATGACCTGTATACGCATTGGTCCCCTACTTCTGGAACTTATATATATATATATATATATATATATATATTATATATATATATATTATATATATATATATATATATATATATAATATCTATCTAATATATATCATTTATATATATAATTTTATAGATATATATTATATTATAGATATATAGTATATATATATATATATATAATAATATATATAGAATATATATATAGTAATATATATATATAATATAATTATAGATCTGTGGTAACTGCACTGACGAAGGTCTGTATTTATCCAAAGCTCTGCATCCAAAACAGATCGGCTGTTGTTACTCACAGTTTTCCTAGCTCAATCGACTATTGCATCTCATTCGAGATCCAGCCTATTCATTTACGTAGCATTGTTGTTTTACAGTTTTTGGCCTCGTCTATATATATAGTATATATATATATATAATTATATATATATATATATAATATATATATAGATATATATATATAATATATTATATATATATATATATATATTATATATATATATAATATATATATATTATATAATATATATATATATATATATATATATATATATATATATATATATATATATATATACATATATATATATATAATATATATTATATATATATATATATACTATATATATATATATAATATATTATATATATTATATATATATATATATATATATATATATATATATATATAATATATATATATATAATTACACACGGTAGGTTATCCCACGTTTGTATATAGTTCAAGGATAACACCTTTGCCGGAAAGCTCGACAATCTTGTATGATCGACATGGTTTAGGCGGCACGCCATCCTGGTTTCGGGAAGAGATTGTACCTGCATTGTGGCAATGGCTAAGCTATAAATGATCGATATAGGAGAAAACTCGCAACTCTTGATACCCCTCATTCCGTCAAGGGCACCCATCCTGTCAGCTTGTGAATCTTTAATCAGTGCTAATTGCGATCAGTGGAAGATTATTGCTGCTGAACCCGTGCTACATTTTTGTAAGATAGCACAGACGATCTGCTTTAATTTGTAAAAACACAAATCACACGGACAATATCCTTGGGTAGAAAATGTGTAGGAAAATGTATAAATCTGAATTGAGGAAGGCTTCTCCGAAATTGAGTATAGTGAGACGTCCCTAGCTGACATGGCTAATGAATTAGGCATCTCATTTCCTGGTCTTGAAGAGAAAAGTTCCTCAGGAATTATTTTCAAAAGCGGGACACCACAAGTACAATTTAGAGCTGTCATTAGTTGACACGTCATCACACACGCTGTTCCTAAGACTATCTCCTTAGGATCCTAAATTAATAGGACCGACCAGCATGTACACCAGGCGTTCAGGACGGCGCATGTGACCACTATACTGCCACTGCCCTGATTTTTGTTTTTGTTCCCTGAAAAAACATATCAGAACTGGCTATCTCGGAGATATAGGAACGTGATTTACCGGTACCTGACCACTTCAATTCGCTGCTCGTATGAAAAGTAAAAAACTGTTAGGTCTGAGGTAATTTGATCGCGCGCAGTCATGAAAGGCTGGTGGCACAACCAGTCAGTTCGCGCAGTATTAAAAAAAAAACACGATATATATATGTGCGTTGTTCTGATGTGTGTGTGTGTGTGTTTTGTGTGTTGTTTTTTTTACCGGTTGCTCTTTCAACGATTTAACCAAATGTGAGCAGCTTTGGTCAATAAATGCAGACAAAAGATGGCGGATACCTATATTGTGTAAACAAGAGAAATGACAGTTGAACTCGGCTTGTGTTAGCGGCAAGAATTCCATAGATGCGGATGCCCGTCAGCCCGTATGCGGTATGAAGGTGAAAATCGGATTTTTGCGGGGAGGTTGATATTTTGATTCAGAAGGAAATGAAATGTATAATAATGTAGAGAGGGCCATAAATATATAGCAACTCATGAATGGGACTGCTTTATTGAGAATATATTTCATAGAATTAACTTGCCGTGTTGTGGCAACACTGCCACCGCATCCGCGCACATGGTGAATTTGCTTACTCAGTGTTCGTTTCATTTTATTTGGATGCGTTGTGCTGTTAACGAAACTTGTCTATATATCTGCCCAACCAACTGTAGCTCATTCAGGCACTTTTCCATGTTTGTGCTCGCATGCATCCGCCATTTATGGTGTGGTAGTCGTATAGGCGGCATGCATGTACGGAATAATTGACAGGACTGAATGCAACCGAGTGTGTAATATTAATTTATGATACATGGTAAACAGCCAAACAAAGCTGGTTGTTTTCAAGTTTTAGGCTGGGCTGTAAAACAGCAGGCACTATGATTGGACGCTTACATCTAGTGTGTGGGTCTTTGCGGTATAAACTACACGATACCCCGGCATGTTATCAAGGGGGGGGGGGGGGGGGGATCTAGGGTTCACTGCTGTGATGGAACAGTAAATAATAAACACATCCCAGGGGTAAATCTGCCCAGCCGGTAGTGTGGCGGCGTAGCTCATTCAATGGTCTAAGATTTTCACCATTTCCCCTCCCTGCGTTTTCCTGTTGATTTTGTCGTTCAGGAAACAACTTAACACTGCCGGCTTGCCCTCCCCCCCACGGGGATCCCCCTCTTCCGAACCTCCAACAATTCTCATGATCTCCCGCATGCTATGATACTACTTCGTGTAACTCCCATTTATGGAGGCCTAGACCTACAATACATGCGGATATCTTGAGAGATTCCATGTGCACCCAGGTTTTTCAAATTACATAATCTCATCAAACCTAAACGGCTGGTTATGGACTATGGATACGTATCATACCATCCTACATTCTGGGGTTGATTATCTTTCGCTCCTTTTACATTTCACACATATGTACTGTCCTGCATTTGGTCTTTGCCTACTTCACACAGTGATATCCTGCTTTCGTCTGTCAACGTAGGGTTTATGGATTACAAATAAAGTGACACATGTTCAAAGAGAACTTTCACATTTCTCAAGACACAACCAAGATTCCGTAGCGTGTTGAAGCCTCATAAATATGGTCCTTCCTGACATTGAGTCCAGTGACTAGGGTATTACATTGTTTATTGTGAGCAGAGATCCATACATGAGATGGAGTATATACATATTTACATGAGCATGCATTAACACATTGAATAATGAGATGGGTTTTTCGGATTAGAGTAGGATTCAACCAATGTGTAAATTCCTTGTCAAATCTTCCCCCTCTCCATGTACCCATAACGTTTTACTCATAGTCAAAATAACATGGATTGGATCCGTTTCCTAAAGTGGTTAAAGTTTAGTGCTAATGCTATGGGTTAATGCTGGAATCTCGTTCAACGGGGTTGTAAACCACTGGATACATCTGTTTAAAGAAAGACTTTACGGTTCTAAATTGGGAACCCGCCTCACCTAATTAAATCAAAATAATATGCATTTTTTAACGCTTTAAGAGCTAAGGCTATGTACCGACACGTAGCATTCCCATAACATTCATGTTTTTGTTTATCTCTCAATCAACGAGATGAGACCATGTTTATCTGACTTGATTCTGTAAGTGTGGCGTTGAGTGTGGTTTAGGGTTTCGCCCATACATCTGTAAAGTGTACAAGGAATGCGGGAAACACTGGTGTATATACACAGGCGAGCAATCGAACGCCATACCTATTAGTTAATGATGTTATTCCGAAATCTTCGATCGTATATTTATATTATTTCAGTCACGGGAATGTTGTTAAAGCGAATGACTTGACTTTCCCCCTTAACGTAATGATGTGCGTAGGCTGATCACGTCGATACGAGGAACGGAAAAATGGCAAAAACAGGAAATGTTTTGTTGTTTTTCATATATTTTTTCATGTCACTTCTATATTAACACTACATGTTTGTTTGTACGTGCAGTTTATGTTTAATGCTCCACGTGGTAAACTTAGCGCGGCAAATCATGGTATTCACAGTTGTTAGGCATTTTAACGAAAAATCTCCAAAGGCGACTGGAAAGGAGGGATGAAAGAGAGTAATGCTGTCGTGAAAAATATATTGTAGTCTATAACACGGTTACCAAAGACGGTTAACGGTTAACTCAAAGAGCAATGTTCAGGAATATAACACTAAGACACTCTAAACACGATTCGCAAATTAATGAACATTCAACGTCCAGCTGGGTCAAATTGACTCGGAATTGGGTCAGAAGGGAGCCACTCGATTCTCCGGGTCGGAGTTTGACTCACGTTGTGTTAAAGTGACCCAAATCTGAGCAAATTCTGACAAGGCTAGCTCATTTTGTGTGAATTGTGTCAATATGACCAAGATGTTTCGAAGTGCACTTCGAGCCTCCGGACGCTTTCCAAAAGTGATGACGATTTAGTCTCCATAGAGGCGTTTCAATTGTAAAACACAGTCAGACGATACTACCTAGAGTGTACCCAATGAAACACTCCAAAATCACCTGGGTTTAATTGACCCAGAATTGTGGAAAGAAGTCTCTAATGTCAAATTCTACATTTAGTTAGCATGATGTATTAAAAATTGTAATCGCTGAAAAACCCCACACAGTTTTTGATGGAATTTTATCAAAATTTTGGTTAAAATTTCTCATTCCTATAGCCTCTTTTCATATCTCACTAGACATCGCCTGGCGGGTAAAACGCAAACGCGTATCGGTATATCCCCACTGTCGATCAGTCGGAGGGTGACATTGTTCGCCTTGTTCTCTATCAGAAGGGGATTTATGACCCAGGGAAGTGGGAGGTGGTTCAATGCACACAACCATGCTCCAAAATATGCAAATGTCAAATCTGCCAAACAAGAAAATCATTTTCGCAATAATTCAAAATGGCCGCCGGGTGTGGTGATGCGGCGAAAACGAAAGTTGGTCTCAAAATGATCGCCATGCCTCAAAACGCGCAAATGAGAGAAAAACTCAGTTCCCCAAAAATCCAAAATGGCCGCCGTCAGAGCGGTCAGGCGACGCCCACTGTTTTCACC
The DNA here is from genome assembly GCA_026419785.1 of Sclerodactyla briareus. Taxonomy (NCBI): domain Eukaryota; kingdom Metazoa; phylum Echinodermata; class Holothuroidea; order Dendrochirotida; family Sclerodactylidae; genus Sclerodactyla; species Sclerodactyla briareus. The sequence continues at coordinate 296,457 of JAODTK010005701.1, forward strand.
CATTCGAAATTTTCATTACGCGATCATGTGTGCTTAGTTAGAATGAAACCCCCCCCCCCCCCTTGAAAATCCAAGATGGCCGCCGCCAGAGTAGTGCGACGACACCCACATTCGAACTCATCCGAGATTCCGTAAGGGCGAACATGTGAGCAACTGCAACGTTTCGTGTCAATTGGACATTGCGTTAGAAAGTTATTGCGCTAACACGAAAATTTTCCCGCGTATGCGGCGGCGGCGGAGACGATGATGGCAAACCATAATATGGGGATATAATTACCGGTGCCGTTTGAAACTTTCAGGATTAAAATGTGTTTTTACAACTAGGAAAATAGAGGATGTGAGAGACCGTAAGATTGTTGTTATATAGTGCGCGAGGAAAATGTTTCTGAAGTATTCAATATACTTATAGCCCGTCGATCAGCCTGCGGCCAAAACAAGAAAACCAAACCAATAACTCGGCCACTTTATGGCTAGCTGTGTAGCGCCAACAAAGAACAGAAACGTGGCGACTTCCCATAATTCCTGTGTACAATTCGGGATACATCCCAGGCAGACAAACGTGATTTGGAGGAGGGGGGGGGGGAGTAAAAAAATTAAGAGTAAAACGGCCAAATTTGTTATTAAAAACGCATGAGTTATTTAGGCTGCAGTCACAGGGGTCAATACAAAATGACCAATAATTTCCCTTAATGACCAATGCTAACCCTGATAACTTCATCCCCATATGATTTGATTTTCTATTAATTTGAAATCCGGCTCAACAAGGAACCCAGGCCGTTTCGACCATGATCCCAACCGTTGATACTGTCCGTCTCTTCTTTCCTCGACTAGTGCTCAGATGCGACGAGGCAGGGGTGTAGCCGATCACAGCCCGCTTCCGGGACCGCCATGTTACGTCCCCTCAGTAAGGGCGTTCAGTGAAATCCAGAATCTTGAAGGATCTCGGAACCCGGAGGAGAAGATTGAATTACATCGAGACTGCTTAATTACAGCAGACCGACCAGACTTATTGTGGATATCCCGAAACAAACCCCAGAAACTCATGCACACCCGCGGCACCAAGATGCATCCAAGACGTCGCAACCTCAAGTACAGCCACCTGGAGAGAACCGCCCGTGACCTGCTGATTTCAACCGGAAGGATTTTTTTTGCAAAACGTCTTGCACTTAGTTTAGTTTAGTTTAGTAAGGGTCAGAAGGACATAATCCTCAAAACGACCCCGAAGCCACAAAATCATAGGAAAGAAAAATGAACCAAAACCTCTAAAATAATCGCCCGTGATTCCTGAAAAATAAATCAAGACTGTTCTTGAACGCATTCACACTCTTCTAGCAGCTTCGGCACACTGCTTGGAAGGTTTCAAAGAAGAATCAAAACAAACCCCAAGGTCTTTTTCTGAAGTCACCTCCTGAATATTTTGGCCATTCAACTTGAAGGAAGCGTTGCGATTGTGAAAAACAAATCATGCATAACTTTGCACTTGTCGCCATTGAGAACCTTGGAGGTGGCCATCATAATGACGCCTTGGGTGTGGAAAACTATATCCGATCTCTTTGAACAATTGCAGCATCATCATGCGAACCAACCTCCCGATACATCTTGATATCGTCCGCAAATTTTCACCCTGGAATGAACAGATAAAAGATCGTCAATATACGCCAGAAAGAGAACGGCCCAAGAACTGATCCCTGGGGAACACCACTAGTGACCTTTTGCCAAGAAGACGACCGCCCATTTATGACAACTCGTTGTTCCCTATTATGAAGCCAGTCACGAATCCACTTAAGGACATTCCCCTCAATTCCAAAGCTCTCCAACTTGAGCAAGAGACTCTCATGCTGACACTTTGTCAAAGCTTCTGAAAGTCCCATGAACTTATACCACTCTGTCATTCTTTCGCCTCAACGGAGAAGAAAATCAGCTCTATACAATACGAACAGCTAGTGAGGAAACACAACGATGGAGGCGTGGTCTCACTGGCATTCACTTAATGACGTTCTCCTTCACTTTGTATATGTAATATAATTAGGCCTACGTCTGTGATCTGTAAAATCCGCCATATCAAGGCAAATTCGGGCCTTCGGTAGAGTGAAGAAAGGCTGGGTGCCTTTTCTCCCCTACCAGCCTACCTTACACAAAAGAGAGACGACTAAAGAAGCAAAAATTATGTGATATGGCACTATGGGTTATGTAGTTCATGTATTTAAATACCAGTTTATGAAATATATATTCTGCTGTGGAATTTTATTTTTGTTACTCTCCCCTCTTCTTTGAGGGTGGACAAGTTATGAAAAGTAAACAGATACGCGGGCCCCCTTTTTTTCCCCTAATCACCACCGAGATGACGTCATAAAAGAAGGGAGAAGCCCTCAGCTGCGCCTCGGTTTTTCTAACTTCCCGATTCCAATTCTGCAACTGAAAGAGCCCTCTAACTGTTCAATTATTCCCTAAACATGGTGTCAAATTCCTGAACGATAGTCTTATCCGTGCTTAATATAAAATAGATCTGTGCTTGTATAGATTTAATGATTTGTTCTTTAACTGGTAATCATGGTTATAATATAAATGCGTTTCGGAAATGATGGCGAAATAGTGTAGAACCCTTTTACCCTGATTGTTTTCTTCAGGCCAGTAGTTCGCTCGACGAAGCGACGTTTGGGTTTGGTAAATAGTGATAACGAAATCGAAACTAAAATACATTATACTTAGCATCAATTCTCTACTGTACTTCTCTCCGATCCCCAGGGGGTAGGACACTTCTCCCTATAGCTGCTGCTTTTGTAACTTCAACTGTGAAAATATCGTCGTTACTGTAACCATTATATATGTTCAACTTCGCCCTCCTCCCCGGGGTGAATGCAAACTGAACGGCGACCTTGATTTTTTTTTCAAACGGCGTATCGAATTTACATGCCCCCCGCATCTTTTATGACGAAATCATACAAATGATTCCGCCTGTGAACTTTGCCAAATGCTACAACAACTCTGTATTCGTACGTTCGCTCTGCGGCACGGACTCTGCGACCCCGTCCTCCTCGATGTTATGGTATACAGTGCAACGGGAGTTCACGACGGACAAAAACGGTGGAGAAACAAACTTTTGCTATTGTGTTCAAAGTTACGGTATCGGTAGGACAGAGCGGGGGACAAATAACGCCACGCAGCAACAATAGCTCGGAAACTGGACCCCGGCAGAACTCGAGCGCTGTGAACTAGTACATGCAATTCACGTGTAGAGACGAACTGTTTACAATATTGAAAGAAGAGGGAGAGTTCTATTATTTCCGCGATAGGGTATTTATTTATACGCGTCTCCAAGTCGTTTTGTTTGGACAGGCATCAAGTCCCTTTCCTTTCGATAACTGTAAGAAAAATTGTTTGCCAAGTCGACGAGATGAATGAACGATCTCTGTCTTTAATTGCTGAATAACCAGACATATCAAAGTATATCACCGTACAATTAGGGCACGCAGTGTATTTGATAACTAGCCCTGAGCGTGTAAGCACAGTGTGAAGGACTATACCGCGACAAACCTTTTCAGGAAAGTACAACAGCGATATCGCAAACGACACATCATTCGGTGATAAAGCTCTACGACAGTGAACGCCTCATTTTGGATAATATTTATTTATCACTCTTGCAGACCAAACTTATGTATACCCGCAGAGACTGCAATACGAGGATGTGGTCCTCCAGGGGGATATTAGTGGCCCTACTCCTAGCCTCCATGCTCGTTCTTGGGGCCAGTTTTGATGTGGACCTTCGGGTATCAGACCAGTATATCCGCCGATCAACCACTTTCGTTTTGACGTGTTCCATATCTGGACTGAGGGGGAATTTCTTCGAAAACAAGGTTAGTATTTCTTCGATTAGGATCGGGGCTGAAAGTTTTAGCGTCCCGCGTGTAATCAGCAACTTTTCGTAGTTATACTAGATACTTGATATATTTCCCTATAACTTGGCGCCCTATAAACAGATAAAGGGTTGGGTAAAAACTACTGTGCCATTAGAGTGCACGTATAGGCTGAGGCTATCCCAATTCCCAAAGGTGTCAAACTTACACTTCTCTAATAGCTTAAAGCTTGAATCGCAACATTTCCTACACCAATGTATGCACGGACATGACAAAGATACGAGATCTGCATTCAAACCCCACTAGGGCATTTACACAAATAAATGCAAGCATGATCTATCATGCCTTAGCCAAATAGTGCAGAATCCTCCGAAGCGGCCATACTGAACTAATCTCTCAATGATACTCCAACCTAATTCTGAGTACACACAATCCGTAAAAACGCATACGATAATTTCAACAATTCTGGTATCAATTCCGATGTGCGAATAGGACGATTAGAAGTAAGAACTGATTACCTGCACTGAACACGTGGTCCAAGCCATCGTCATTTAATTACAGATAAACTTTCTTGGATCGGGAGGCCGCAGACGCGTACCGAGAGATTGTCTTGGTGGGAGGGGGGGGGGGGGGGTAGGTCGGAATCCAAAGGAAGTGCGCCCTCATTAAAGGCCTCACCCTCCCTATTGGCAAATAGGTAAAATTTATGGGCCCCTATACACATGCTGCTGCAGTATTTGTTAAATAACAACTGCCAAACCTCTACTGAACTGTAAAAAATCAGTTTTTGTGTTAAATAATTATTGATCACTTGGGTCATGGGGGGGGGGGGGGGTTATGACCCCCTTATGGGTACGCCACTGGGAGGCCGTGAAGTTGCTGCAAGCATTTCACTACACCGCTTTGCTCACCTTTGGCCAGGGAGGCAAGATGGAATTTTGCCTGAGTGGTGTGCTTAGATGTTAATCCCATTATTTATCATTCGTTACCATAATTGGTATTATATAGCTAGTTATTCTCTTGAACGGAAGAATGAAAGGAGCGGTATCAGTGACGCTTTGCAAGCGAACGTTCCTGGTCGAATTCCAACAGGTGGCTGTATACTTGCTGTTGCGGTAGGCGAGGTCTTAGTCTTCACTCCATGGTTCCGCTGTGATGCAGTGGACTATTTTGGGTAACCGGGTTTGTTACGGGATACTTGCAATAAGTTTCCTCGGTCGGCTGTGACGTGAGCAGTCATGTTGAACGTCGTTCCTCCTTGTACCGAGAAAGTATTGGGTTCCTGGAGTTCATTGATCAACCTTTCGGAACAGACGTAATGAAATGGTGGTGTCGGGACAGATTGGGATCGATTACACCCCTGCCTCGATATTTTCTGAGCACTATCAAGGAGAGGAGGCAAGTTACCAACGGTGCTCATCCATGATCAATACGGCTAGGGTTCCCTAATTGCAGGTGAGCCTCACTTGGCTTCCTGAACCCATAGAATTCAAATCAAATGAAAAATAAAATCATATGGGGATGAAGTTATCAGGGTTAGCATTGGTTAATAAGGGACATTATTATTATTCTGAACCCGTAGAATTAAAATAAAATAAAATCATCCCAGCTGTCTCTCAGAGAGATTCTTCCACATTCATACCTCCACATACAGAACAATATGTGGGTCAGAGGGATTCGTTTACACAACTTGACATTACTTCGAAATCAGGCAGCAAATACTATGGAATGATATTCTGGCAATGCGTTATTGTAATAATACTGGAGCCGGACATACCCATTTTTTTCTGGTTTGTGGGAGTGTTCACACTGGTTTACTGGTTTTCAGGAATGTTTACACATATTTAGTATTTACTAATCTGTTTCAAAAGGAGTGAGTTTTGAAGAAAAAAAATGCAGTTGGAATAAATTGTATTGGAATCAATTGAATCACCTAAGGCAACTATATTAGGTCAATGTGGTGGAAATGTTAAAAGCCGGTTCGAGGTCATCTGCAGAGATCTTCAACACGCTATTTGGCTTAGGTATACATGCCTTCGACGGGTACGGACTGGTGTTTGACATTGACTTGACCTGGAGTTAATTGACTCAGAGTCGAACTATCTCGACCTAATCGAGTACGCCGACCACCTAATTGGAACAGAGTGTTGTCAATTAGGCTTAATCCGAAGTAAACAAAACGATATATTTCCCAACACTGCATATTCATTGAAAATGTCATTCTCGTAAATATTTGAGTACTATTTGTTGAATCTGCTAGATAACTCGAAGGTTATTTCCTATACCGTAATAAGCAAAGTCGTTAAAAGTATAATTTCCAGTCTTCTATATAACCCATACTCTTTTCATACCTAAACTTCATTTGAATCAACCTAGTACTGATCTATACTCAAAGGCGCAACCACGGGGCAATTCAGGTTAGGGGTCCCAAAGCAGTCATGAACACATTTTCTGTGTGGATGAATTACGTTATGTATGTGTTCGGAAGATCCCATGAAAGTTAGGGGTATACGACCTGAGTGCTAGTGGTTGTGCCCTTGCCTGGAGTAGACATCATATCCTCGACATGAACTCGACTTAATCAAGTACGGGCTGACTGGATTCACTGGAACGGGGTATAGTCGGGAACTAGGCTTACTTCAGAGTGGGCCTGCACAGAAACGATACAGTTCCCGCGCACATGTGCATAATTTTCAGAAATGTTATTTCCGTGGACATTCTCGCACTATTTATTGGGTCTGCTAGATAACTCCAAAGTTACTTGCCCCGGCAAAGTCATACAATACATAATTTTCATTACTATAGCCAATTGTCTTCAATATCTAAAGAAAAATACCATTTGAGATTAGGCTATAAAAAGAGATCCATTCCTGTAGGCCTACTATATTGGAGCGGATGAATGGCACTGTAGAGTGGTATCAATGCAATTGAGCAAACACACACCTAGGTGGCTGTGCTTGCAGTTGTGAATTGCGAGGTCTTGGTTGTCACTTCATGGTTCCGCTGTGATGCATTGAAGTTGTGCGTGGGTTTCTGAGGTTCGTTTCGGGTTATTTGCAATAGGTCTCGTCCACACGAGTGTAAGCAGTCAAGTTAAACATGGAACTTCCCCTCATCCAAGTTCCGAGAAAGTGGTCTCGTCCTGGGGTTCACCGATCGTTCTTCGGAGGGACGTAAAATGGCAGTCCCAGGAGCAGTATGGAAATGGTTACACCCCTGCTTGGATCTCATCTGAGCACTAGTCGAGAAGAGAAGGCGGGTTATCTCCGTGCTCAACCACGATCAATACGGCCAGGGTTTCTTGATGATCCATTCTTGGCTTCCTGAACTCGTGGAAATTGAATCAAATCAGAGGCAATTAAATGTAGATATCCCGGTATGAAACGCGGAAATTTTCGGCCAGTTATTATTATATATATTGGCATGACGCGAAACGTTTATATTTCTTTCACTTCCTGTTATTTTGGGGGTTATCAGACTTTTTTATTCCTTTTTTTTCATGGCGATAGATCCTTGATTTCGATGCAATAGACTCGGTGTCCATGTTGCATTTTATTACTCAACAAACAATTAAGTTCCACAAATCTGCAGATGGTGCACTATGGGCGAAATAGTGTCGGGTTGTGTGAATATATACTTATAGTGCACGTTTTCATTGCATATCCCGTAGGGTAAAAAAATCGAAAAAGGAAAACGAAGAAAATAGGCATAGGTATAATTTCTGGCATTCATGCAAAAATACAGTCACTTATATATAATCTGCATGCAACCGATCCAGTGCAAACTCTATGGCATACCACAAAAAAATTTCCAGAGCACATCATGTAGGATTGGTAACACTCAACAAAAAGTGATGACGTGATTTGTTTTGTTTATCCCTCACAATGTTTCAAAACCACTTGATGTGAGTGTTTGTAAAAACAAGTTTAACGCCAATACACTACGCTCGGCCTAACACGACACGTCATACGTATTCATCAAAGGCAGATGAATGGCCTACTCTTGATTATACGTGACACAGATTATGTTAGTCATAACATTAGGACCAGGGTGTGTAGGACGTGACTATGTCGATATGTATGCCTGATCACCAGGTAAACAAGGCCAGTTGGTTTGGGCTATCATATACAAAGAACAAATCACGCCGGTCGTTCCCACCCGATAAAAATCGTCGATGATATCTCGCTTCGATTCATACTGGCGATCGATTCGCGGTCTACGGCAAATCGACACCTCTTGTTATTATTTCAGATTAGCCCACATAAATAGGTCTACGCTTTGTGCGTTCCTTCTGCTCACATTGCGTTGGGCATGATATGGACATATATAGTTGGCCTAATCAGTTACCCGATGCTCGACTGCACAACAATAAGATATGTGATATACAGACCTGTTAGTCCTCCAAGATGTGGATGGTTTGAAGCAGGGGTTCTTAACCTGTGGTATGTGTACCACCAGTGATACATTTGGACTACCACGATGGTACGCGGGGTGGTACACAGTGTGCTCCAAATGATGTTAAATTGCACCAGATCGCGTATAAGGGTACTTAATTATCAAAAATGACAAAGAGAAAGTCACCTCACCACATGGACCCCTCCTCCAGGACGGCGATCATTGGACGCCAGGCCCAACCTTTTTTTTATCAGAATCTTGGAATAGAGCTGGAAAAGGTTGGGATCCCCTGGTTTGAAACGTCCCATTTGACAGTTTGATCGCCCTCGGCAATAACGTGATTATACGTACAAGTATAACGAGATTGTTTCACTACTCACTGTTAACCAGCCAAAATAATAATGTTGTTAGTTGTTACCACACAACCCCCACTGAGCACCGCCAATGATAGAACCATGCAGACAGCTACCGATATATGAACCCGCGAGTTCAAGAAAATCTGGGATCCGGTCTGCTGAAATATTTGCTATTGAAGAGATTCCTGGCAAGTCTCGCACACTCGTACATGGCTATACTGAAACAATGTAGGGTAACCTGATCACGGTTGGGCGGAATATACGCTAGTGCATACTGCGTAGTGGACTCCAGGATCCGACCACTTTCTCGCAACCTGGAGGAACTGAAGATTCATGTCTAACGTGACTGCTCACAGGTGACCGACAAATCTCGCAACTCCAGTTATCCATGCACAAAAGTACAGTCACCTAGGGAAATACGTTCAGTGACTGCTGGAATTCGAACCGGGAATGTTTGCTTGCAAAGCATTGCTGATACCACTCTACCAATCGTCCTCTAGGATTTCTTTTTTGTGAAGCACCGGATTATTTTCATATTTCGTTACCCATATATGCTCACGCGGAGCTTCATGCATGCGACAGCAGTACGTACGACTTAAATGTCTTTTGTATGACCGAGCTGGAAAATGGACGGGACCTCCCTGTTAGTCGAGAGCAAGCGCCACCAGGTCTCACATCGGTCGCTAATCCCTGTTAACTGATTCATTGCAAGCATCGCGACTGTGAACTGGTGCATATTCGAGATAAAGTGGGGTGGAAGGTCAGATTTTGATACATTCTAGGAGTGATTGATTCAGCCAAGGTGCTAAATGGGGACTCATAAGATTCACCCACTCTTGGAGGGAAGTTTCTGGGGAAACATAAAAAAAATTCACTTTGATAGTATGGTCTAGGATAACGTGCAATATATTTATTGTCAAATTGATATGATATAATCTGTTTTAAAGGAATATCTTGTCTTTTCTTCCGCAGACTAATTCGATCATCTTCCAAAAAGGGCATGATCCCCGTCAAATTGTCACCTTTACACCAGACGAGACAAACAAAACCGATGACCGCTACCAGTGGAAGATTCCAGCCAGCCGAGCCTGTATCTAGTCGCCTTAACCATAACAGATAACGTCAAGGAGGATGCCGACCTCTATCAATGCGGCATCAAGATAGGTCACGTGATCAAAAGAGCATCCCCTTCTACTATAATCAGTTGGATGGAGCCAGCGCCGTTCGAGTTTCCCAAATGCGATGCATACCCTCAAAGAGACACCGGTACGGTACGATTTTCCTGCAAGGCGAGTGGCAACCCTCCGCCTGAGCTTATATGGTACAGCGGTAATTTGGAAGTGAGTAGGAGCTATGAGAGCCCGTCTTATCTGGACTATCACATGAATAATTTCGACGTCAACATGACCGACTTGAGGAGCAGGTACGAGTGCCGTTATAGCTACGCCAATGCCGGTGAGAACGAGCAACGTTCCTGTTGGATCGGGAAGCCAGTGCTGACCTTTATCTCAGCACGACATTGATGAAACATATACTCCGGGGAGAGCTGCAGGTGACTATCGTTGCACGGGCCCAACCTCAATTGTCAAAGCCGCTCCAGTGCGCCTGGGACCATAGCGACCCCGGGGGATTCAAAGTGGTGCACGATGACAACCAAATCGCGACACTCACCGTCGAGGAGGTGCAGCCGGATATGAACGGGACGTCGATCACATGTCCAGGGGGGCAACTTCCTCGGAACCGCGACGGCGTCATTCACCTTGCTCGTTGAAGACCTGAAAGAGGAAAACCTGACCGCTTCCGTGACTTCCGAGGACATTCACGTCACGGAAGGGGATTCGGTGACGCTCAGCTGCGAAATCGGCTTCACACCGCCTACTGACGATGTCGTGATAAGTTGGTACCATGGCAGCCTGGAGGTGGACTCGGAGCACTCCCTGTTCAAAGACCGGTTTGCCGTTACGGATCCACCGGAGAGTCAGTTGGTTCTGTCGTCAGTGAGTGCAGAAGATGACGGTATAGGCATATCCTGTACGGTCCGATTCGGTAAGAGGCTTGTCCATTCTCGAGATGTCCGGATACTGGTCCGCCCTCGCGTCAACGCTTTTCGTCTTGTCCGTACTCTCTAGACAGCCCTGTAATAATAATACCGGTCTTCTTTTCCATGCTCGGCCTTGTAGCGTGTATTTTTGTCATCTACAAGTTCATCTCCGTCGCTTGCCGTTGCAAGAGGACCAGGTCAAAGTCATTCCAGATCGAGCACGTCGGGGGAGCGGAGCTGAGGACCTCGTCTTTCGGCTCGAGCGTCAGTTCCGAGCGACACTTTGAACGGGTCACCATTCCCGACAAGTCGGGCCTTCTCGAACGCCCGCCTTACCTGCCGTCTTCGAGGTGTCTGCCCAGCGTGCCGCTCTCTTCCTCCTCTACACCTGTACACGAATATGAGACGACCCCGAAAAACGAGACCTACAGCCTGATCAAGAATGATATCCGAGCAGACAAGAAGTACCGCAGCTCCGAGTCCATTCAGCAGGCATATATGGACATGGGGAGGAACAGGGCGAAGAGCACTGGTCCCTCTGCCTACTCGGGAAAGATACCATCCGGGAATGACCTGCTCTCTCATGGTGACGAAGTTACCAAAGGAGCTGTCGGTGGAGCTGTCCCACCTCTGCCGACTGAAAGGCTACCAACGAGCGATCCTCCCGACGGGTCGTGGTACCTCGAGGTCAAGAAGACCCCAGATCAGTTCAATGACCTCGAAGATCTGTATCGCGAGACCGCTCGGAATAACGTTACTACCTGCAGATAAATAAGAATATAGTACGTGTTCATGGTGTCAGATCAAGAGGAATGAGGGGAAGTATTGTCCTCTCGAAATCCGTCGGGAAATATAAGCAGATACTTTTCACTTGTCCATATAATAGCACTAAACACCGCACGTGCATACCCAAAGTTCATACTTCTATTTATACGGAATGTATCACTTTGACTTGGCTAGTTCAATTGGGAGGTTGCCTCGTAAATGGATGATCAATAATTGTGCCTATGCACTAGTACATTATACAGTCGCGACACCATATCATGTGGCATTTTCAACGAGGCTGTTTTATCTCCCGAAAGTCGCCTTAGTTCCTATTGCCTCCATAACCTAGCGAAGGACCAACAACGAACATTTGTAACATATAAAAACTACAGTAACCTTGTACAAAGTGCTAAATTCGATTGTATTTATTTCTTACTTTTATGTTAATTTATACTAATACTATTTAATACAGTTTTTCTTTTGTCCTCAAATTAATTCCGCTGATCGACCAAATATACCATCGGGTTGCCTTAAACAAGTAACGAATAATATGTGTTCGTTTTTAAACATAAACTATTTTGTTATACTCATACGCGATTCTCATACGATTCAATGATATTATGGTTTGAGTAAAGTCATGGCTGCTGAACTCGCTATCAAAATCAGTCGGTCAGCCAGTCAGTCAGTCGTCAGTCAGTCAGTCAGTCAGTTAGCGGAGTCGTGGGGTTCGGACCTATCAGTCAATCAGTCAGCCAGTCAGCATATTCTTTACTAGAAAGAAAGTACAGAATGATATGCAAAAAACTGTTATTCGTAACATTGTGATGGCATTCCTGACCGAATTTTCGCATCGATCCAGCCGTCCAGGCCTGGTATGCATGGACGTATAATCGAGCAGTTGATTTATGACTTGGCAAGCACCCAATCCTGCCCTGAATGGAATCTGGAGGCTTTATCGGCAAACAACATAGGCGTTTCCAATGAGATCGCCAATACTACGATGCATTTTTAAACTATTAAAATTGGCTACGAATGATACAGACAATAATTTTATCTTCTAATTCCATTACGCTGTATCAAACATTTCCTAAATATACTACCTAATTTACATATGATTCTAAGAACAACCAGATCAGATGAAGAACTAATATAACTCATGGAGTGTTTCGATGTCTTACATCGACAAATTTTGCCCTGAATGGAATCTGGAGGCTTAATCGGCAAACAACATAGGCGTTCACAATGGATCGCCAATACTACGATGCATTTTTAAACTATTAAAGTTGGCTACGAATGATACAGACAATAATTTTATCTTCTAATCCCATTACGCTGTATTAAACATTTCATGAATATACTAACTAATTTACATATGATTCTAAGAACAACCAGATCAGATGAAGAACTAATATAACTCATGGAGTGTTTCGATGTCTTACATCGACAATTTTTTTCTTCAGAATAACAAATCAGAACGCATTTTGAAAATGATTGGTCGACATATTCCTAGAAGTTTGTAGAAGAGTTCCCATACTGAAATATTGGTATCAAGTCAATATATAGTCAACAAAAAAGTAACTTTGAAACATTTGTTCTCAATGTTTCATGAATAATTTTGTGATTGATGTGGTAGGTATATCTACACTCTTAATTGATTATCTATGGGACCAATGAAACCACCTAGATTACTAGAATATCAATGTGAAAATGTGGGAAAGCCTGTTTTGATATATTGCCGTTCTACGTGGCAGACCAAATACACTGTCTTCATAAAGTGTTGACGATTGGAAACCTGATTGAGCCTACACTCCTGACTTTGAGACGATAAACTAATTGGGTTGGTTGAGCTCCAGACTATGGAAGGTTGGCTTCAATCCTGGTGGGAAATATCGGACTTCCGTCGAGCTGATGTAATAGAATATGCACATGCACGGACGTGATTTTTTCTACTGGGGCGGGGGGGGGGGAGGGCTTGAGGTCGTGACATTCCCAACTCTCCCCCCCCAAAAAAAAAAAAAAAACATCCATTCGTCACTATATGAGTCAATGCAAAATTCGTTCTGATAAACTGTGGACGATTTTTGAGAACAGGACCCGTCCCGTATTCGCCGCGTGTTGCAACTTGAGATATTTTTGTCTTGGGGATAAAATAAGTGGTTGTTATGTTAATGCGAAATCAGTTCTAATACACATTGACTTTCACCGTGATGTGACGCAAAGGGCAGCGTCGATTATTCGACGGAGGTTTTCATCTTTACTGGGAGTTTTTTCACTGCCTTATACGGCTAATACTACGCCTAACTGTTCAACACGATAACACAGAACATTCTTTGATTATTTTCTGGGTTCGTTCCCACCCAATATTCCTCCGACGATTTTCTAAAGTCGAGTAACAAAAAGAATGCATAAACTGCTCGACACAATACAAGAACATTTTGGGAAATTATTTACAACTTTAATTGAATCGCAATCTGGATAGGTAAAAATAAATCTAAGGAGAAATAATGTCAATAAAGCAACTTTTAAATCACTAACATCACTTATGAACGTGCTGATCGAACTCCCATACAACGATTTTTTTGTCAAAACTCTTATAGAAGTCCTCCAAAATGTTACATCGGGGGGGGGAAACGTTTTTGAACTATTCCCCACTATTAATATTACTAAACAACGATTGTTCTGCTAAACATTAAGCGAATATCTAAAAAATGTGTGTTAGGACCTTTTCTTGTTACCGAACATTATCCAAATAATCGATTAATCGGTCAGTCAGTAGTTTGTTCTAAAATTTTGTTTCTTCTGAATTGGTAACACAGGTGAGCAAATGGTAAGGGGAATTAGGCTATGCCAGCCTGCCACCAATAATTCATTTTAGTCAGCTATTGGAAAGTGCCATGTTATCTGTCGCTGTCAATAATATTGTTTTAGACAACAAGGGTTTATATGTTCGTAGGACAATTCATCTTAAAACTCACATCATATGAATATGAATTAACCCTATTTAAAAAAATCTGTGAAAAACAATGTCATGCTTCGCAATTATGTTTTTTTTAAACCTCTCTAACCACATACTATATAAGTTGGGGTTGCCCTCGAGAGTTTATCATGTCGACTTTACAAGTTGGCAGAATCTGAGACTGAAAAGCCCGTCATGTCCCAGTTTCGAACTGTGTGAATATCCAATGTTATTGCTTGTTTCAAAGAGTGAGAGATTAATTCCCAAACACGGTTCTCTGGAACGCATAATTGCAAAACAATGATTACAATGAACAAGGCATTGGTTGGAGAACATAGACGATTTTTTGCCTTACTATAGTAGAAGATAATTTAATTTGGGGGGAGAGCTATTCAACATTGTCGTTCTTGCTAATATTCTACAGCTCCTTTTTTTATAAGTATTATCTGTTTCAGTTGTTTTCTGACATCATAATTTTAGTTCAACCGGTATTTAAAATATGTCATCTTGCTCGGTTATGATGTATATAATACTTTACATTTTGTTTTGCAAGAGGAGAACGATGAGTGTAAATATATTCACATGCGTATGACTATACATTACGCACCTCGTCCTAATTAGGGTACGTTTCAACTCTGTGCTAGCCCGTAAGCCACAGCTCACCGCCCTCTGTAATTTACTGGGCGGTTTTGAATATTTTCGAATATAATTCCCGCCCGTCGCGAAAATTGATAATGTGAAGGACCTCTAACTGAAATGCCATTACCCGTTCTCTGTGAGCACACATATGGGCGTTCGCTGCTCGTTAATGCTTCTACACAAATCGCCCAGTCATAGCAGTGGTCTATTGTCGTGCGGACGTTCCTTGTCTTTGTTAGAATGTGGATATCCAGCTGCGTGGACAGGTGGAAGAAAGCAGCTAGGAGCAGGTCAAAGTTTAGATGGGAGCCTGGGTCATTCCAATGAGAGATGGTGCGTGGATAGAGCGAGTACACGTTGATAGTACAGAAGTAATATCAGAACGCTTTTACACTAACAAGTGGCCAGTGGCGTCACAAAGGGGGTCAGAGAGGGGCAGCCGCCCCGCTCTGCACAGTCCATGGGGGCGCTAAATGAAGGCACGCAGGAACCTCCCCTTGATAAAAATAAATAAAGGGAAAGGCGAAATCAGGGCAAAGAAGTGAATTAAAAATGTATAGCATCAGGGGGTAAGGTGATCCTAAAACAATTACATATGGGATCATATAAAAAATCAGCTGATGGTTCATCCTCCTACGAACAATTCTTGTGACGCCACTGCAAGTGGCAAGAAAATACCACAAGAACCAGGTAAAATATACTATATGGTCGGAACATACAGGGGAAGAACAGTCGACAAGCAAACACCAACCATTCGACAAAGACAGTGGTTTTAACTTACTTTGAAGGTAAAAGCTGCTGGGAAAATACTTCTCTAACTGAGCTTTAGGAGTATCAATGTTCTTCAACTTGCGCAAAAATGAAGGCAACGAATTCCACGAAGTTGACGCTACAGATGATGAGAAAGCTCTATCAGCATACAATTTAGTTCTTCCCATTTTATTCACAAGAAGATGCTGACTAGAGGATCTGCAGAGTTCTAGAGGGGTATATGGAAACGAATTGAATCGGCGGGTAAGCAAGAAAAAAACAAATAATTTTAAATTCAATACGGAATTTGACAGTTAAGCCTTTAAAAAATGAGAGTGATAGAATTGTGTTTTTTTACCTATTGCTACCAACGAGCGACATAGTCTGGCTGCTCCGAGGTCCCTATTCATTTATTCAAGAAATACCATGGACTAGGATATTACAATTATCCAAGAGTGAAGTAACGAAACATGTACAAGTATTTTAGTAGTATGGCTTTTTTCAAATATCTTACGCCCACCATTACTTATTTCCCGGAGAGCCAAAGTTGTATTTCTGCAGATATTATTCACATGGCTAGACATAGTCCTATGACGATTGAAGGTAACGCCTAAGTTCACAAATGACTGAGGCTATGATTACATTGTTGTGTATGCTGGTCCGTTAGCTGAGGTGGGACCAGTGTCTAAAAATGTCCGAGTTAGTTTTATAAAAATAAATATTGGTTCCACAGGAGCAAACGAAATCCAAATGAAAGCAAACTAACACTGAAAGGCAAAATAAGCACAAGTGCCAATGCGTATGTGCAAAGGGCGGCGATCATGGGGGGTCGGCGGGGGGGGGGGGGGGGACGGCGTCCCCCATATTTTGGTTGAGGGGGACGCACTGCATTTTGTCCCCCAATATTTGAAGCCCTTCTACTATTTTGCTGACAACTGTGTATGTCCGACATATCCAGCAGCAATAGTGTTTGAACAAATTATGACCTAAATGATCACGTTGAATACATTCTGTGCTTCCTTTCCGATTTTTTTTGCGCGGGTATTTTATGTATATGATGTGCCTTGTGCAGACATATGATGTTCCTTTTGCAGATATATGATGTTCCTTAAAAAATGTCTGAAATTTACTTACTCCAGGCTGTTCCTAATTAATCGATGAAAGAAGGGTTCTCCCTCAATTCCTATCGTTTGTTTAAGACTGGCTTTGCCAGCTTGTTGTGTTCTCTCATTGGACTTTGTCAATTTCCTGCTAGGAGAACAGTTTGTTAAATAAACAAACAGACATACAAACAGACTAACCGCTAATTTTGAGTGAAGGGGGTGTTTAGGGCGTCGGGTAGGTCAAACCACCAGCGGGTGTGTGATTTTTTGAATTTTATTTATGGGTGCGGTCACTTGTTGAGAGTTAGGTGCACGGTCACATACCTTACAATGAGGGCACACGGTGGGGCCTCGAAAATGCGGCCAGGGAACGCCACAAAAATCGCCTTCTAAAAACGAAATGAGTCAAAATTCAAGTGGAGAAAAGGCTAAGTACAAATATTGCCTGAAGTTTCGATGAATGCCCAAAAGTGACAATTCGCCTCGAATGTACTAAAAAGTGAACAAATTTTGTTCTTTGCAGCGTACACTAATTGTTGGATTTTGTACCGTTGCTCTCCCGTCATCTCCGCAAACTCTATGGCCCCCTAATTTATACATATTTGTGAGGTGAAATTCATTGAAACAATATCATGGACCCCAATAAAACTACAATCAACTACTTTTGGATCACTAAACACTCAGCCTCTGGTCCCTTCATCTCCGATCGCTCCCACGACCACGCGCGATTGGGAACTGCAGCATAGCCTAGGCTAGCCTGGATTTAAACGCTGTTTTCTCCAGATAACTCTCTCATGGTTGGGACAGTAGAGCTAAAGCTAGCTAAATGTCCCAAAATTTTTGGTGTGTTGAAGATATGTTTTTCCTATATGGAGCACAAAAGGTTGAATATTCTGGCCAAAAAGTTAAACCGGTTGGGTTTAGCGTTTAACCGAGGTCTGGTCCGGGGGGGGGGGGGGGGGGGGGGGGGGGGGGGGGGGACAAAATGTTCAAAATTTTCACCCATTACAGAATTTGTGATCACAAAATGCCCAGATTTGAAGCTGGTACATGCAGCCTAAAACGCCAGGGAGAGGTCTTTCCGGCCATCTGGGGGGCTTGTGCAACCGAACATTTCTTTGGACGGTTCGCGCCAACCTATGGTGGCGTTCCCCGTAGATAGTATTCTTGTGCCCCCGAAAAAGTCTGTGCCACCCCTTGGGCCCAGTATGAAAGTCTGGTGACGCCACTGCTATTTGCAAATTGAAATAGAGTATTCAGCAATCAATTATTATGGGTGCGACCACTTGTTGACAGTTGGCGATGCGTGCGCGGTTGAACATACTGAGCAACTAGCCATCGAAGATTCGGCCAGGGAACGCCACAAATTCGTGCAATTAGGACATTTGATTCAAAATTCAAATGAGAATAAGTTTACATCCAAGATTGATTGACTTTTCGATGGAATGTCCAAAAGTGTAAAATTTTCGTGAGCGCTTCGCGCGCATGTAGTTGCGGTTTTACTTCTGTGTATCGCATTCGCCACCTGTTCTTGGTCCTGATGAAGTGTTCCCCCCCACCCATGCCGCCCTGTGGTCCGCAAATAGGATAAAGATGGGGCCGTAATCTTTGAGTAAAAAACTCTATTCAAGTGATAGGTCAAAGAGGGTTCAGTGCAATATCGTTGGCCGGAAAAATCTCGCGCTCCGCGCGAACATACTGGTTGTTGCTATTCCCATTTGCATTGCTCCTCTCATGACTGTAACCTCACTTGCATGGTAGTGTAGAATGTCACAGAACCCGACGCATCACCTTGAATTGATCCCTAAGGCGGACGTTGTGGAGAACCTTTCCTGAAATAACAATTTGTTATCAATTTTTAGGAATTCTGCTTTACGGTCCATAAGGCACGGGGAGTGCGTTTCCTGCAATCTAGGGGGTCTGTCAACGAAAAAAATTCTGGTACGATACGCGCCAAACCGTGGTGGGGCTCGATTAATAGGATTCATCTTGTCCGTCCCCCCAATCGCCAACACAAATCGCATCCCTTGCGTATTCGTATGCGTATCACCGCGGGGGGGGGAAATGGGGGGGGATCTATTGAATATCGTCTGAGAAAGGTCAAGTCAACGACAATTATTGCATGAGCTGCATAAACGAACAGGTTTTCTCATCTGTGACCAACGTTCGTTTCCGTAAATATGCATGATTTTCACATCCAGCCGGACCCGCATAAGCATCTATCGGATCCCAACTGAGAAAGGTGAATACAACAAATTGGATTGCATGCGACCATAATTATACAGTGGTCCTATACCTGCTTCAACACGGCTCGTTTTTTCCAAACCCCTGCTCTCTTCGGACAAACATAATGATCACATTCCTGAGCATAACTGTATAATGCTCGCTGGGGGATTACTAACAGTCAACCCAAACTCATCGTTTACAACGCTGGGTTGATGCTCACAAACTCAATAAACGACTTCATCTTGATAGCAGCTTGAAGTGTCAAAGAGGAAAGTTGGCTGTCAACTGAGAACGCCTCGTGCATGAGCCGCGATTTGTTCAGAATATTTAGGTAGGACCCTAATCATACAGAAAAGTTACTAGTTCAAACAAAGAACAGTCAATGCACGATCTCTGAAATATTGAGGGGGGCCCCGTCAGACGTCAGGTCACTACGCGATGATATCCATTTTCCCGGCATGGATCTGTACTCAAAGAAATACGTGGTCACAACCGTCTGGAGAAGACTGCGAACTCGACGAACGGTTTTGGACTACCTACAGGAGAACTGGAACATTTGTTCACTAAATAAAAACTGGCACTATAAACTAGGATAAAAAAAAAAATGGCGGCAAATGAGGTGACGAGATGTGTGAAATAAGTACCAATAGCCGCCGTGGCCTATGGTGAAGGAATTTCAATCCAGGGGTTAATCCAGGGGGAGAATTGGGGACTCTTTGGAAAAGCAACGGATGGGGGCGCTGTAGCGAGATGACACAGGGTGTAGCAACGTGTACATGGGGTGTGGGTACGGAATTTATCAGGGTACTGCTGATCAGGGTATTGTTTTCGATCAACGTTCCATTGCACCTCATCAGGGGAAATGCTCTCAAATAAGAACGTGTCATCAATTTTATTTAGATGGAAAAAATGATCGACTTTATCATGAAAAAAAAAAAAGGATAGAGTCAAATCTACACTGTTCAACTCGGCGGTTTTTGTCCCTCCCACGCGGCTTACGACCAAATATGATGGAATTTGAAGGTGTTTTTGAAATACCGTACCCATGCATGTAACATAGGCGAGTCACAAACTTGACTTGTAGTCAGGGAAATTATTGAACTATTGCCAGGTGTGCGCATATGATTTTTTGTGTGAATTGACGTATGCTGCATCATATTTCCAATTTGTTATTGTTTTCTATGTTTAAAATCAATAAATTCCAGGTAGTTTCTATCGACTGTGGTAAAGTTTACAACCATTTCTGTCTAAATTGGTCAAACAAAACGCAATTGAACAACTGTTGCCGTGGTGTCTTTCATTTTTAAACTCGATTCATTCGGGGAAAAGTTGGGATATTCGATTTCAAGTCTCACTTTGTTTAGGTATACTTACAAAACAAATTGAGAAGAAATATTTAAGCAGTCGCCGCCTGGCCCGCACAGCTTGTACGCCCCGAGGTTAGTTCAGTTCAGTTTAGTTAGTATAGTTGGAAAGAATCAGGAGGGAACTGCGTCATCATGGACGACCCCGGAACCACAACAAACCTGACAAAACACGAAGAACAGCAGAGCTCAGAGAATTCTCCCACAATTCCTGAAAAGCAAATCAAGACTGTTCTTGAATGAAGGCAATAACACTTTTAGCCAAAGACCCTCCGCAGGCTATTCCCCCATTAATCACTCTTTTGCGTAAATAAATAAAATAAGTATATATAATCTGCAACGTTAACCACAAGATTAGGAACATGGCCCCTTTGGTAACATTGGAAAATTCGTAGAAAAATAGCAAAGAAAGGTCATCGACGAAGCCAAAATGGACAATTTCGAAAACCTGAATCAAACTCCCGCGAATTCGCCTTGCTCCATTTAATCAGCCCACGACGCTCGAGTCTTCCCTCATACAACAATTCTCGCAGACAGTGAACTAACCTCGTGGCCCTCCCTTTTGAACGTTATCAATTAGCAGCTTATCTTTCGCAAATACGGATTCCACACTTGCACGGAATACGCCAGGTAAGGTCTTAGCAACTGCCTAAACAGCCTAACAAATGTCTTCGTCAGAACCCTGAAATCAACGTTCACAAAGCCGAGAAATTTGCCTTTACTAGCAGCACCGGCACACTGCTTGACTGTTTCAGATTAGAATGGGAATACACACCAATTGTTTTTCTTCAGAATTACAATTCATTCCTTGACCATTTAAACTGAACGACGCGTTGGCGTTATGATAGCCGAATTAGTATCAGAACAGCGTCGTTACACCCGGATGGTCTCGGCCTGCTATAGATGAACAAGGTTTGGTAACATAAAGTATAGCAACAAAATAATTTCCAGTCACATTACACGCGTGTCAGCTGATGTCCCCGCAGTTGAGCGCGTATCGAGACATCTTCTGTTTGTTCGTCCCGGTTGTTTGTAGGGGGAGCAAAGGGAAAATAACGTTTGCCTAATTATCTATAATCAAACCAGTTTCCTCTATAAATTGAACGCTGATAGAATTTGAGTGATGCCAAACATTCATATATTCTTTGCCCGAATTCGTGTTTTTTCTGGCGCGAGATCCATGTTTTGTTTGCGTTTGTGACATTTTCTTGTACGGAAATGTTCTTTCCTGTTCAAGAACACAATATACGCAAGCAATCCTGGATATATTTTCCGTCGAACCTTGACGTTTAACATATCTTGTCACGAATTTCGGTTATTTGCTTTGGTCAGGTCCGTTGACCTCAAATTGTAGATGCATCGATTTGTATTCGCCATATGGTGTTCTGTGAATTATAAATAGGGAGCAAAACTCGTACCTATTGAAGTGAGTAAATATTTTTGTGGTTGTTCGTTCTGGCTTCAGCTTGGCGCGTTTATGGATTCGACCCTGATGAAAGTGTGACCTATTTCGAGAGAATCGGTTGGGGCATCCATAATCGCAGCTTAGTGTTTGTGTCCTGAGATCAATTAGAACCGTGTTGAGCCATGTCATATGTGCTAGATAATTTGCTGACCTGTTTGAATGAATATGAAGGTGATATTGTGATTACCATCTCCCAACAGAGTTACAATGACCTATTGAGATCCGTGATCTGGAGCAGGCTACTGTATGCTTGGAGGGTCGGACTCTGCTACAGCAGATGAGAACTAGCTGCTTGCTGCTGAAATGTGGAAAAAATCTGGAGACGGAATGCTGAACATCAGATGAAAGAGAAAGTACAAACCGAGCCTCTAGAGACTCAGAGTAAAAGACCGTTCTTGGAGAATTTGCCACAGGATTTTACTTTACCTTGGTCACATTCTCGAAGGAATGTGGCGTACTAATCCTTCAACCTAATAGAGGGGAGGTCGAAGGGAAGAGAAGGATCGTACGACAAAAGAAGCAGTGGTATGACAACTCAGGGAATAGACAGGGTTGAGCCTCGTTGTGAACAAAACGTCTAGCTCAGAACGGAGCTGCTTTGAAGAAGATGACAAGAAATGGCAGCACTATTCAGTACTCACGACGCCGGGGAAGAGGTGGGCAGGGGGACATTCCCCCCGACAGAAGATCGAAGGGCATATCGGGAAATCAAAGGCTAAACAAAAAAGGGCCAATAGCTTTTGTTTTTCCCACGACATGGGTTGATGGCAATACCGCGCAGAAGCTTTTTGCAGTGTTATGGGCACTATATCGTTTTTCTAGGCTAGTATATTGCGCATGTGGAAGGCCCATCCTCATACGTCCTATTTTCAGGCATGGCTTCTTGCACATGACGTCACCAGAGGAAATTGGATGAGAATCGGGCATACTTTCTCAGATATTTATTTTGAATGACTTGTTCCTGAACCTCTGCCCACTTTCCATGGGGGAATATTCATGAGGTATGATGATTATCGGATGTGTTCTAAGCCCGCCCCTCCTTAATTAATCAGATCGGCAAAATAACGAAACAATAGGATAATCTACTTACTATAGGTAATCCACCCCAACCAAAGTGATCCAACACCCCCCGTATGTGACCAATCTGACCTTGCATCTTCCACTTATTGGGTTCACGAGACCTTTGAGGTTGTGATTCTAAGCGACCACCTACTCATGAATAATAATGCATCCGCCAAAAACAACAGGGACCGTCTACTGATGATGGGGCATCCAACAAAGCAAGTTGGGAGACCATTGGGATATACTGTTACTAAGAATAGATTTGAAGTTTGCTATAAGCCTCACCAACTCATGAATATCATGAGGTATGAATGATGTCATTGCAATGGCTAACTTGTTACCACATTTCCAATGATGTCACCAAGCAGTTGAAGAGAATACCCATACGTTCTCAGGATCATTGACACGCTGAAGATTACTCCTAAGCCCCTCCCACTAATGAATTTCATGGGGTTTTGCACTGCAAAAAACAATGGGACTCATCTTTCACTAGGGTAATCAACCAACCGAGTACGGGACAAATCGGACCTTGCGTTTCCAATTGTTTTTCACGAGATTTTGAGGATCGGCTTATTGTTACGATCCATGCCCACTCATGAATATTAACGAATAGGCACCACAGACAAGGGGGAGACTTTCTACTTATATGGGTAACACAAACAGAGTATGATCTCAATAGTATCTTGGTCCTCCCTTATATCGTGTTCCACAAGCCAAAATTGGTGAATTACGATTAGGCCCCGCCCCCCTGAAATTAATGAGATGCATTACAGGTTTGTTTGTACGGACAAAACACATGACTCTGACCTATTGCCAATCACAATGTGAACAGCAGTGTGAGCAAATCAGACATACTGTAGCGGCCAGATGGTTGAAGGATTCGAAGAGACAAAAGGTTCCCAGGAGGATGCATTGTTTTGGCTCTAATACCTTATTTACCTCCGTGTCCACTCATAAATATGAATGGAAATGGCCCACCAAAAACAACAGGGACCTCCTACTAATCAAGAGTATCCACACCTAAGTGTGGATCGATCTGACCTCGAGTCTTCCACTTATCGGGTTCCCAAGAAAGCGTAACACCACCACATACACAACACACACACCACTCGAGGGACTACATATATTCCTTTTGCCTCTGGCCAGTAATAAAAAAAAAGGTGAGTAAGGAAGGAGGAGAGGAAGAGGGTGGGAAAAGGAGAGACGAGAAGTGACCGAAAGACCTAAGAAAGTACTGGGTGAGGTACGAGGACCACCCCGCTCTCCAACGTCCTTATAAGTCACCCCCCTCTTTCGTCAGCAGAAGGCAAAACCCAGGAAGGAATTCCAAATAGTCTTGCTCACTCCCTCCGAACTGGCAAGGGGCTTGTGACAGCATGTCACAATTCACAATTATGATAATGGTGCTGATGATGGTTGATGTGATGATATTATGATTATTATTTATAGTATGATTATTATTATTATTATTATTATGATTATTATTATTATTATTATCTATGATTATTATTATTATTATTATTATTATTATTATTATTATATTATTATACATTATTATTACCTATGATGGCCTTCTCCAAACAGTTCAGGAATGGCTGTAGTTTTAATAATTAAATGAGCCGTTCGACATCTGAGGTTAGTATTAGATCGTAAGAATGGAATTCACGTGCACGCTGGAGTGTCCGATGTTCTGAAAATTTAAACCATTCGAATTCAGCCAGATATCATGAAAATAGAGAGGAATCGCATTTAATCTCTCTCTGAAAAACAAAACTAAAACTCAAATAGAGGAAGTCAGTGGGTCTGCGATAACTGAAACCTAAACTTCGAAATTTATAACGTGATTTGATCATTTCCTCTGATTGAAGAAGCTTCTTTTTGTCTCGTCACAGCGGGGGAAATTATGCACATGGAAAACCACGAACGAGAATACTTTTGCCTATACCGATTATTGTGAGCACTTGTCGAAACGCTCAACTAAATAGATGCTAAATAATCGAATGGATCAACTCCCTCGAACAACTCACTTTCCGTTTATTTAATTGAACAATCAACCGGTATTCGGTTATTTCAAGTACGACGTTCATGGCTTCGGAAAGCGGGGTGGTAAAAAAGTTTTGCGTTATATCAGAGACCCCAATTTACCGTCCTGGGGGAGAACCACGCTATATTTTTTTTTCAGGCCGGGGCTTGGGTCTTCTGTATTAACCTCGGTCCCCAGCCTCCTGATGCTATACCTCCCTCCATTTCTACTAGCTTAATTGGCTTATCACACCGAACTACCTTATTAAATAAACAATCACTCCGAGACCCCCTATTCGTACTTATTTCATGGCGTTAATGGAACGTTAGATTACATTGCCCACGTCTTTGAAGGTCCGGCAAATTTCCATCGTTGCCTCTTTAACTATGTGAACCACCAACTTCAGTGAAATATGTCTGTCTAACCTTACCTTGACTACCCAGGTAATCTCAGTAGGCACTAATTATTATTTATTATTATTATTATTTTATTATTATTATGTATTATTATATTATTTTAATTCTTTATTATTATTATTATTTTAATTATTATTATTATTATTATTACATCGGTCCCGAAGGGCCCGATGAGATATGTATTCAGTTTGCTATTTCACCTTCATTTACTGTTGCAGTTTTTCAACGGTCAACAGTTTGCTATGGTGACAATTGTTGGCGGTAAAGAATTACCCGTGGGTATACTGGGTGGTCGCACTATGAATGCACTCGAAGGGTGTCACTTTAGTTTTATGTGTTGTGGGTCCGTCAATTTTTTTCAGATGTTTCCCCCCCACAATATCGCAATTCGGAGTGGCCGAACATGTCAAATCTAACAGCATGTCTATGTAGACTTATAAGACCGTTTGTTCTGAAACCTCGACAAAAATTAACGGAATTTTGGGACAAGTTCCACTATTTTTCAAGAAAGAAATTTGCCGGGTTACAATCGTCTGTATGTTTGCAATTTTGTAACAAGGGTAAATGGACACAAGTTACAACTGTTTCCATGCACTCTGCCCAAACATTACCCAATACTTATATAACTTTAGTGGGAACTTGATTGTGGGCAATTAAGATTATTCGGGTTTTTTATATTTATAGGCTTGTATCAAGGCAAGCGCCTCTCACACGACTAGGATTTGATCCTGCGTCAATGGAACTGATGAAGACCTTGCCTGCACCACCAGAATGCACGTTCGCTCACGACCGATCTACACCCCTGGGAGCCAACGCAGCGGCGCCTACTTCCCTTACCTCGCAGGTACCCAATTACATGGGGAGTGTAGCGTGAGATTCGAGGAGACATGCCTTGTCTGACAGACCTGCAGAAAAAGCCCTCAATTGGGGATTCGAAATCGCCAATCTAGGATCTTAAGTCCGCAGAGCTCTACCGATGAGCAATCCCGCCCTCCCCCCATAATATACTGGAAAAGCCAGAAAGTGCAATTTCCGGGATATTTGAAGAAGAAGAAAAAAAGAAAAACGATTTTTTGAATATTTTTTTCCAGAGATGCCGGATGAAATCGGCAACTCTATAGATCGCAATTGCACCCCAACTATGCACAATAACGTTGCGTAATCATATTAGGTATAGTCTGAGAATTAATGTATGATGCATGGCGGGGTATTCATTCAAGAAATAGGCTGCCTTAAAAATATACACACCCGGAATGTATAGAAAAAAACACTGTAATTCGAGTGGTTGGCACAATAACGTCAGACTCCACCGGGGGAGACCGCGGTTCCGATTGCCCGTCGGGTCTACCAAAGACTGCAAAAAAAAATGGGGGGAAAAAAAAAACCAAAAAACCTTTTTTTCTGAAAAATGGGGATAGGCCTTATTCCGTTGTACCGGTGAAGGACTCGCAGCAACCAATAAGTGCAGTATCAAGGTATGAACACTGGCTGGGGCCTGAATAGGATCGATCCTCTGCTCGGCAAGGATACCATAAAACAAAAAAAACATAATGGGAGAGTTGAGACGCAGTCTACTTCACACCGTGGCATCAGGAGGAACATTAGAAGGATTGGATTTAGTAATGATCATGCAGAGCAGGGGATTGTGACCGTAATACCTGAGGGAGATGGTAAGGGTTTTGAAGCCAGCCAAACAGATACAAACGCGTCTTTTGACGATACGAACAAGAACGCCAATGGTGGTGAGCCACCTTTGACAGTGATGAAAAACCAAATTCCAGACCCGACCGCGGCGGATCAAACATTATGCAGCTGCTGACGTTTGAACACTGTAGAGGATTAGAACTCAGGATTGATACGTGAGACACTCTGCCAATGCTGCCGATTCTGGTGGTAGCAGTTCGGCAATGTGTTAGTTTTCAGACCTTGATTGTGACGGCCCCGGACATGACAAAAAGATTGTTAGGGGTTCCAGATGGTAGAGGGGGGGGATTGCAAATCTCCAACCTTGACTGTAGAGTGGCTAACCTAATTGTGCTCTGCTCTGTATGATATCAAACAAGCCATGTGATACTGCAAGGTAGCGGAACATTCCCCATGTTACACACAAATTTACACCACCTTGGCACATCAACTAGGCACTGTACATAACAGAGAGGGCACACGCACAATTTATCCTCTTGGAACTGGGATTTTTTTAACTGGAATCTATTGGACGACCTCACTTGGACCCCCGAAACAATATGGTTAATGTACTAATCACACGGAGCATACATACCAAGTATGAGTTCATACGCCCAGTCATGGCTGATCGCGTGTTACAAGTTTAAAATTTCCTGATTTCTTCCAGAAGCGGACCATGAAGAAAAAATAAGTTGCATGAACTACTCTGGAGGGGACTTCTGTACACAATAATTCATGATATTATATCGTGTTTAAAAAGAGCTAAAATTGCTCAAAATATCACTGTTCACACGCTTCCTTTTTTTACTTTCTTAAAAAACTGCAACTTTCCTGCATAAAATATGGAAGAAGGTGGTACCCCAAAAGTTTCAATTCCGATTAGGCAAACCATTTTGGACCTGATCGTTGCGTACAGGGATCTCAGGACAGTGGCCTCCGCTGACCTCAGGAAATCATGACATGCCCCGAAACAACAGGGGTCATGTACTCATTATGGGAGGAAAACACACCCAAGCAACTGGAGGCCTATGAGACTCAGGCCTGAGCAAGGTTATCATGTGTTTGCTACATACATGTACTGGGTTCACCTCGCTGTTACCACACACACACACACACCGCACGCACGCACACAAACACACACACACACACACCACCCACACACACCACACCTCAACAACCAACCCCACACACACACACACGCACACTCCACCACACTCAATCACACACTCACACACTTACATTACAGACACCCCCACATTCACAATTACTTGACTACATAGCGTCCTCCTCGGACTCCAGCAAATGCCCTCATTATGCATACGAATTTTCAAACGTTCAATAGGTACCCATTTGACAGTCGACAGTCCAGGAATCTTTGACTCAAGGCAGGGATACGGCCCGCTGTGAGCGAAAGTCATCGATGTACATCTGCATTACCGAATCCGCCCAAGTCAGTAGAACATGTGCAGGGCCCACACAAGAAGAATGGGTATTCACTCGATCCTACTTGAACATAAACTGAGAACGGGAGATGTTTGCTAACTTGGGGTCCTCGAAACACATGGCTATCGAAAATGATGGTGAATCGTGGAGGACCCTGAGGATAATTCCAGGAGTTGTGACTCGAGTCAATGACTTGGACTCGAGTCGCCGTTTTTTTGACTCTTCTTGGACTTGGACTTTGATTTGAATTGGAACTTGACTTGAGACTGACTTGACTTGAGGAAGTGACAAATTAAAGCTCGGAATGATACCTGACTTGCAGGAGAAATTGACTTGTGACCTGACTTGAACGAATTTGACTTGTCGACATTTAAAAAAAATCTTTTTTTCCTTTTCATCAAACCCGTCCCCAGCTTGGCAGCCTATCGAGCGAGCTACGTCCGTAATCGTAATATTATTAACAGTGTAGTATAGGATAATCAGTTAGAGAAACCATGTGGATCATTTGAAGAGTCGAGAGACGACTTACGAAAAGTGTTGCTCCAATTCCATGACAGCCGAGCCACGATTTGCATCGTTGCACGGACATACGACGGGGGCAAGATCGGGATAAAACTTTCAGGCTGTCAATCCGTTCACTCCGCATTCCCGTGGCCCAGCGCAAATTAAGGACAGCGACACACATGCATTTTGTGGGGGTCGTCGCAGCGGAACTTATACCTTGCGTCAAGGGCGGATTCCAGAGGGGGGGGGGGGAGGGTGGGGGGGGAGGGGCGCTCTAACAGAGAGGGGAATCAGATCGAGCACCCAAAACATTGTTTGATATTTCAGCTGTAGGGTTTGGTGAGGTAGGCTCACGTATATAAAAACAAACTAATTTGAAAGCAAAAGGAGAGACACAATTCCCAGGCGCGGCCTGTGTCCGGCACAGACTGGTAAACACCTAACAATAGTGTCGTTCCATCGTAACAATTCGCTCACGTCTTTGACACCTGAAGTAGTATGTTTAGAAGATCTCTGTGGATATCTATATATATATATATATATATATATATATATATATATATATATATAATATATTATATCATATAATATCTATTTATATTCCACAATCTATCGGCTGTACACCACTAATGTCAAGTAATCAACACCAGATCTCCGACTCTTCATCTGAACGATTTCTTATTCACGCTTCTTCCTATGACCCCAGAGACTCCTGAATATGCTTCGTCCGCTCCCAACAATCGTAATCCGCTGACCACGGGCCCAATATAACCAATAAAAGTCTATCAAGTGTACGCAGTTTCACAACGGGATTCCATAGGTCCATATGTTTTTTCATAATAAGAAGAAGGACTAACATTTTAATCACTGTGGATTTGGTGTACTATTTTTATCACCCTCGTTTTCTCTAGAGCTAGCCTTGAATGACGAAAGTTTTAAATCAAGTCAGTCAAATGCGTGTGTGCTATAACCGAGAACTTCGGTGACTCTGTCCGCTGTGGCTCAGGACTTGTGATTCAAGATTGGATCGGTGTGTCTGTGACCGGCACATATCTCGCTTGATTCCCTCCACCCAGAGGCTAATTGAGTACTTGTGAGATGCTTTTCATTCGCGCTGATCTCGACTGCTGCACACCTACGTCCGTGTTGTGATGACCGATAACCAAGGGGGCAATATTGTAAATCCTCTTTGAGGTCCTGCTGTCATAAGGCGAAAATCCGCAACATTATTATTACTGTGTTGTTTGATCATATAACAGAATAAACAATACTCATACTCTGCATACTACATACTTCTCATCCCATATGCTACTCGCGATTGGCAGAATACAGGACTGGTGAATATCTTACTCGACCTTGTTTCAACTTCCACTTTTGTGCATTCCACCGTTTGACAGGCAGTTATGGAGTGCATTCGGCAACATTTGTTTTCCTGTCAACACAACTGAAATTCGAAGAAGAAAACCGCTTTCTTGATTATTTTGTCGCCATGCTAACAGCAACAACGCCCACCAGATCCTTGAGAATAAACCCGTGATAATTTCAACCTATCTTTTCCGCCCGAGCTTCTTCTGCAAATCACTGACAGATGTTATGATGTGTCAAGTATTTGTTAAGTGCATTCGCAAGTAGCTAGACAAAATTAAATTAAACGAGCCTACGACATTGCCTGGTCCTTTAACTAATGAAATATGTTGGTAACATTTGAATATCCTTAATTTGACATATCTGTCCTTTCACTATAATACTTTCACGCACCTTCTTAATTGTTAAGGACTGCTGGGCAATATCTTTCGAATCATATTCTTACATTACTATCAGCTTGTTGGAAACTCAGACTTCTAACGTGAGATATCAACAACCGACCCACAATTATGGAGCGCCGAGTAGAAACACAGTTCAAACTCTCGGTTCCGACTAAGAATAGGCTCCGTATATTATTGTTAGTATTAATTTTAGTATTACATTGTAGTTGTGGTCTATTGATACCGTGCAATGTGTTATACTGTGAGTGAAGGACTATAACCTCTGGTTTTTTTAATTCATTGCAGAAGTTTAAGCTCAGTTCAAAACTCCAACTGGCAGGCGAATTTAGGATGGGTCCAAGTATTAATTATGGCATAGACTCCGAATAGTGGGACACGGGATTTTTTGATGAGTCTGTGATTGGATACGCGAACAAATTTAACTGTTAGATAACAAAAATAAAAATAAATAGATGGATGTGACTTGACTGTTGGTTGGCCCGGTAACTGTGTTACAACCGTAGGCTAATGTATTTGCCATATATTGGCAGGGGGGGTGGGGAGTACATGGGAATTCGCAAAATTATATTAGCGATAATTGAACGAGTTCACGGTTAAACCGGCCAATTAAAACAGAAATTTTGCATCGGTCTAGAAGATCGGATGATTTATTGTAGTCAGCTTACGGCCATTCCACTATAATTTACTGCTGCTGGTTGTCAAAGCAATGGCTCTACGATTGCTATGGTAAAAGTCGTGGTGGTTAAGAACTATCTACTCGATGGATACCCTAGGGGTGGGTGATCCCAATGAGGTGGCACTCGGAAAGGTGTCCGTTGATTCGTGTGTGTGTTTGCGGTGTGTTGTAATGGCGTTTCGTTGTCCTCAGACTTTTCAAAATTTTTTCGCCAATATCTCCATTTTGGAGCAGAGTGGCCGACATCGCAAAATTTAAACAACGCCTGAATAAGTCATACAACACACATTTTCCTCAGAAAACAAAATAAGATTAATTTGGTTGTAAACACATTTTGGGGCAATTTTTCCTTTCTAAACATTCCTTCACTATTTTTCAAGATATGTGCTGATTCCAATGATGGAATTTTGTCAAATTTGAAAACAATGTAAAATGGCATTTTCCATGCAATCAGCTGGAAATTACAAAAAATGTGGATTTCAGGGGTAACTTATTTTTTTGGCGAAATTTTGGATTTTTTCAAAAAATCTGTTCTCCTTTTAATAAATTTACAGATTGGAAGCCGATTGGCTCACATTTAGAAAAAGGTACAAAGTATCAAACAAAGGATTTACCCAGCTGAAAATTTCTGGAAATCTCCATGCATATATACATTTTTTTTTGGGGGGGGGGACTGCTGTTTTCAGAAATATCATGATGATTTTTCATTATTTGCAACGCGCAAGATATTCGGAGATGAAAACGACTGACTACTTTCACATTTTTAGGTATGCCGGTGAGATACTGCAGCTCCGGGGATTAGCCTCCAGTTAAATAATTACTTATATGCTATATATCTTTCCTTTTTTAGTTACCAGTGGGCCCAGTGGGCCTAGTATTCTTCAGGAGGGGTTTAGTGACTGGAACGAAATCATCATCTTTATCATACCGCATTTCCGTTCGACACTGATAATTGCCTCATACGACTTCCGTCATAAACATTGCATAAATTACGGCAGTCTAAATCCTAACCCCCTGAAATAGCTTCGGTGTTATACGGTTCCACAGAATATCGATATTGAGACCACACAATCTCTCAGAAGCTAACAGATAGCGATAACCAGAAGGAATCATCCGAGTTGTTTTTTCATCTTTGTCATATCTCGCGGATCTCCATGAATCCATTTCTCTGAGCCAAGATGTAAGGAACAGGTGATCAATGGTATCGGATACACTATTTTTTAATAAAATGCCTATCAAGTGTACCAGTTCCGCTACGATGATTCTCGGTCCATATGTGTGGGCGGAGTGAGCAAAACAGGTTGTCAAATACGATCATTATCAACAGTATATCAGCGGTCGTCTTCCATAAACTAGACGTGCTTTGCTGCACCAACGGGCACGCCTCGTTCCCGCCGAATTGATTTTGAAGACCATGGCGAGATTTCCTCTCTTTCTTTCCGAGCGCTCAGCGCAACATTTGATCTGCGGCATCTGTCATCTCCCGTGGATTTTATGGGATAACTGCGTGGGATATGATTGATCTTAGGACTGCACCCGTACAGATTCTCTTACATTTCATGTTCATATGATTCGCCCATTATAACAATCTGGAAGCCTAATGAAAGATTCCAATTAATTTACTCTATGTGCCACCGTAGGTTCCATTGGCTCCAGATTCACGTAAAAACACCTTCCTTGTTCTAGGACTCAGTTACCAGGTTTATCTCGCTTTCTCCGCGTTTGTGTTTATAATGGTGCACCCTGATCATCACCGCTGAGAACGACAGGATCCGCCATTAGGTTTTGTGTATAACCTGTCGAAACTTATTAAATGGCGAAAATAATGCGCTTGATCAAATATTTAGATGATGAGAGAGAAAAACTCATTGCGTGGATACAACTCGATTTGGTTGGGAGTTGTGTACGCGTGTGTGTATACGGGCGCGCGTTTGTGTGAGGAGACGAATACAGTAGTTTTTCCATATGAAATCTACATGAATTGTCACACAAGGCAGATTAAAGAGAACAATTGTTCTCTATCTTGATACCACCGGAATTGAATAGAACTTGTGCCCAAACAGAACCTAGTTTTAGGGAAGCTCTCCGGCCCTAATCGCTCTCAGATGTTGCATTGTAGAGTCCACAATGTGGTTATTATTACAAAATTCACTTCTACCAGTCAGAAGCGACTAACGCATAGCCAATTCATTCATCCACACGTGCGAAAGTAACACACCTGCCTTCTCAGGAATTACTCCGGACTGGAAGGGTTAATAAGATGGCGCTGTGTGCACACTCGCACCTGTGACGTCATGGTACGCTCCACCGTGTATCACTAATTGATGTGGTTGTCAACTGCCAGTGACAAGGTCCGTTTGAACAAGACGGACGTGTGGTTGAAGAACACATCCCCGATATAGTGACCATGCGATTAATTATTCATTTTTCCCGCTTCCAAAAAGTTGTGATGGCCATGGAAAAGCACGAGTTCCATTGATTTCGATGGATCAAGAGCAGAACGTGCAAGACATGTCTCCATATTTTTCATCAGTGCCGAATCCCATCCGAAAGATCGGCCAAAGTCACAACATCGCTGCCCAATGTCTTACTGAACGAGCAAACATAGGCTTTCTTAACTTCTGACCCTGCTTTGCGGCGTGTGGTAGATCTTAACGAGTTTGGTGTCAGCCTAAGAATTAAAACATGGCCGATGTGTCGTCGATCATAATCTTTGCCCGAAGCTGTTATAGTCAGAAAGGAGGTCTCAACTCCTCTTACTATAAGTCGCGAGGAAAATCCCTCTGTCCTCGTTATTTTGGGGTTGCCGATTTTCCATTCCCGGCAATTAGGGATAGGGATCACGAATAAGCGCATTGGGAACGGCACTATGTGATGAAACAGCACAAACTCGCTGAATGTACTACGCAATTGTAGCGCACTAGATGAATGGCTGCTGCCATATCTAAAATCACAAGTGTAGCAGCGTTGTACAGACCATATGCGCGCCACTGGCGACCCCGGTCTGCCGGGCTTGATGGTTTATTGAATTCCGATGATTAAACCACACGAAGTCTGTGTTTGGTATCAAGACGGGACTGAACTTCACTGAAGTGAGAGAAAAAAAGGTTGAATGAGTAAAGTCATGTTTTCTCTATGCAAGTTTCTTTCTTGATTCTCTTCTTGCGATTCTGTTGGAGATCGGATTAGCTCATTAGGTAGAGCTTTAGCCTGTTGATCGAACGATTTGTGAATCTCACACACCAAAGAGCTTTTTCGTGGTGTGCTTGGGCAAGACACTCCATCTCCTTGCCCCTCTCCACCAGGTGCTAATTCGGGACCTGTGAAGGAACTTGAGTAAAACCGGCGCTGGCCAAGTAAAAAAAAAAGCAGTTTCTCGTCCCCGCCGCACGCTTTTTTAGATAATTGTCAAATTTCTTTTTTTTGACAACTTCACTTGATAACTTCTTCAAAATATGGTTTAAAGGAAAAAGCTTACTACTGATGCCATGCAAACTATGTAAGGAACATTTTGGGATGGCTTTGTGGCCCATAGGGGGTATAACCTAAGCGAGAAAAGAAGAAAAAAAGAAGCCTCATTGTCATTTCCAGAACTGCTGTACCGCGAATACAGTAATAATAGGGTATTCTGGACGCTGTTCTGAGAGCCAAAAACAAAAAAAAAAAAAAAAAGGCCCTGCATGCCCAAACTTTAGCGAAGTTAGGACGAGAAACTATTTTTTTTTTTGTACTGCTAATAGTTGTTGCCACATACTCGCCCCAGGATATCTGTAAAGCGCTATGAGACTATATGGTGGTAAGGCGCTTCATATTACCCAGAAATTATTATTAGATAATTATCACTATCGGTGTAGAAAGTTGCCGCAAGACGTATTCTGTTTGTCGTTCGCCTGAGGATTGAAATAGAACAGTCGTTCTCAACAATCTGGGTGCCGAGTGACATGTGACAGAAAAAACCAGAAAAATGTTGGTCTCAGCTCTGATTTACCTCCTGAACAATAGTCTTGTTCGAGACCCTTTGATTGTTGTTTCTTCGCGGCCTCATTCATTTTTCAGCTCAATGACGGCTTTTCCTCCGCGCTGCACCCACAGTGTTATATACTTCCGATTTATATCAACCAAAATGTCTTGCATAATTCTACGAACGGGTCAGGTTTTGAATGAGAATATAGTTGTGTAAACGAGATGAGGTTCCATTGGAATGGCAAACAACGCGACTAAACAGAATGTAATCGAAAAGACGATTCAATATTTGAAACTGACCACATGCAGTTAGCCAATACGTGAGTACTAAAATGGCTTGCCGGTATTTACGCGCTGCGCAATGGAAGTACATTTAGCAAAATCACACAGTGAATACGAGTAAAATTAACATAATTTTTTAGAACCAAAAGTACGGACCGTACCATGCTGATTGATGAACCTCTATCAGATTCGAAACTCAGGTTACTCCTGGTTAGTTCTGATGTCATCATATTTCAATAGATCCATGCCACACATCTATTCGAACGCGATCAGTTTTCTACGTATTTGATCGGACAATCAACTGATTCAAGTTACCGTTATATCGGTGTGCGCGCGTTCACTGCGGACCGTCAAAACGGAAATAGATGGGTTCCCCTTTTTTAAGGATTCCCAAGGTCTCCGAAAGCCGAACAGTAGCATGACTAAAGTGTTTTGAGTGATTATTTTGTCCACTCTTCTTTCTCACCTGCATTATCTATTTTTCTTCCGCAAAACCAACGCCAAACAAGGCATGTGTATTTTGTTTCATTAGGTGATAAACAAAAGCAAACAGCTGGAATAAACGATTACCAGGTTGACCCTTAGTGTG
The DNA here is from genome assembly GCA_026419785.1 of Sclerodactyla briareus. Lineage (NCBI taxonomy): Eukaryota > Metazoa > Echinodermata > Holothuroidea > Dendrochirotida > Sclerodactylidae > Sclerodactyla > Sclerodactyla briareus. The sequence goes on from JAODTK010005701.1 coordinate 332,778, forward strand.
GACAATCTTGTACGGCGACGATTTATCCACACGCCTATGGAAATTTGTTTACCGTCCAACAAGTTGCCGACGCAGGCGCGTTTACCGAGAGATTTGTCTTGGGGAGGAAGGGGGGGGGTAGGGTAGATCGGAAAACCCAATGGCAAGTGCGCCTTCATTAATGGCCTCACCCCCCCCCCCCCCTATTCAGCAAAATAAGTACAATTTTATGGGCCACAGACTCATGCTGCTGCAATATTTGCGAAATAAAAGCTGTGGACCTCTCCTGAACATTGACCAAAAAAAATCAGTTTTGTGTTTTTTGAAATTTTCTCAAAAAAATAAAAAACAGGGGGGGGAGGGGGGGTGGTCGACCCTGATCCCCCTACGTGGATACGCTACTGGCCGCCCGTACGCATATTGGGTGCTCATCCTATGCCCGCGATACAGGAAGAGAAGCCCCCCCCACCCCCCTACCTACCGCTCCGGAAAAGTCAAGAGACGGGAAAATCGGAGAAGAGAGGAGAAAAAGAAGACAAAGTGAAGGTAGGAGGGGAGGAGACAGAGTAGAAGTAGTAAAAGTCAGGGAATGGAAATGGAATGCACTGAAAGTGTGGGAAGCAAGGGAGTGGTCCGTGCGGTGACCAAGAACAGCAATGCCCTCACTATTTCATCAACGGCGGTATAGGCCTTCTTGAACACGCCAACTCTCTGCTCTCACAACATTCGAGATCCGGGAAATTCTAAACGAGATGGTGAAATATGTAAACAAAATAGCGAGTGTTAGTTCATTAGGATATAGGCCATACTTGCTATTTGCTCAATCTAATCGAAACGTTTAAACGTGTGACATTTCTTTTTTTTCAAAGCGAACGGCCGAGTAAAGCAATGTAATCCTCTGTCAATTCTTTTCAATCTATTCAATTGCCAGTTGAAAGAGAGTTCAAGCGTACAACTATGTAGGGTCAGATATGGTACTCAGTATAACAATTCAAATAGAACTTCTTCCAAACATAATCTTTGACATACAACGATCCTTGCTTCCCGCTTCCTGGCTACTGTAGCACTTTCAATTTATTCAACCCTGGGGCGTCAAATAATTAATATGCAAATAACAGAAAAAGTGACTTATTGAATAACAAATCGCGTTCTTACTTCCCTTCCATTCTGTCCCGTTAGCTGTATAACCCTCGACTGCACGCAAGCACCGCGAGTTAATAGTCCTGCTGCCGTAATTGAATTCGAAAGTGCAATTAATAGGCCGCGCACTCGAAGTTGCCAACACGCCCATTTCGGGTACCCGCAATAAAGCACTGTTAATCAAGGTCCTCCGCGTCTTCGGAGTTATACGGGTCTCCAACATTCTCAGTCGAGACACCGATTGGATCGCTTCTATGAATGCGTACTGCGTATCGGACCATGAAGTGAATGATATTCTGACTTTCGGACGTTTTATGTGACTTCCTTTTAGACCTTCGTGAGTTTCATCCCTAAATTTTGTTCGTTCTCGTTGAAGCAGTCGCGATGGATAAACGTAATTCGCGTATTTTGTGCGTTCTTCTCGGAATGGAACTTTTTATTGATTAAAGGTGGTTTATCGGCACCGCCCCTACTGACCCTGTCCAGTCCTACGGATCACCTTAGGCCTGGTTCTACAGTGATTCTAACGTGTAATATCGTTAACCTAGACGCCGACTTCTTTTCTGACACGGTAAGGTATTAGTTTTAGATAGGGGTACTGCTCCTAAACCCTCCGGCTTTTCGAGCGGCGAACCAAAATTGTCATATGAAATCGATGAAAAGTGTATACCATTCACCTCAGAGCTAAATTAGACGAAAAATCAACACGGAAATACATAGCGTCAACTAAACATTGTAGACCTCAATATAGTGTATTTTGAAATGCTATCCATGATCACATCCAGTGTGCAGATTGCAACATTTGTAACTCATATCATTTTCATATACCAGCCAGTCATTGACATTGGTAACACGGACTTTGAAATCAAAATCAAAGAAGCGCTTAATATCAAGAAGCTCAAACTAAGTCTGAATATGACCAGCATTACTAGTATGGATTACTAGCTTCCTTCCCAGTGTATTTTGATGCTGTATTTTCATGCCATTGAAGACCGAAGTGACTAGTCGCCAAATCGTACTTCATTTCCTAAAGAGGAAGATGCGAATCTCGAAAACGTTTGTTATTAAACATGTACTTTCAAAACACTTTGTTCTGATTTGCTCTTTTATTTGGTTGCATAACTGTAATTTAAAACTCTGGTCCTAAAGTAGATGTTGAGATTAGTTACGCCCTTGCCTCGATATCATCTGAACATTAGTTGAGTTTGCGCTGGTGCTTATCCACGATCAATACGGCCACGGTTCCTCGATGAGCCTAACTTAGCTTCCTGAACCTGTATAGAAACTGATTCAAATAAATCATTCGGCGTATCGTTAACCATAACATATAACTTCAATGATCCTCACAATGGGTATAAAATGAAGTGCGCACACTCTCGGGACTGTGTTGAGAAATTGAACAGTTCTCTGAACTATATTTTGCCAACAATTTTCAAATGTTGTTAGGATGCTGATCACGGTGTCAAAATCATCAACGTGATGTGTGTAAATGCAAACATATAGTGTGGAGTGTAAATGAACCGAAAGAATATCGCACAAGCATATATATTCTGCAATAAACAAATAATTAACAAACATGCATGCGGCGTACTAACTGTTTCGATAATCAGAAATAATTCCTGGAATTAAGAGCTTGTCGCTTCAGAGAAGAAAGGTTCCTGCTACTCGGTATGATACAGTAAGCGGCAAATTATGCTCCGTACGTTTCCTTAAGAACGTCTACCTGGGAGATCATGATGTTGTGAGTTTGAATTTTGTTACTTTAGTTAATACACCCCATCTCCATGGTCACAAACATTTTTCAGTTGTTAAAATCATCGGTGGGGATCCTCTGAGAGCGAACAGCAATTTCACAATCGGGGAGGGTAATACCTATAAAGCTCCTCGGTCACAGTAGTACCTCGACAGTTCAGTGATGCTCTATTTGGACTGACACAAACCTAATAATATTGGACAGAAAATGTTGTCAAAATCATCCGAAGTCAACGATATTTAATTTCGTATTCGTGTTTGACTATGTTTGTTTGTTTATTATTATTATTATAATTATAATAATTATTATTATTATTATTATTATTATTATATTATATTATTATTATTATTATTATTATATTATTATTATTATTATATTACACAGATAGTTGCCTCAATACGACCTAGAGTAGATTCCTGTGTACACCGTATCACTGAGGAATACTACTATCGTCTAAAAGTCATGGCAGTGAAAACCACCCGTATCAATAAATTCCACACCGTAGGACATGGATTGGTCTTGGATTGACACCGTATTTGAAATGAAAATTGTAAAAACCTACGGTCAGTATGGCTCATATACAGAGGATTTCTGAAATGATACCTACATTCTTTGGACAAAGTACCGTTGTAGGTGTAAAGCCCCAGAGTGATTGTTTATTCAGAGGAGTGGTTTTAACAAGAGAAAGAGTCCACTGTAGGGTATCACCTGTCAACAAACTGTTACAAGGTACCACAACAAAGAAATATATTATCAGCGACATTCGAGTTGCAGTTGGAAGGTCGACCTCTTGAATCCCGACAAATAACTTGTTGTGAATGAATGGAATAAGAATTTATAGTAGTATAGCCTGGGCCTCTTGACATTGTTCCGCTCACACCTCGCCATATCCTATAGTGGTGACTCATCGGACTAACGTCCGAAGCCTTTCCTTACAATATTCCCGTGTAATACACATCCATTGAGATTAAGGAATAACAAGAAATACTTACTACGCAGAATGGTAATTGTCCGCTTGGTCAGTCCAGAAAATACTTGTGATTGTTTGGAGGTCACAGCCCATTGTTCGCAGTTTATGAGCTGCGTTTATATAGAAAACATGACGGAGAAACATTTACCCAGAATAGTGGGCACCCTATTAAGATTATCTGATTAACACTTAAAGAGCCGTTCTTGTTTTGTTTTTTTTTCAACAGATTGAGCCAATTACTCGGTAAATTTAGAGAATCACAAAAAACGATCACAGAAAGTGTGACTTGTAATGCTTGTGGGCGAGCGAAGCGATCAGTTCACTATTGGTAATGCCCATAGGCGCTACGATGCACCTTCTAATTTTTTACCTCATAATACATTCACAATCCGTATTAGTTTTCAACATATGGTCAAGGTCTGTTCTTGAGGACGTCAGGAACCCTACTATATTAAGGGCAGGGATTACCTTTGATGAAACAATGAAAGATCGAATCAAAGATTATATGATTTCACGAGAGGTTGAGCACTAAAGAAAGACTTAATAATAAAAGTAATAACTATGTAACTAATATGCAGTGTTCACGGTAATTGTTTTAATGTCCGTAATTTGTCCTAATCAGGTGATTCCAATACACATTTGGTTTAGATTACAACTGGTCAAATATGTGTTTGCTCGAACGAAGGATCCCTTTGTTTCCTCTAATTTCACACCCCCATGGGAATTACGTAATTATTGCCTACAGAAGGTATTCTCTCTCATATAAACCCTCGGCAATTGTTACATTCCAAAGAAATCAACGCCGCTAATTATGCTGTTAACGGAGATCCAGGGGGTTGATTTATTCGGATTTAAATCACGTAGGCCTACCAGTATTTTATTTTCAGGTAATGACGGTTCACTAGTTTTAGGCGGGACATTAAACCGCTGTGAATTTCCGGCATCGGCCCTAGCGGCTGAATCTGATGGCCGCGTTCGGACGTCCAGGATGTATATGTAGGCCTACCGGGTCACTGTAATAACGGTTAACAACGGATTTTTGCTAAGAAAATGACTTGTTTCGTGATGTGAATATTGTTGCTGCTATAATAGTGGTAGTTGTAGTATCAGTAGTATTGTTAGTAGTAGTATTATCGGCAGTGATAGTAGTTGTAGTACAGTAGTAGCAGTAGTTGTGTATTAGTATTAGTAGGCTAGTAGTGGGGGATTCGTAGTAGTAGTAGTAGAGTAGTAGTAGTAGTAGTAGTAGTAGTAGTAGTGGTTGCAGTAGCAGTAGTAGTAGTAGTAGTGTAGTAGTAGTAGTAGTTAGTAGTAGTAGTAGTTAGTAGTAGTAGTAGTAGTATAGTAGTGGTAGTGGTAGTAATAGTAGCAGTAGCAGCAGTAGTAGTAGTGGTGGTAGTGGTAGCAGTAGCTGTAGCAGTAGTAGTAGTAGTAGTGGTGGTGGTGGTAGCAGTAGCAGTGGGTGTAGCAGTAGTAGTAGTGTAGTAGTAGTAGTGGTTGCAGTAGCAGTGGGTGTAGCAGCAGTAGTAGTAGTAGTAGTGGTGGTAGTGGTTGCAGTAGCAGTGGGTGTAGCAGCAGTAGTAGTAGTGGTAGTGGTTGCAGTAGCAGTGGGTGTAGCAGCAGTAGTAGTAGTAGTAGTAGTTAGTAGTAGTAGTAGTAGTAGTAGTGGTAGTGGTAGCAGTAGCTGTAGTAGTAGTAGTATAGTAGTGGTAGTGGTAGCAGTAGCTGTAGTAGTAGTAGTAAGTAGTAGTAGTAGTAGTATAGTAGTAGTAGTATAGTAGTAGTAGTGGTGGTAGTGGTAGCAGTAGCTGTAGTAGTAGTAGTAGTAGTAGTGGTAGTGGTAGCAGTAGCTGTAGTAGTAGTAGTATAGTAGTGGTAGTGGTTGCAGTAGCAGTATTAGTGTTGGGACATACTCATGAATCGGTTCTCCTTGTCCCTGTCAGCTACATTGGATCCCTGGTGAATGTAGAATATTTTTCAAGGTGTTGTTGACTTGACTATCTTCAGCGAAACATTCCTGGAACCATCACATCTGCTGATTCAAGGGTTTCTTCTAGTATGGCTCCCTGCATGTGGAATAGGCCTATATTGCCAAGTAACCCGAGGAATCAAGTCCGCTTCTTCAGCCACATTCACATGCGTTACCTTAAGGGCTGGCCACACTATAACGATATCGTGTCGTACAACGATCCGATATATTGGTTCAGGCCGATTAATACCGGGCCTATTAATACGACGGCTGGAACACCCTGCCACATGGATGGAGGACTTGATTCGCTATTTGCCAAACCATTCCAATGTGGAAAAGCCCTTCCCGGCGTTTTGATAATCATATATTTCCTATTTATCGTTGAGCTCAACGATTTATCGTACGACTCTTACCATTTTTCGATATGACGTCATTTAGGAATGAGGTTTTTTTTTTCGAACACATTCGATCTTGAGAAGGTATTGTGATAATGTACTAGTATTCATGACAATTGTTACCACACAGACCCTCTCCTTCCTGGTTCAGCCTGAAATCTAAAAAGATCGTGTAGCAGAACGATAGAAAATCGTTATAGGGGTGACCGGCCCTTAAGACATGCTTGTATGTTGAGTGTTAATGTACTCTTTCTGTGTTTGGTGTGCACCTATTGCACAGCGTTTTGATATCGATGTAACAGCGCTCTGTGACTGCTCACATTATTATTATTATTATATTATTATTATTATTATTATTATTATTATATTATTATTATTATTATTATTATTATTATTATATTATTATTATTATTATTACGCACGTTTCCGTCACTCAGTAGGAAATTCGGTAATCTCTATAGTATTATTTTAATCTCTAATCTGACTTTACCTATTCTGTTCCCGAATTGTTGCCGTTTCCTGATCGAATTTTCCATGTCAGATATCCACCACGGCTGCCAACTCGTATGTTGTTACCATCGATAGCTAGGCTATATCTGGTAGCCTATCTACTGGCTACTGTGCGTATAGACAACTTGCCGTTACTTCATTACCTCCGCCACACATTGTTCCGTGTAATTTGCGCTCTTTCCCCAAAACAGCAGTTCCTACCTGATCAACGTGGCCTCGTTGAAGCCAAGTCAATTGCATTGTTTTATAAATCAAGTGGCCCCTCGGGGGTAATGGGGATACCCCTGACTTACCTAGGAGGTGCTCTTTCGTTACGCCACCCATTTACCTAGTTGGTAATCCGGGATCTTATGTAGCCTAGTTATAAACGCACCACTATAGTAAAAGTGAACTACCTTTTTCTTTTCTACTAGGCAATTAGATGACTGTTGTTTATTTGAATATTGATTTACTTGTGCGAGCACGCGTAGGCCCCCTATGCCACATTTCCAGTCATTTTTGTTTCAGCTCCTCAATAAACGACCAATAAAGCATCCATACCTAAAGATATAATCTGAAGAGATCGGACACGTATGGAATGGGTGAGTCATGAATTATGCATGTATTATGACGAACGTTTGCGAAGAAAGATTATTAAACGGTAATTGACATACCCAGTACGTGTTTTTCCTTCTATAGGATATTATAGGTTGTATCTTTGTTTCCACCATAGGGTGAGAATGAAGATGAACCCTATCTTTATGGTGTAAGGTCAAGGTCATGAAGGACACATATAGGGCGACTTATATATCTTAAAGAACATATCAGAGCGATCTAGTTAATGGAAAAGTTTTGTTCGTAGGTGACCTACTTTGACCTCATTTGACCCCTAATGACCTTGTGATCATTCCGAGTCATTTTTTTTATGTGTGAAGACCGACGATCTTGTTGCAACAAACCAATAAGTCAACTGACTGAATACGATAACACTTCTATGAACACGCTATCTGGGGTCCTCTGAATGGATGAAATCGCCTCTAAAACACTGATACACACAAATTCTTACATCTAGACAACGAAACATGTAGGGGGGTGACATACGGAGAATTTCGTTAGGGTGTGCAAACTACACCTAGTGACCTACTTTTGACTTTGATGGTGCACAACTTCCCTGATTATACCTCGTCAACGTGGTCTCGTTCACGCAAGGCAATTGAATTGTTTGAAAGTCAAAATGACTCTCGCCGTAACGGGAATACCCTGACTGACCTAGGAGGTTGGTCATTTCGTTACGCCACCACTTACCTGGGAAATCCGGGATCGTCCATAGGCCTTAGTTGAAAACGCTCAAATATTGTAAAAGTGAAACACCTTTTACTAGGCAATAAGATGGACGGTTGATGTGACTGTTATTGAAGTTCGAGGTTAGATGATTTTGTGCCGGCACGCATGCAGTATGCTAGTGCCGAGGTTCACAGATGATTTGTGGCAGGGCAGCATGCCCAGTATGCAGTCGAGGTTGGTTAGATGATTTGTGCCTGGCACGCATGCAGTATGAGGTTAGATGGATTTGTGCCAGCACACGCATTGCCGTTTGGGCAGTAGGAAAGAGGTTAGATGATTTGTGCCAGGCACGCATGCAGTATGAGGTAGATGATTTGTGCAGGTACGCATGCAGTTATGCAGAGTTAGATGATTTGTGCCAGGATCGATGCAGTATGAGGTTAGATGATTTGTGGCAGGCACGCATGCAGTATGCAGAGGTAGATATTGTGCCAGGCACGTCCTGCTAGTATCTATGAGGTTTGGTAGATTGATTTGTGCCAGGAACGCATGCAGTATGAGGTAGATGGATTGTGCAGGAACGAATGCAGTATGCTCGAGTTTAGAAGCTTTGTGCCAGGCACGAATTGCAGTACGGTATGCCAGGCGAGGTTAGATGATTTGTGCCAGGCACGCATGCATGGTATGCTGGAGGTTAGAGATTTGTGCCAGGCACGGCATGCAGTATGCAGTCGAGGTTAGAGGATTTGTGCCTGGCACCGCATGCAGTATGACAGTAGAGGATTTGTGCAGCACGATGCAGTTTATGAGGTAGGGGGATGATTTGTGCCAGGCACGCATGCAGCATGCAGTAAGATGATTTGGGCCAGGCAAGCTGCAGTTATTGCAGTCTAGGTTAGATGATTTGTGCCAGCAGCATGGCAGTAGGCTCGAGTTAGATGATTGTGCCAGGACCACGCATGCAGATGCAGTATGCTCGAGGTTAGATGATTTGTGGCCAGGCACGCATGCAGTATGCAGTCGAGGTTAGATGATTGTGTGCCAGGCAGCATGCAGTATGCTCGAGGTTAGATGATTTGGCCAGGCACGCATGCAGGCATGCGTTAGTATTGCTCGAGGTTAGATTGATTGTGCCAGGCACGCATGCGTATGCAGTCGAGGTTAGATGATTTGTGCCAGGCACCGCAGCAGTATGCTCGAGGTTAGATGATTTGTTCCAGGGCCCGCATGCGCAGTATGCAGTATTTCCAGTCATTACCAGTTCCTCACTGAACGAGAAACGAAATCTGAAGATATCTTGCACATATGGAGGGGGTTCATCTGATGGTATGACGTGCGTTTCGCCCATGTTACAAAAGGGGGGGGGGGGGGGGGGAGGTAAACGGGCCGGAGGCGTACGCGTAGCCAGGACATAGCAAATGGGAAGGCCGATTTCGGACTAATATGGGGGAGGGGCTAGGATAAGGGATGGGGAGTAGTTTCTGCATTTTCATGTGACAATAGACGCAATTTATTGCACTATAGAATGCATACAGGCTAATTGCATTAACGCGTTTTAAATACGATTGAGTGACATACACAGGTGGGGTGTGTGTCCTCATTTCATTCCTATATGGAATGGTGGAAGTTGTATGACTTGTTTCCATGCAGATGACAAATCTCTCAGTTGGCGTAGCGTAGATCCTCCCCCAGAGAAGTATGAGCTCGCTCCCATTGAACCATGTGACCAATAACATTTTTAACCACAAAAAACACTTTTAGAGCTGTCTAGGGGTCTATAGATTACATTTATTGCAAATGGAAGATTGAGGGGGAGGATATGAGGCGCACTGCTGAAGACAATAAATGGTATTAGGCTATATCTGTATATAGAAATATCCGTATCGCCATATGGTTCGTTCGGTATTCCATACGGTATGTGGGCGTTCTTGCGGAAATAGTGGTGTAGTATTTTCGTTGGAGAGAGGCATCAGGTTAGATTAGCCTACCGTATTGTGGCAGAGTAAGTATAACGTGCAGATTTACCTCATTTCGACAGAACAGCGAGTGGAGCTTGGGATGGGTTGCCAACTATATTTTGGTAGCCGATATTATCGTGGAAAAGTAGGGCCACATTCATACCAATGTGTTATCGTTTCAGCCATCTATAGCATAGCACGCACTGAAGGTTTGATCATGCACTCGGAGTTCCGTTATTTTAGGATCCATTTTAAACCCCTTCCGAATCCCATTAAAAGAGGGTGAGTTCAATTCGAATAGGTTCTAAGAAATAACGATCCAGTACGTACAGGTTTCTCCGAGGACTAAAAGTCGAGAAAATGGTCCGGAATTTTATGCAACAGAGAATGAATTATATGCATGTGAACTTCACTTCAAAAAGGCGTTTCGTATTGCAGCGGAAAAAGAGTGGTAGAGGTGTAAGAACGTGCCTTTAATTTATTGTCATGAGAGCTGGGTTATTATTTGAAAGGTAGTTGTGGGAATTTGATTAGCCTATTTCGCTTCAGACAGAAAAAAATCCTCGAGTTATGGGAAGGTTTCCTACCACATGGAATGTGATTGGTCGACTTTTGTGATCTGGGAAAATACACGTTTCAGCCGGAACAACAGACAGTCTTGGGGCATTCCACTCAAGATATAGTCCAGGACTGAACGCGCCGCTCCAGCGCCCTTGGTGATACGTGAAACGAGAATCGTAGATCTGTCCTAGCGCTCATATGGGCAGGGAATCGCGACTCCGGCATTTCCTGGTATGAGGTCCACTGCTACAAGCATATTGCTATTACGTGAAAAATAAGTAGTGCAGAAAGATAGGTTTGGACAAACTGGGCTCCAGGGCAAATTCACATATCCGAAAGACTAGGAGCCACACTTAGCCTAATACTAAGTGTTACTAACTTACTACAGTATGTATGAGTATAAGGAATTCAAATTATGATAGCGTGCAAACAGTAGTACGAGTGGCGGGAACTCCTCGTACCCCGTGGCGGGAACCGACCAGGATATTTTACGTGTGCACGTGACTAGGGTCGCCTCTATGGCTCTGAAGGACCCTACACCCAAATCTGAAGCGGGTGGTTGAAATGAGACCCCCACATGAGAGGCCTTCAAGAGGGGTTCATTAAGACGAAATTCAAATGAGCGCCGATTATATGGTGGGTACAGTTTAGTTAATTTTGTACTTTAGCCATGGGGAAGAAGCTGATGAATGTCATAAGTGACCACTTCACATGGTATAGGCCTAGTACGTGTCGCTCTTCACAGGATAGCTCGCGTTCTTCCCTACGGGTGTAAATGATCATGATAGCATCGAACGAGGAAACACGTGACACTTGATTGGATATAATTATATTTGACTAGCAGATATCCAAAGAGAAAAAACACTATAGTAATCCACAACTATGACGCAGACATCAAGAAATCAAGTCTGTAACAATCTTCACGTTAACAACGTGCATTGTCAGACGTATCCGCTACGAAAATCACAGGTAATTTGAGCATGATCCCATCCTTTTGGAGGTAAATCTGTGAGTAATTACCCTCAGTTTGTAGCCATTTGGGGTGGAAAACTCTTCATAGATTTCATTGAACTGATTCCTACAGAGACGTGCTACGGTGTAACGAAACATGTGTTTGCAGGTGTCCGAACTTCGAGAGGTTCCGAATTGCTGACTATACCTATATTAATAGGTGATACTAATGTGTTTTTTTCGATGCTTTTGAAAATGTAACAGTTCATATGCATCCTCGACTGATTGTATTGGTAATATTCTCATGCAGGCTGCTAACGTAACATAACAACCAATATATATAAGTTCGGTGGTTTGTAAATTAAATTATACGTAATTTCAGGTTTCTTGACAGAGACAAAAACTACGAGAATAATTTATTGTATGCGAGATTTGCCGTATATGAGAAATAATTGAAGCGTCTAAGTCTGTTTTCATTTGAGTTAAGGCCAATTAAGGCCAATTCGGAGTAATTTGGTCCAGGTTCTCAAAATTGTCCATAACTTCGATGGCCTTTCTTTCGACTACTTCTTCGAATTTTCTAATGTTACTACCAATAGGGGCCATTGTTTCTATAGTAAACGTTGCAGATAGACATTCGGGAGTATTCCTTTCCACACGGAGTGACACATGAGTGGAATAGCCTGCAGTGTCTTTGATCCTAGATTTGTTATGCCTTCAAGAACCAGTCTTGACTCAGGAGTTGTGGGGGAATTCTTCAAGTTCTTTAAGTGGTTGCAGGGACGTTCATGAGAACTCCGTACATATGATGTATCGAAGATCAAATTGTCACTTAATAGTTCAATTGATAACCTAGGCACAATATTTTTTGCATAGTCGACAATCTTCTCAAAACCCTGCAGAGTTTTCTTGAATCAGATTAAAAGTAGTTCAGCATTGTCTAAACATAAATTGTGGACGGTGTTAGCTGTTCGATGCTTTTTTTGTTTTAGGAAAAGTTTTATTTCCCTGAGGTCACTGTTACCTTCCCGGTATCAGAATGAAACAAAGCAAAATCGTAGTATGCAATTTACTATATTGTAACAACACCTGACAAAGGGAACATTTAGTCACGATTTTGTCCTAATAACGCCGTGTGTAACGATCCCACAAGGGCAGCACATAAGCGGTTTTTGTTATAGCTAACATTATCTAATCGATATTACGTGACAAAATCGGTGTACAGCAATCGATTTGAAATCAGACTCTGTCCAAAGCACACATACAGTATGATTGTACTGATAAATACGATTCCGTCAGCTGCGTCGAAATACATGACCTTAAGCAGATAAGCTACGAAAGGACTTTTTCACACCCTAAGTCAACACGAACTGTGGGGGAGAGGGTGATCACTCCTACTATGTTCCCTGCTGCCAACAAATATGTGCATATACGAGCGAGGGAATCACATTTCGACCAGGCGTCATAACTTCTTATTTTTTCTGGGAGAGTAGGGGATAATGGGTACTCGAAGCCTATTAATTACTCGTGTGCCTTCTCAGAAATAAACAAAAGGGGGGGGGGGGGCTCGGCGGGGTCAAAAGCCAGCACAATTATACGCGAATCACAGTTTACAGTTTTCCAGGCGATGATGCTAATTGGGAACTGGAATTTCCCGAATGCCTGTGATAATGGTAGTGGATGGCCGGGTAAAACTCATCTCTTAAGGGCATTTCAGCGGCTCATGCCGCAATCGTCTATGTTTAATAATAACACCCAAGCATTACAAAGGCGTCTTCTATTGCGTTCAACCCTGGTACCTTGATTCGAAACACATTTGTCCTGAAAACACGGTTGGTCATCAATCCATTGCAATGGCCAATGTGAAGTCCTGAAAACACGGTTGGCATATAAGGGCAATTAGTCACTACACCGTTTCAAAATTTGATACGTTGTGACCGAATGCTGCAATGCCATCGTGCAACATTCCACGCATGGCACGATAATTATGTCAGAGACCGCCCTCTTACTTTTCTTTGGGGAATCGCTGACACCAACGCTCGCTTTATCTGCTCTTCGGAATATCAAACAGTCATGATATCGTAATTTGGGGTAATTTCGAAATCGCACATTCTTTAATTGCGGAAATGCCACGGGTCTCAACGGGACCAGTATAATTATAAAGTATTAGCGTTATGTGTTCTAATAGAAAAATATTGGGGCATTTCGTCTTGAACACTCGAACCTACTGAACTAGGCTATTACCAGTACCACCCTAACATGGCTGCGATACAATGAACACTATGCCGGTGTGTCATCGTCAAACAGTACACATTGGAGGGGGTGGGGTGACTGGACTGTCTTGTTATATATCAAATATCAGTGTTAATATCATAATAAAGGTACCGGCTGACCGGGGGATAGTATGTATTCATTATACACTACATGGGCGTCAACAGGTGGGGGGGGGGCATGTCCCCACTTTCAAAAGTGGGCGGGGGGTGGGGTATCATATCGTTTGTACCCCCCACTTTTCCGGACCGTAATAAAAAAATAATAGGCCCATGCCCGATTTTTTTTGTATCCCCTAAACTGATTCAATTTTTGTCTAACCAAACAATAATCGCGTTGGAAATTTTCTTCAGTCCACTAATTCCAGGTGCGGACCCAGGTGAAGATCTGGACTAGACTAGGGCTGAAGTCGAAGGATTACCCATGTTTCATACCGAGTTCTCGAATTTTAAATCGAATAGCCAAAAGTGCAAAATCTCTCAAGTGTTTCGCGTGCAATGGCGTTTTTCTTCCAGGCGTTGTCGGCTAAATAGGCGATGTAATGCTTCGAATCATTGTTCACTCGAATAATTTCAGAAGCCTTCGGGGCAGACTGCCCCCCCCCTCCCACATTTTTCTGAGATGAAAAATTCGGGCGAAAGTTCGAGGAAATTTGGGAGGAAAAGGCAAAGTGGAAAAAAGGCCTGAATTTATTGCAACTTTCTCGATATAATGCCCGGAAAACATGCAAAAACTTCGCGAAACGACTGACCTGTAAAATTCGAGTACAAATTTTCTGCTCCCAAATTGGAATGTCCCGGTACGCCTATGGCTTTTCCATTCGATCCCACCAGGGACCGTTCGGTAGACCCCTGGAGCCCACGCAAACAAAGCAAGAGTAGAAAAAGGTAATAAAAAAAATACCATGTGTGATATTCGGTAATCATCTTAGTATGCACAATGACAACTTTTTTGTCTGTCTTTTACTCAAATCACACAGTAGATGGGTGCTATTGAGTCCGGCAAGTGCCGTTTCTGTCGATCTGGGGGGAATGAAAATATGAAATTTCCTTGGTCCGCCTCGTGCCGACCGATGGTGGCGCTCCGCTTAGATGGTCATTTGCATTCGATGTGTCCCCCCCCCCCCCACTTTTCAAAATGGATCGAGCCCCTGGTACACTATATGAATACACACATCAACGTCTTTCTCAAAAGTGGTTTGTTCAGACAACATCGTTTTAGTCAGGCTATTTATTCAGGCCCACCTGTTCACAGTTCGATATCTCTAGAATAAGACATCAATGAAAAATCGAAAGGGTACCGGCAGACAAGCGCCTGTCTTTTTCGATATTATTCAATTTGGAAACTGGGGATTTCAATGATTTGTTCACAAACTGTATTCGAAAAAGTTGTTCCAATCTCCGTAAGCAACAGTACGTTGGCGTGGTTAAACGTCATGAAGGGAACCTATTATAACGGGCTGGTAGGTATAGGCCGTCCTTCAGCTCGATCTGCAGGGCAAATGGGAACCGTTAAATCCATTGCAGTTAGAAGGGTGGATGGGCCGGGAAACATTGTTCAGAAATTAACATAGGCCTATTTAGAAAGAACCTATTTTCAAAACGTTGTTTTACGCTGAACATGTTAATACTCTAAACGCGCGATCAAATATTAATTCTTTCACAATTGAACAATATACATGTTCAGGACATTAAACGCGTTTCAAAAGTGACGTCGGACTAGTGTTCAGAGAACTGCTTGATACCTGAGTACTGTTTGGTGTATTTTCCAAGTCACCTCCAAGTGCAGCGCCAGCGACCAACACGTTAGGAGAAATTAAACTCCACACCCTAATATACAGCTCGACTAATAAAAGTATGTATTACTAGCTCAACTTATTTTTTTTTGCGATTCCGAAAAGTGGGTGGGGGAGGGGGCATGCACCTCCATTTTCTCCAGTGGTGCCGCAACTCCTCTTCACCCCCCTCCTCTGGAACTAGCAACGCAATAATAATGATCCTAACTATAGCATATACGGAATAATGTGATGGCACATCGGTAGCCTTGGCCCGTGAAGGCACTCGGCCGTTCCTCCCTGTTTGGCGACATCGACAGGCCAGCTGGCCAGCCGACATAGACGCAACCTTCGGTAACACCTTTCATGGGATCTAGATAATCTGAACGATTCTAACAGATTATACGTCTGCATGGCAGAACTCGAAAATCATTCCCGACTAAGGGACATTTTTGTTCCTTTGTTTTAGTGTATAGCATGCGGTCGTTTATTTAACTGAGTAGAATCGCGATCAGTTTTCATACAACATCGGGCAAATCGACAATAGAAATCGATTCAGTCCAAGTCATTGTCTAGTGAATAGGAACTAGCTCGAGTAGTGTAGAAGTCGGTTAATGCCAAGATGCAAAGACCATACCGCACACTGTACCGTACCATGTACAATGATAGTTTATCAGAGGAAGAGTAGGTGGTTTCGGAAATATATATATATATATATATATATATATATATATATTATATATATATATATATATATATTATATATATATATATATATATATATATATATTTTTTTGAATACTTCTGTTCATATGACATTTAAATGTGGATTGCCATCTCGAGTGTCCGTAGTTTTCATGTCGCCACGCAGTGGCGTAGGCAGAGAAGAGAGAGAGAGGGGTGGGGGGGGGGTCAGAACCCACCTTGACTCATGTGACCAATACATTTCTATAAAATAAAAATAAGAACTTGCTGTACTGCTCAGTTACCGATAGGGAGGGCGAGAATAACAATGGAAAGCGAATCCCCCCCCCCCCCAGGCTAATCTCTCGGTACGCACTGTCGTCATGTAGTTGCGTTCGTTGTAGTTCGGACAGAGTTAAAACATGAATGTGAAAATATTGTGTCATTTACGTGAAAAAAAAATTATGAATTACTGTTGGGTGGGAAGGTGTTCAATGTGCTGTCTGGCAGAGATACCAAATTGAGATGACAGGCTACTCGATCATTTGTTCACGTAAAAAAAAAAAATCTGTGAATGTGCGTGACTAACAAGGGTTAGGGTCTAGATTTCAATGTTTCTATGTTTCGATTTTTTCGTCCCGTGATTTCGATGTTTCTACCTTTTTCGTCTCGAGCTTTCATGTTTCGACTTTTTTTTGTATCGAGGTTTCGATGTTTCGCCTTATTTCGTCCGAGATTTCGATGTTTCGTTTGAGATATTGGAATCTCGAGACGAAGAAAAAGCGAAGCATCGGAATCTCGAGACGGAAAAACACACCGAATATCGAAATCTCGAGACGAAGAAAAAAAAAACCTCGACATGATCCTTCTAAGCCACCGTAGTGAATGTGTAAGTCTAAACAAATAGAAGGCAAAACACTTTTTTTCATGGTATAATGCCGAGCAGAGGATGAAACCTATTCAAGGCCCAGCAAGGGTGCAGACCTGGATACTGACCGTTATTGTCAGCTGCGAATCCTTCACACGAAAAAGGCGATGCCTTTTGGCGGTACCTAGCTGTGGGGGTGGGGTGATGTGTCACACCCAGACGGCAACTGGATTCCATATATACCTCGTCTTCAGAAGTTGAAAAAGACAGTTGAATCAAGAGCAAATTATGACAAACATTTTCTTATAGGAAAACATTTCATCGAGGACAGGAGAGGACGGTTGCAAAGTTATGATTAACTCCAACTATGCCCACTTTGCAAAGCGCCACCATAGCAAGGATGATCGTCTGTTATCGTATTCATGAAGTGGGATGGCGCGGCGCTGACATTGAAACAAGCATGTGATCTGATGATGAATTTATTTTGGATTTTACCTCAACGTACCAAGGTTCACAAGTATATACCTGTATACCGGTAGCCCAAATTGTGCACGCTGCATGGTCCAATGGTAGCGACGGTACACTTCTAAACCAGAAGAAGGAAATAATGAGAATAAATAAGAAGAAAGGAAAGAGGTAGGAGAGAAGGAAAATAATGAAAGACAAGTTGTAGCTGGTATTGTATACCAAGCTCGGAAAGAGTGGGCAGAGGAGTTCAAACAGGAGAAAATCCGTATCCTGCTTAGAAACTATAATTGAAAATCGTAATGATGTACCTGTTAACACATCAACAGTTCAGTTTAATAATTGCACAGTTATTAATATAAGATTCCTCTCGCCTATACAGACCTAGTACAGACACTGAGTGTTAATAGTGGGGGGCAAGTATTCACCGTTGTCTGTGGAGAGAAACAGTCGGGCTACCTACAAACAAAGATGTAGCCTTGTGCGCCTATCTGGAGATTACCTGGGGCAGAGAAATAGACTACACGTGTAGGACGCTGGGGTAAGTACTGACACGTACTCGGCGGGAGGCGCAAACGAACTGTCTCGCACACTTTACCTGTTTACGATGAACGGGAAAACGCCAAGGACTGGAAATGTATAGCCTTAAAATCTGGCTGGTGTTCAGGTTCAATGTTGCCGCCCTATTTAATAGATGAAAGAAAAAAGGCTGAAATTGAATTGTCATTCCACGGGAACATCTCTAGCTACAGAGATTCCGTCAGTGAGATGTCCCAATACTACTAGTAAGGTGAGATCCGGTACCAACCTCCGGGGGGTACACTAATATAACTAAACGCCACATCGCAAAGGTTACAGAGAATGCACGTGTGGCACTGCGGTGGTACATTTTTAATTTGAATTATCCGGTGTCATCGGCCACTAAGGCTGAGGGGCTAAAACCAAGTGCCATTCGTCGCTTTTGGCAGTTTGGCCTTGGCATGTCGCGCGACGATTTCGCACCAATTAATCGGTGATTATGGTTAAATTACACTCTTTTTTGGTAAGCAGGGTGAGTAAACATAACACGACAGATATACACTTACGTGAAGTGGCCAATTACTCACCACCAAGATCCACCAGTTGTTATTGTCTGGATAGCATACAAACCAAGCAAACCATGCTGCACGTGTGTGGATGGGGAATCGCATTCCACGGGTGAAAAAAAACGGGGAATGGAAACAGAGATTCAACGATTCAACTGTTCGTCTAGTGGCATGGACGCGTAATCTAAGTACCGCTTTCGCAATTTCTTATGACTTTAAAAACAAAAAACCCGAGACGAGACGCTTACGGGGGTTGGGGGTGTCTCTGCCTCGAAACCTGTTTTGGATTAACAGTAAGTTTACCAGTCACTCCGGTCGCAGTGTCAGTGCTAAATTTGTGTCACACGCTACAATAGCCCTACAATTTAACCACTTCTTACTCCTGTGAATGAACTTTCATAGCATGGCCCTTGGATGGACTACCAATCTGTAACATTTGATGTTCTGTATACCTCCTGCGTCATCCTCATGTACGCTCTATTTAAATGGTCCATGCTATGATCACCCCCCCCTCCCCCCATAACAAAAAAATCCATATCGCGGCCTGGCGCTTACGTGTTGTACTACAGGGGGATCACAGCCAAGTATCGCTTCCCATCAGAAAATTAGTCAGGTACGCATGAATGTGTTCTCAATTCAATTAATTCAAATAAATACGAGGTTCCTTTGGTATTTACATACAGTAAGCCTGTCTGTGTACGGAATATTGTCGTATTTTTGTTCTTGTTTTTAGCTTTCGTTCGCCCGGATCGGGTATCATCATTCAATATCGGAATCGGAATACCCTATAACATCGGATACTCCACTCGTGCACGGGAATGCCATTTACATCTCAATTACTAACACTCAATATCAGGATGCGGTTCATATAATTAGAAAACCAATTACAGGGGTGATATACAAGTAGAATGTTGGAGAAGCAATACTGTAACCATCACAGGTAATGTGTTGCTGAATAATAATGAAATATTGAAGAACTGACAAAATACTGGAAATGTTGACAACTTTCGTGCTTTCGTCGACCTCGCACAAATTATCTACTCTCAATCTTCAATGAACAACAGTTATCTTATGTCTAGTAAAAAGTGTTTAATGTTCGCTATGATGAGGCGTTTATACAAGTCTAGTGCACGATCCAGGATTCCTAACTAGGTTACGTCTGTGGGCTAACGAATAGGCACTTTTCTAGGTAGTCAGAGGGGTTTTCCCCTTTAGCAGCGAGAGTGCCACTTAACCTTTGAAACATGCCGTTGACTTGCCTTAACGAGGCCACGGGACCAGGTATATACTGCTCGTGAAATGAGGGTATGGTAACAATTACACGGAACAATGTGTGGCGCAAATAATGTCGAAACTGAAAAAAGTTTGTTATGTGCAGTTAGTCATTTTATAGGCTACTAGAGCGACGGACCTAGCTACTCGTGGCACAACTACGCTCATTCGAGGCAGCGTGGTGAATATCTGACATGGAGAATTCGATCTGAAATGGCAACAATTCGGGCCCGAATTTGGACTGCTTATGATGCTGCTGGTTCTGATGATGATGATGATAATGATGATAATAATAATAATAATAATAATAATAATCATAAGGAATAATATCAACTATAATCATAATACTCATATCATAATAATAATCATCATTATTCTTTTATTATTATTCTTAAGATTGTTAAAAAGCAAATGAGGCCACGTTGAACCACGTCTATACTGCCGTGAAATGGAGGAAGTATGCACATTACACGGAACGATGTGTGGCGCAAATCAGGATACTATCAACAACCTACCATTCTTATAACCCTAATTAATCATAATAATGGGTATACTAAGCGGACACACAAGCTAGGTGACTGAGCTGGACAGAAAGACCAGAAAGGTGCCACCTGATGAGTATCACACCCACGTGCGAGTAACAAACCGACTAATATCCCACGGAAGGGTTGAGGCATGGGACTTGTACCATAGAGTTGTTTAGGGTCAACATCCTCCATGCACCATTTGGGCGACTAGTCCTCCATGTCGCCGGACTTTTCTCAGAGGAGTACGTAAACCGTACGAATGGAACCGTCGGACCTACCGTCTGATTGAGGGTTTGTGTTCGTTTGTCCTGGAATCCGAAGATCCTGACCGGCTACCACGTAACTACCACGCTCACAGATGGAGAGAGAAAATGCTCCCTGGCCTACCCACGACAAACAGCGAGGTAACATCCCCATGAGAATCCTCCAGGTGTCTGGGGCAGAACATTGGTCTGAAGATTGAAACTGAGGCACTAATCACGGCTGCAAGACCAAGCACTGGCAACAAAGTGCCACATTACTAAGTGCAACATCCCTTTGATACCCTAAATGTCGGATGTGTACACAAAGAGAACGAGACATTGGCACACATCGTGACTGCATGCCCTAAGATCGCCGGCCACACTGTACAAATGCGGCGTAACAACGGCATCTTCGAGATCCGGGCTGATAGAGTTATCAGAGAAGGCTCATTGAAACAAACAAAAATAGATACGCCATCCCCAACGACACACGAACAGTAGTCGAAAAGGACAGGGAGAAGACCGACAAAATAACAGGATCTCCGGCTCGAAGAACAGATAATTGTGGGGATGTCAAAGCAAATGTTGTACCAGTGGTGATTGGGACACTCGGAGCAACATCCAAAACTTTCGAAAATGCTTAGACGACATCCCGGAAAACACCGAACCCTCCCTCTGATAAAGACAAATCGATACTTGGAAGTGCCCACATCATGAGACGAGTGCTCTTAATAAAAGGGATATAAGAATAATAATAATAATATAATATAATAATAATAATTACATAATAATAATAATATAATAATAATACTAATAATAATGTTCAATCGTTTGAACATCTATTTCGGGACTGTCAGCATGTGTCCTCTTTTTTGTTAGATTCTGAAACAAAGTACATTGGGAAATGTTCGTGTTCATAGAGGAACATCTTCTTGGTTATGAACACTTAGAAAACATTTAGACAACTTTAATTACTATTTGAAATTTTATATTTTTTCAGTGCCACAAGATAATAAGAAACCAAATATTATTGATTTTGATCATAATTTAGTTTTCCTAGAAGTAGAGAATGTATATCTAAGAAAAGAAAAGAAATAGCGTTTACTTGCCTATAAGAATGAAAAAAGAAATAACACGGACGAAAATAGAAATAATAAAATACATACATTAATATCATTATTATTGGCATTTACACACTTATTTTTTAAACTGTCACCACTCTTTGAAAACGCGCCTGATCATCCCATCTTTTGGATGTTATTGGCTAATTATTATGGGAAAATCCAGAAGATGTTGTGCTGGTAGATTTTCATTTTCATCAGAGGGGTTTCCTTCCGACGATTGTTCTGCGCACTGTTCGTGGAACGTCGAACTGTCATTCTAACCCTTATGACCTTTGCACAATGAATATAAGTAAATATACTCATCAAACTGTGACCGCGGAAAGGCGTTTTGTGTGTCTTCTCCAACACTCCATTCACATCAAGTTTGAAGGTCTTCACGATAGATTGCCATACACAAATGATGAAACCCTGGTTGTACAAATGAAACTCACTTTAGAATAATAGGAGATGAAGAACAGGGACTTGAACCCAGTGAAGCCTTCCGAGCACATTGAGGCAACTGAATTAAAATAACACAAATGTCGTATTGAATTGAAAATAATAGTAGCTAAACATTGGAAGAAAAGTAGATACTGGCAATGCTGAGGTCGTTGAAGGTCAGGTTATGCGACCATTGTGTATTTCATTGGAACTTGGTAGGCCCCCAGTCGAGGATGCAACGAGGCGTACGCCTCACAAAAGTACAACGTCACAGTTTCAAGTACACAATTCCAATTCACAGTTTTATCACTAGCTTTCCACAGCACGTTAATCACCTTTTTCTTCATTCAACGTGCGAATAAAAATGGCATTACCTTCATGACGTGGCAGGCGTATCTACAATTAAGTGCGGTGGTTACCCTTTCATTAACCGCCGTGAGATATAGTACTATTTTCGGCGTCTCTAAAAGTGATTTTAATTATAAGGTCGGTACTCTCCGTGGTGATAGGCGCAATTAAGCTCAAGTGAAAAACTGGTATTTATCGTATTGAAGCGGGCTGGATTGGGGTCAATGCAGAGACCAGCCCCAACTGAACAAAACATAGTATGGCTTTCCTTCCCCAAGGGTACCCGGTCATTTGGTCATGATATAAACGCAAACTTACGCTGTTTTGAAACTATACACTCATCCTTAAATGACCGAATTTCGGTTGATAGATCAATTAAATAACGGAGGCTGAGTAGTTGTTTGAAAAAACTTTTCGTTTCGTTTCACTATTGAGCATTCCTATTTTACTAGGCGTTTTAAAATGCCATTAAAGTGCTCACAATAATCGGTATACGGATAGTATCGTGGTTGCTTTCTATTTTCGACGTTAAGACCGAGTCCAAAGCTTCCTCCTTATCTACTCGACAGATGAATGAACAAACCACGTTCTCAATAAAAAATTCGATCAGTTGTATTAATGACTGACGGACTGAGATTCTAGTATTAGTTTGTGCACATTTTTCCCCCTCCTCTATTTTCATGAGAATAATTCTAGAATGTCTGAATTTGTTTTGAATTTTTGTTCATTTTCTTTGCACATATTCGTTTTAAAAAAAAGAATTTCCATTGTCTCGGGGACGTGATATTTTGATAGAGGTATTGTCGTCTGGTGACAAATGGCAGAAGACCCGCTATCTTCAATAACGCATTCACTAACGATACGGCGCTACGATATGTCAATGTATAAAAAGTTTTCCCCGATTTCCTGGAAAATATTTTTGGCTATAGTCTCTTACAAACGAAAAACCGTCCCAGTATCCCTGCGGGGTTGTGACCGACAGCACTTGTTTCAATGGGTTGCGTTTTAGTCTACTGTTGGTGCTATGAGAATTATATCCCCGCAACACTGGTAATTGTTCCGGGATATTATGGTGTTGGCCGTGGTGCCCCGCCGTCTCCGCCGCCGCCGCCGCCGCCGCCGGAAACTTTTAGGCTTATTAGCGCTCTCATTCTTTAACACTTTATATCCGATGACCCAAAACTTGGTACACATTCCGTATGAGTACAATCTCGGATAAGTTCGAAAATGGGCCTTATCGTATATTTGTTGCCCTCTATTTTGCAGTTTTTCGCAAATTTTCAAGTGTGTGTGATTTACACGAAACGTGGTGGTTTGTGGGTAGGTTTGTTGGAGCCGAAAAACATGGTGACAATTTCAAGGTCAAATCCGAGGTGCAATTTGCATTTTTTTTGGCCAGTAGCCCTATGTATAGCAGAATGTATGTGATATGTCAACTTTCATTGATTTTCCATGAAACTTGGCTGATATGGGCATATCAGTCCGCTGAATTTTCCTAATGTGGGCCAGGTCACTGGAGGTTTCATCTTTGCATGACTAAATTTGTGCCTAATAGTTGGCCCCAATTAGCACTAAGGCAATTTATAACGTCGTTGATTCTCACGAAACTTGGTGGAGTAGGCCCTTCTAAAACGGCCGATCAATTTATTCAAAATTGCCTTGAAATCACTGAAGGTCATTAGTGTGTTTAATTTACATATCAGTTAGCATAATTAGAATAATTATGCAATTATTTTCTCAACTTTTTATGGATTTTGAACTGAAACTTTGTGAATAGGACCCGCTACTACCAGTCCTGATAAAGTTATTCAATAGCATCAAGATCACTGAGGGGTAAATTGTTGGGACTAATTTGCATATTAGTTTTCCTGATCATTCAAACGGATGAGTTTAATTACTTTTTTTCGCAATACATTGGACATGGTCATTGGAATGCCATATGCTTCTAGGAGTGGATGCATCACAATGGAGTGTAAATTTTCATAAAACCGCCATGTCTTGGAAGGTCATTAAATGTCACTTAGGGTCAAAACCTGATTTTAGTACTCTTTTTCGGCATAGCACTGGTGTGTTTCATCAAATGCCAAATGCTCCTAGGAGTGTATGTATCACATGGAGAGTAACCATTCTCATAAAAACAGTCATATCAATAAAGTTCATCGGGTCACTTAACGGTCAAAAAAAAACTGTTTTTTGGCTATAATCGAGAATTGAATATCTCGTGCGAAGGCTGATGGTTCACGCATTGTGATATAATTGTTGACCTCCATGTGTGTGCAACCTCTGACCTGAATTTGACCTCTGTCCGGGTGGTCATGTGGTTAAAGGTCGCATCTGAATAATTTGCTTATTTAGGAGTTACTGGCAAAAGAAAGAGAAACTGGTTATTTTTGGATATGTGATAAGCTTTGTGTGCTTTATGGAGGGAAACCAACTCCCGCTCGATCGGACACTTACTTTGGTAGTTACACGGGGTCAAAGTTTCAATTTATCCCTGTTTTCGCATAACATTGGACATGTCATTGGAATCAATATGCTTTAGGAGTGGTATTGCATCACATGGATGTACAATTTCAATAAAAACCGCCATGGGTCATTGAAGGTCCATTAAGGTCACTTGGGGTCAAAAACTGATTTTTAGTACTTTTTCGGCCTAGCACTGGGTGCGTTCTCGATGCAAAATGCTCTTAGGATGGATGTATCCACATGGCGAGTAACAATTCTCATAAAAACTGTCATATCAATAAGGTCATTCGGGTTCACTTAAGGGTCAGAAACTGTTTTTTACTATAATTGGAGACTTGAATATCTGCGAAGGCTGGGATGGTTCACCATGTGATAAATTGTGACTCCATGTGTGTGACCTCTGACCTGATTTTGCCCTCTGTCGGGGGTCATGTGGTTAAAGGTCGAATCTTGAATAAATGTGCTTATTTTATTTAAGGAGTTACGGGCAAAAAAGTAGAAACTGGTTATTTTTGGATATGTGATAGAGCTTCGTGTGCTTTATGAAGAGAGACAACTCCCGCTTCGCTCAGACACTTTACTTTGGTAGTTACAAGGGGTCAAAGTTTCAATTTTTATACCTTTTTCTCAATAACATTGGCCATGTTCATTGAATGCAATATGCTTCTAGAGTGGATGCATCACATGGAGTGTACAATTTTCATAGAACCGCCATGTCATTGGAAGGTCATTAAAGGTCACTTAAGGGTCAAAAACTGGATTTTAGTATTTTCTTCGGCAATAGCACTGTGCGTTCTCCAGAATGCAAAATGCTCCTAGGCTAGGAGTGGATGTATCACCTGAGAATAAATTCTCCATAAAAACTGTCATATCATTAACTGGTCACTTGGGGTCACTAGGGGTCAAAAACTGTTTTTTGCTATAATCGGAGGAATTTGAATATCTGCGAAGGCTTGGATGGTTCACCAGTGTGATATACTTGTTGACCTGCATTGTTTGACCTCTACCTGAATTTGACCTCTGTCGGTGGGGCTCCCATGTGGGTGAAGGTCGAATCTTGAATAATTGCTATTTAGGAGTTCGGGGGCAAAAAGTAGAAACTGTTTATTTTTGATTATGTGATCGAGGCGTTGTGTGCTTTATGGAGAGAAACACTCCCGCTTCGATCGGACATTTACTTTGGTAGTTACAAGGGGTCAAAGTTCAATTTTATTACTTTTTCCATAACATTGGACTGTTCATTGGAATGCAATATGCTTCTATAGTGGATGCTCACATGAGTGTAACAATTTTTCATAAAAACGCCATGTCATGGAGGTATTAAAGGTCACTTAAAAGGTCAAAACCTGATTTAGTACTTTTTTCGCAATAAGCACTGGGTTTTGTTCACAATGCCAAATGCTCCTAGTAGTGGATGTATCACATGGAGAGTAACAATTTTTCAATAAAAACTGTCATCATTTACGGTCATTCGAGGTCACATAGGCGTCAAACACTGTTTTTGGCTATAAGCGGAGGCTGGATGGTTCACCATTGTGATATAATTGTTGACCTGCATGTGTGTGACCCTCTGAACCTGAATTTGCCTCTGTCGGTGGCCATGTGGTTAAAGGGATCTTGATTAAATGGCTATTAGGGACGCACCTTTCCGGATCTGTAGGGGTGCCTCATAACAATTTAACAAGTGCATTTTAAATGAATGACCTCATTTACCCAGTAACCTTTTTGTCCCGCTTCACAAGTCTATAAATATATTCTTTCCACGAATTATGGTCCGGTTCCATGTTCACCAAATCTGGAATACGAGATGCGGGATATATAACGGCTGGCGGTTTACCCCCCGACATTTTCTAGTTTTGTACGGCGACTCGAACGGGAACCGTTCAGCACGTGATCAGTATCAGTTGGTTTCCATCAAAGGACGTAATGATTTGACAGAATCCAGTGCTAGCAGTGTCGTAAGCAAAACTGTCAGTCCCTGGTATTGTCAGCTCTGTTAGATGTAATGGTTCCACATGACTTGTCAGCCAATCAGGTCCCCTTATTTTAAGGCTAATTAGTATTCCTAAACTACTATTCGACTAACACGTACCAATTTGAATTAAACGATACTGTATGTTTTTGAAATTCTACATTTGAGATTTTAGGGGCCATGAAACCCCTCTTCTCATCTTAGTGATGTAAAAGGAATCTCGAGTGTAAGACTGTGAGTCCAAACTTCCACTGGCAAACGGGATCGTCTATTATTCAACAGGTGTTTGAGATGATACTGCTATCTTTAATTATTTTAGTTAATTTAATTTAATTTATTTTTCCTCTAATTTAGAAAGTTACTACATTCAAAGAATCCACCGAATTTACTCTCACTATCACCTATTTCAGCACGATTTGAAAGGTCTGAAGCTCACACAGTTATCTCCACTATCAATGACTAATCCAGGGTAAATGTGTGTTACGAAGTTACAATCTATTTGACAGGACGTGACACATGCACCGTTTGGTTTGAAGCAATATTTAACAACTGTAAATGTATGTCCTTTCTCTTTAAACGTGGCAGGATTTGCCGCAACTAATTATCCTTTCCCTTACATGCTTCTCAAAAATATTAAGTTTGCCTTGACTATCAGTATAAACTTTTACGCGCCACACAACCTAAGTAAATATAACTATGGAAAATGTGGCACATTTCCCATCAGGGAGGGAGCTTTGAATCATCTTACATTTCTTTCGAAATCCATCTGAGGTGTTTATTGTTATAATTGAAGCTCCGAACAATAAGCTATATCATAATATAATAAGCATGGGTGAATAAAGGACCCTGGGTGGTCGTTAGTATAGGGCCCACATAATTCATAAATACCCTCAATGCTTCTGATAACTTCGATCGGTAAAAACAAAAAAAAAAAAAAACTAACACACAGCCCATGCGGCAATCGGTGTATCGCAATTGCACTGTAAACAATTGTTGCTGCTACGATGATATAATAGCCTGTTACAAACAAACACACCAGCAATTTATATTCAGAAGCATTTTGAAAGTAGCAGAGTATCTACATCCCGAAAAAATCACCGGCTTCGTAGGTAGGCTATTGATTATGTCATAGTCCCGATGCGAGCATTGACATGCCTACCTAATTTGAGTTAGTTATGCTGCGGTTTATGGTTAGGGCACAATATTGGCTGTGCAGATGAGGCCGTCATTTGGAACCGGCGACCTCAAATATGCATTTTTGCGCAGGGCAGAATCAGGGCATTTCCAGTGATGAAAACTCCCCCATGACAAAGAATTGTGAACGCGTCGCGGTAGGATTTAACAGTATAATATATAAATGAAAACATCCACCGGAAGGGCAAACAACATTCAGTTTCTTTCTGTTTATTTAGAATAACAACAAACATCCGAGGGCGAACAAAGGGGGAGGATTACCCCCAAGAGGCTCCGAGCTGGGATCCGCAGTAGAGAGAAAGGACGGTCTCGACTCAGATCGCTTCGGGATTGACGGCATCAAACACCGGATCGCACCGTAGTAGATGCACCATCTCTGAGTTCACATCGAGGACGCGAGCATCCTACCAGTGCGCTATGTTCGACACTAGCGGATGGCTCCAAGGATCGAATCCCCATTCGCTGAGGATGATGACGCCGCCGTCCGCCAAGTACCTGTCGTAAGGTATCAGGAGCGGGGAGCAGAAGACATCGCTGAAGAGGATTGCTACGCGGAGCGATCGGTTCCGCCGCCGAAGCTTACGTCTTGGTACTGGAACGGAATCGCGGTCAGCGAAAAACCTCGTTTCCGTGAATACCTTACTACGATGAACGTTATCTCGTCAATCGATCTTTGGCGAGCGAGTACCTGCAGGTTCTACTACAGCGACGGCGACATCGTCGATCAACGGTCGTGCCTTGTCAAACAAACCGCTGATGGTCTTCCACCCAGAGCGTCCCAAAAGCTTCATTTTCTGGGAGGGAAGACCAAGTTCTCGTCCTGGCACAGGCGGCACCCGCTCTGCGGAAACCTATCCAGTGTCTTCGGAGGTACAGTTAGCGAGGCGGCGAGAGCAATGGGAGAGCTGGATATAACCGCCGCGGGAACACTACGGGGAGATCACGGCCAGGCCGGCGATTCGACGTGGAATGGCTCCCAGATCGTGTGCTCCGCAGAGAACATGGTAGGCCGATCGTCAGGAAATTCACTGTGCGGTGGAAGATCAAGCGGAGGTCTACATGTGCCGAGGAACCACACGTCTCCGCGGGGGAATCGATCACTTTCGTTTGCGTCGATCCGACGACTGAAAAACTATGAGTGGAGTGGCTCTCGCTTGGTCGAAAATATTGAAGACCGAAGCCAACGATCGGTATTTATCAGCAACGAAGCAGGTCATGAAAATGGCCGACCCACAATGACTTTCGATGACGTTCCCAATTGTCAGCCCAGATAGAGACAGACGATGGTGACATCACGAAGCAGCATCTACCGATATCCGCGGTCTCGAGTAGTTCAGGTTGTCATCTAAACAATTCAGAATCCCTTCATAATCTGCCCGGCTTGTCTCAGCAGTTCCAGCTACTATGAGTCAGAAACAAAGACTCGTGTGGGTCTGTGTTCTGAGTGTCTTGGGTATATCTTCATCTTCATCCTTATCTCAAGTGTTTTTGTTCGAAGCTCTATCGCCTGAAGTACCCGCATATTGCAGCGTACCCGAACGTCCAAGGCGAATCGACTCTCAGCCTCAAAGGTTACTTGATGAAGGAGGATGGGATTCTCTTCTGGGCCCAGTGCGATGAAGACGGAGTATAGCCGCAGACAGACCCCCGTCGGCGTTAACCCTCAACCGATCTCTCCCAGAGGTCCCGCTCGTGAGGTTACAGCGGTGAGCGAACAGAAGGAGCAGAAACCATCACCGCCCATCCAGCCGCACACCCGACTCATACGTCGAACATGCCAGCAGCGACGATGGTTCAATCATCCACCGCCATCTTACTATTCGGCAACTCTCCTCCCCGATCCCGATGAAATCAAGCCGGATCCACGTCCCCTATGAAGGATTTCCACCGACCGAGAAAACGAGAAAGCACCCGAGGGCCACGTACCCCCGGACAATGACCCGGTTGCTTCCGGGTCGGTGACCGAATCAAACTGGCGACAAGATGTTTTCAGTGACCCCTACCAAGAGCTAGAAAGTCTCTACAGGGAACTGCGGAGAGCAACGCCTACATCGGCAAAAGTAGGCCGTGACAACATAAGTTCAATACCTGCCTTTTAGAGGCAGTACCTGGAATGTCCGGTTCTGCTTCGATGAAATTTAGCTGCGATACCGACCCGCGAAGAAAGAATTAACTAGCTCGCTCGGACGAAAAGCTAGTTCGATAGTACAAATAATGTACACTGTGGGCCCATCACCCTGAGTTATAGGCTTTCTTGAAAGAGTTAGGCTTTCTGCGTACACTGTGCTGGTGGGATCTTGTCAATAACAGCATATAGACATTTAATTCATATTATTAGTGGCTTCACTGCTGTATATTAGAAACGTCGTCTTTTACGGGCTTCTTCATCTCCTCTCCGGACACTTGGACCACGACCTTCTCAGAATGCCGCTCCAGTAGGCAAGTAGTGTCGCCGTATGTAGCGACTAGCGACCGTTGTCATAGTAACCGATGTCATTATCCACTATTTGAATAATCGGCACCGTTTTTCAACGCATCTATACAACATGATTATCCATGTGTGGCGGGAACACTAAAATCTATGACAAAATTTGCAATTGCACCCTCATACTTGCATCCATTACCATCAGTCGCCTCCTCTGTCAGATCAATATTTGCATAGTTGTTTGAATTGCTATGGAGATGGATAAACTATGTCGCTCCTCCTATCTCTCGGCAGGATCGTGAATTTGGGGAATTTGGCAGTTTCGCCCGCAGAGAATCCACGTCTACAGTTGTCTCATACGGCTCTTACCAGACTTTAACTTATATAGCTGTACATATCTGTAATGCCTGTAGCAACTCTGTTAATATTTACCCGAATTTCTAACGATATTATTTTGATCCTTAATGAGGGGTAAAATATTGATGCAATCTAGTACAATCTTCATCTTGTTGTATGAGCATTGTACGACTTGTGTTTAAGTGGGGTAATTTGAAGGATTGGTATATGGCCAATAAGGTGATGAGTTTCACTCATTAATCAGTATTAACTGTCACAGGTCTCAGTGAGATGCTCGGTTCATCGTACGATGTTGTATAGGGTTTATATTTGAAATATATCGAAGCAAGCTTATTGTAATTACGTTAGACACTATGGCAGCATAATATATAGCCTATGTTTGCGAGTGTATCCCTGAGTGGTTCATTTATGAATTTATTGTACGTACGTTAGATCGAGTGGAGAATGTATTGGTACTCTGTTGTTCTTAGGTAATCAATTCTTTTTCATTATGTGAAATGGAGTGACGCGAGGTGAATAACCATTTGAATATTTAATGACCAAGGGATATAAACACTAATGCACCGACTATTTGTATATTTGTGTCAGTATTGTGGCGCTGATATTCTAGATGATCTTAGAACTCATCTCCCGTATAAAGCTCAAATTCAGTTGACTAGGTGCCACAATCGCCCCCGTCACAAAATGCAAATATCACCAATTGTCTTGAATAGGGTTACATGGTCCTAAGGAATCTCGGATTCGTCTATGATACATCGAAAATTATCACTTTTGCCCGCCTTTTCCCCTGGAAAGGCTGTTGGGTATAATACATATGTCTTATCCTCAAATTTCAATAAAATCGTTAACAGGCAGCATGTTCGCCATTGCTCGGTGGGTGGAGAAGTAAACATCTCCTCATCTAATTTTTAGAAGAAAGACTGGCATCGAAGCAAGTGGAATTGTGTGTGTGTGTGTGTGTGTAGGTTGTGTGTGTGTGGTGTGTCCTATGTTCTATTACAATCCCGGGATAGCTGTCATGTTGTATTACGTGTATTAATTGTAAAAAAAACACTAATATTCGTTTGTATGACTCATGTGCAGATGTTTTCGTTTAGCTATGTCCTTATCAACTAAGACTATCCTAATTCAGACCACGACTATAACCGTTTCATCGAGTTTATTCTTAATTGATGTTGAGTTTATTTCTTCACGAAAAAGCCAAGCTGTTCACGAGTTGACCAAAACGACGTACTCAATAACAACGTTGTGCCTATATGGTATTTACGTGTTCAAGTAGTGTAGTTATTTCTGATTGCACAGTTCAATGTAAAACCAGTTGAATCCAGTGAAACTACGCTTCACATCCTCCGATTGGTTTTTTAGAACCGGTTGTTCCTATTTATATACCTAGTTGCTAATTGGGGACCGGGGAGAGTAACTTGATAGTTCAACTGCGATTCATTGTCGCTGCAACCTACTCAGCGTGTCAGAGTGCGTACCAGTTCACGCCAATTATATACATCTAGGCCCAAATTAAGGCCGGGATAAGCACGCATATAGAGACCTCTAGTCCCTAGCGAAGTTGACCAGCTCCCCTTTCAATTCCACCACCGTCTTCAACGTCACCCCATTGTGTAACTCACATATCACGTGTGTTGTTTCTCTTTTTTGTCCCTAAGGTTCACAGCGGGTTGTATTTCTCGAAAGGCGTATTACATTCACTATTATTATACTATTACGAGAAATCAGCTGATTTGACCCGCCCCTCTCTCTCTCTTTTAACTAGTCAGGTTGTGGCGTAGGAAAAATACCCAATGTATCTCTGTGCATTGTGCACAGCGCTAGCGCGACATTGTTTCCGATCAATTGGCTGGAAACCTATTCTACTTCTACTCGAAGTTGTTGAATGGTCTCAAAAATTTGGAATGCCCATGTTATGAATAGTAGCACCAGCTGTTATCGGCCTTGGTGTGCTGGTGTACAGTGGGTATTTGGCAGCAACTAGTAAAAAACTGTGTGTTAGGATCTTGCCCCTTAACACTTCAACTTGGGACGCATTTCTAAAACAGGGCATTGGTACTCCATTCCATCCATGGGGATTTGTATGT
Source organism: Sclerodactyla briareus (assembly GCA_026419785.1). Classification (NCBI taxonomy): domain Eukaryota; kingdom Metazoa; phylum Echinodermata; class Holothuroidea; order Dendrochirotida; family Sclerodactylidae; genus Sclerodactyla; species Sclerodactyla briareus. The sequence goes on from JAODTK010005701.1 coordinate 365,811, forward strand.
AGCGGCCCACGCCCTACCAAGTCTCAGTTAAGTGGAAATGCCACTATGCCATTGAGAACTGATAGAAGAGTGCAAGATGGTGCAGCTTTTCTTTGAATTCTTCGAGTGATCTATATCAGATGTTTTTTTAAGATTTTTTATAAGGAACCAAATTTGTGAAGCATACTTCTAGGGTGGAGCGGCCACCAGGGAGGTATAGGCCAGCTCATGCACTCCTCCAGGGGGCCAAACGCAGATTACTATTTAGAACCGTGAGTTCTGCTTGCCCTTGAGCAAAAGTACTATCAATGTGAGTAGAAAAAGCCAAGTTTTCATTCAGGAGGTCACTGAGGTAGTGTTGTGAGGACAACACAGTCAAAAAATGATCATGGATGGAATAGAAACATGAGGGATGTGTTCCAAACTACACTTGATCGACATCATATAGCATGTAGGTGGATTAAACGCCATGTCTCAGCCACACGACTGAAGAGATTAAATCCTTCTGGAGATTGGGATCGTCAAATGAGCGTATCGGCCTTGCAGTAAAAAAAGTTATCATAGCAAAGAAGCGGAGTTGTGAGTTATCGGGGTGGGTGTGATGTCACTTGTAAACTAGAAAACAACACTGGGGCCCGGGAAAGTACCCTGAGGAACTCAGAAAGAAACAGGAGCACAGGATGATTGAAGTGCCATCAATAACCACACATTGAGTTCTATGAGTCAGAAAAATATAAACCCAAGGGAAAAGATGACCAAGGATACCATAGTGGTTGATCTCGGCCAGCAACTTAACGATGAGACACACAACAAGCCTTCGAGAAACAATCAAGGCATGCCCATATAAACTTGAACGTCGGACGTTATACATTAACGATTCCTGCTAAAAAACCGTGTGAGAACAGCATAACGGTTATATAGGAACGTATGGTCACAACAATATGTTCGCAGTAGTTCGAGCAGACACATGTAAGAGAGACAGGACGATAATTCGCGGCCCCGGCCAGGTTGTACTCTCAAACCTTTTTGTAGATTGAGCGCTGTAGCATTAGTCCAATACCATGCGCGTACAAACTTCCCGCACACCAAGCTTGATAAAAGTGATGTGAGAATTGGTGTTAATTCAACAGAAAGTTCTTTTAGAAGTCTTGGATTCACACATTAGACAACTGTTTCTGGACACCAGCTTCAGTGAGAAGTAATGCGTCTATCTCTGGACAAGGATAACCAACCAGTGGAGGGATGTTATCCAATGAGCCACATGTGAAAACAGAGCTAAATTGTTTGCTCAAAATTTCAGCCTTGTCACAACTGGAATGAATGAGAGTACCTGACCTTAAGGAGGCTACACCCCTGCTTCGTTTTTTCTGGTGTTTTTTAAAGGGGTGTTTTGCCCTGTTTGAATGATTCAACCATACTGTTTTCAATGAAATCGGAGGGTGCTTTCTTAATTGCTCTCTTAGTAGACTTATATCAATATCAGTTGTTCGCTTCGCCGAGTTATGTAGCCGATGCTTTCGCCTAATAGTTCTTAGCATTGTGGAGTCATCCAAAGGAGGATATGCCTGGTTGACTTGAGATTTGACGGGAATGGGCTTGTGGGGCAATTCTGGGATGAGGTTTTTTAATAGTAGCCAGTTTGGTATGTCACCGTGTGCTGGTCGGATGTTATTGCGGGCAAAGCATTTTGTCTCCTTAATGCTACTCCAAGCATGTTTATAAGAGGAAATTTTCCTGGGAACTAATGGATTAAACTTGGTCTCACTTCAGAATCTATTACGATTATGTCATGGTCACTCATACCAGGGATGATCTGCGTGACTTCACTAAAGATGGTCGAAGTCAAATTTTCTCTTTCCTAGGTGGAGATAATTGTGCATTAGTCAGGAGGTTTTCACTAAGAAGGGCACCAAGTAATTATTTATGTGCAGTGATTCGGTGGCATTATTTTTGACGGGATGTATTCAGCAAATTTTTATTGACCCAGTCAGATCGCCAGCAAGTGACTATGTGTTTGTTTGCGTCACCATCTACTTCTTGATGGCTTCGTATAATGGCTAATTGGTTCTGGGCCTGAGCCAGGCGGGCTGTCAACGGAGCAGTGTAGAGGGGTTAAGATTGGTTAGAGATAGCAACCTCGACCCAAACATCCTCACAGTTTGCGTTCTGTTTCTTGAGTTCGTTAACACATAACCATTTTTCAAATGCCATAAGACTTCTCCAGTGATCATCCGGTCTTTACGAAAACACCTTCTTTCTGATAGGCTAGTGGAAGACTTCTGCTAAAACACTTCGTTAAAAATCACTCACGACATTAATAAAATCTGATCTAGTATCCACTCCCGTGCTCACTTCATGTACTTTACTTCGTAAACCATTTACGTTGATACGTGGAGCTCCAGCTATTCCCTTTCGGGGGAAAACTATTCAGATTCTGAGGAGGTAGAAACACCATATTGGACAAGGAATCAAACCTAGTATGATGTACTTCATCCTACTGTCTCTTTATCGTGAGGATTCTGATGGGCTGTTCGTTAGGGTGGCTGAAAAGTCGCCCAGGGGACCTCACTGGATTTCTATTTCAGGTTATTAGGAAAGCTGTAACTGTTAGAAACATTATCTCAAAAGATCGTAGTGATTTAACTCCACACTGCAAAGTTCCAAACAGAATTTGTGGTACCTACACTTCACGTGGTCGCAAACCCCCACCCTCGATTTGAAAACCACAAAGATATAGTGGATGGTCCAGTATCGCTCTGTCGCCACTGAGATTGGTAGCCTTCTAACAGAACAAATCTAGGAAGTGAATCAACTTAGAGATAAGATGGGGATGGTTGGTCCCCAAACTCACAGTTCAGTGCTTAATTGGACCAAGATGAAAAATGGCATCATGGCCAAGACTAGGCGTGTACCGGGGGAGGTCTTGGGGGTGGGGGAGGGGGAGAGGCTGAGGTCGGGAACCCAAGGGAAGTGTGCCCTCTATATGGCCTCACCCTCATATTGGCAAATAAGTACAATTTATGGGCCCCTAGACACATGCTGCTGCAATATTTGCCTAAGTAACAGCTCCAAAAACCTCTACTGAACTGCAAACAAAAAATATTCTTTTGTGTTAAAATTATGACACTCGGGCATGGGGGGGAGGGGGGGGGTGGGGTTCTGACCCCATTGTGAAAGTTGCATGAAACTGGCAGGCGCGGGCTGCTGATGCAGGCCTACGATACTATGGGGCAGGGTGCACACAGTCAGTACTGACCCAACAGCATGGTCATTGATAGTCTGGATTGAAGGATGTTTATGCACCCACAGGAGAGAATTGAAATGGGCTTACCAGAATCGAAGGAAAAACAGCCGAAAAATATGAAATAACAGTAGCATGGCAAACAACTGGAATATAGGAAATATCAAGAAGTAATGATGGCAAAATATAAAGGATGACTCTGATACCAATAGATGAAAAAAGTGACATCCCTAAACCCAACACAACACAAAAGTGTGACTGCACTGAACCAAGGGTGGACACCCATATGGCAGGCAGTTAGACAAATGAAATAGTAACGAAAGATTTCGTTCTTCAATTTAATGGAGAATGACAGAACCGCTTTTTCTCCCGTTAATCGTGGAGAGTTGGAAGAAGAACTCGATGGTTCCGAATAGATCCTGTCAAAGGAATTTTATATGGGCTGTCATAATGCGGCAAGAAAAGGGAGAGAGAGAGGGGGGGGGGGGGGACGGAGTGGACTGCCATCCGCTTCTCATACCGATTGATTCCAAGACACACCATTCAACAACTCATCGACAGGTAGGCAGGAACTTAAGAGTTAAATCGCTCTGTGGGAGACGTCTCTGGACTGGGCTCCACAGATCACAGGTTCCAATTCGACTGCGATGAGTCTACGGGCAAAGTACTCATCCTGATTTGCCTCAAAATGCCCAGATGTGAAAAAACGGGGACTAGAAACCAGATGGTTGAAGGGGGGCCATATTCCGATGACCAGGATAGTATGCTGAAGAGGACCTTGGTGCATTCAGTGGCGAATAGGCCAATAAAATGTTGTAGTTTAATATTTAATTATTCCGCATTCGCATTTGACGCACTGGGGGATTTTACTGTTTCTCTCCTACCCACCCTGAGCGTAAACGAACGAAAGGAAAGGAAATTGGTTTGGTCAGTAGCGGACTTGAACCATTATAATTGCACACCTAGTATTTTTTTCGACCATGTACAGTTTGTTCTGAGAAAATTGCTTTGTGGGATTATTAAAGAAACTGCAGGCCTACTTAATTATCGAATACAAGTATTTTATCGCCTTACCTAATCTGTCTGCATCTGGAACTCAAACACAGATATTTTTTCTGATCTAGTTATAGATTATAACGATGTCACGCTTGTTATACTTCCATATAGTCCAATTCGACCCTTTAGCAAATTTCAATCGAAAAGTTTCTTTCTTATTATTCAAACACCAAATGCGCTATACCGAGCATATCCTGCTCTACTTCGGGATAAGAGATTGATTTGTTATTAGCGGGAGGAAGTCAACAATGAAATTACTTGACTCATGTTATGTTTGAGTGATGGACCCACAGAACCTGGTTGAAAACTCGTGAGCTGCGGGGGGGGGGGGAAGTCCACGACCTATCGACGTTGCATTGAAATGCGTTAATTCAACATGTTGAGTGTGTCCAAAAAATTCCGTGGACCAAGCCGAACTTGCTCTACAGATAGGCTCATCAACCTAAAACTGTTCATTGCCAGTATGTACCCGACCCCATTCACTATTCCAATAGTAAACGTATGAGCGGTATAGAACACGTAAGTTCTTGAGTTACTATTGCCCTCGATTTAGAACTATCATCGCCACGGTTCAAGTTAGTACTTTATTTATATCCTTTGATATAATATATCCGAGAATACACTTGATTAGTACGAAGCACCCAAAACAGCATAATCGATTCGGACTAGGGCGGTGAGGGGTGTGTACAATCTAAAATTGGGAGGATTAAATTCAGCTCAGAGATGGTCTAGTAATCCCTATCGTCCCCACGCAGCCATGTTTCAAAGAATGCGAGTATGTCGAGGTCGTTGTCAGTGACCAGTTCACTGATAGCAGCTATTTTGTGGTTTAGAGAGCGTGAGTTCCACAAAGCTAATTTGGTCCCAGAGAGACTAGTGAGGGTAGTACTCTCGTTTTCGTTAGGATTGAGATTTGATCTACTGTACATTTGCGACGTACCTGTTCTCCGCTTTGAACGGAAACCGCCTGAGATTTGCTACCACGCCACCCTCTGAATCTCCATAAATTTTCCGCTTTTAGGCGTTCGAACACTGACCTAGAAACTCTACGTCTAGCGCAGCTCCTCATTGCCAAACAAGACACACCGTGGTAGGAACGCACATCCCACCAAAACGACAACTATAGGCTAAACCAAGGAGAACTAGCAGAAAGTGGTGGCTGGAAAGCGACGACAGATGTGGCAGCAGCAATGCGCCGAGAGGTTGTATGAGATCTTGTCCTCCCACAAAGCCACGTGCGTTAGCTATGCTGACGATACGCAGGTTTACCAGTACTCGCCGGGAAGGGGAAAGGTGTTTGCTGTGTGGGGAATAATGCATGACAAGTGTGTGTGCGTGTATTGGTGTATGTGTATGCTGTATGCTACACTGCTCGTCATCAGGATATCTGAAGAACATACACCTGTGTTTCAAGTTCATAGACGACCTGTAGGTCCATTACGTGATGCAGATGATGTTTTGGTGTCTTCAGGTCACCAAAGTCAAATGAAAGCCAAAATCCGATATTATATAAAAGGACAATTACTCCCATTGGCTAGGTCCTGTATGATTGTGAGGTCATCAAAGGACCATGGCGTTATGACCGAGGTTGAACACTGGCGACAACCCGCCTCCTCATCTCGTCTAGTGCTCAGTGATATCGAAGCAGGGGTGTAACCATCACCAACCTGCTCCCGGGACCGCAATTCAACGTCCCTCTCCGAAAAGCCGATTAGTGAACTCCAGGACCCGACCACTTTCTCGGAACCTGGAGGAGCGGAAGTTCAAGTTCAACGTGACTGCTCACAGGTGACCGACGAGACTTATTGTGACGAATAAACACCGTGACCCCGAACAGAAACGTCCAATGCATTACAGCGGAACCATGTAGTGGAGACCAAGACCTCGCACTTCTCGGGCTAGCTAGGGTAGTCTGAGTAGGTATTGCGTGACGATATGACTCATAAACTGTTAAGTAGTGGAAGCAATTAGAAACTTAACAATCACTCGAAAATGATACGGCAACACTACTGACTGATGAACTGGATGATTAGATATTCAGGCTTAAGACCGATTATTATGAAAATGAAACACAATATATATTACTCATTTAACCTTCAAACGACAGCATCATCTTCTCACTTTTCTAGTTTTTGGTTTCTGTTCCTGCACGATACTGCTACATAGGCTATCAATCGTTAACACGACTCTCATAACTAAAACAGACCATTTCTCGCATAAAATATTTACGCTAGAGAAGGAGAGATTGTTCTCCTGTGACAGAGGGTTGATTAGCCGCTGATTCGAATGTGAAAAGGTGGATTCCCGTAAAAAAAAGCCTGCCATGCGTCCTTACTTATGCACGTGGGGCTTGGGAATTGCGAGTGCACCACTAAACAATTTTCCGCCCAGTTGACGTATTGACGAAACGACATAGGCTTGAATCTATATTCAATGGCAAAAATCAGGAATTGAAAGGCATATGACTGCGGAGCCTTTTTGTGTAAGGTCACGGAAGCAGGAGAAAAGATATCAGAGAAGGACAATTATGAATGTTAATGTACAATCCCATGGGAACACAAAAACTTGTGTCCAAGGAATTTTATTGCATTCGGAAGTTTCCGGGAAACATTCGGTCTGTGGGTTTTCCAGGCAGATATTCGATAGATCATGTTTTGTGGTTGGTAGTGGGCATTCTCTTCTAATTTGTGAATAGCTGGACGAATCCGTCGATTATTATTGACTCTCGCATATTGGGGTAGTGCAGTTGTCTGCGCATGTGGCAATGTTCATTTTCGTTTGTTTTTTTTTTTTGACAATCAGCACGAATTACGTCTCATTGAAATGGTCATGGTTGAGAGGCGGTGCTACTATATGCGATTTTCTGCGGTCACTTCCCGATCTCCTGCAACAATAACAGAGAACATGCATATAAAACTGCCGACGTCAAGGGCGCAACAACGGAGAGCGGGGGGGGTTTTGAGGGTGGGGGGGGGGGGAGGGGGAGGGGGGGGGAGGGTCGAGATCGTGACGTCAAACTTCTATGGCGACCCATACATGACGCGTTTTGCTCCCAACACAAATTTCGTTTTCCACTAATTTGGACCACAACTTTCAACAAGCGGTTGCGTCGTTGGGTTTTATATAGTTATTAAATATCTGTCGTCTGGTAGCAACAGACAGAGATGCGCCGGCTGACGTTGTCTATGACGTCACGGCGGAAAAATCTCAAAAGAAATTCGATAGCAATACGCGGACATTCTCCACAGGGATATTTTCGAAAGATCGGACACAAGGTTTTCGAAACATCATGTGGGCGGTACCTTCCGTTATTCGACGGGGGATGCGGACGATGATACCTCTCCACATACACGTAAAGACGATAATACCTCTTCACATATACATAAAGACGATAATACCTCTTCACATATACATAAAGACGATAATACCTCTTTGCAAGAATATAAATACGATAATACCTCTTCACATATACATAAAGACGATAATACCTCTTCACATATACATAAAGACGATAATACCTCTTTGCAAGAATATAAATACGATAATACCTCTTCACATATACTAAAGCGTAATACCGGGATCTTCACTATACTCAAGATGATAATACCATCCTTCACATATACAAGAGACGATAATACTCTTTGCATAAACCTAATCCGGATAATACCTCTTCACATACATCTACGATAAACCTCTTCACATATACACCAATACGATAATCTTAACAGTACATAAAAGACGATGATACTTTTTCACATATACATAAAGACGATTCTACCTCTTCACATATACATAAATACGATTATACCTCGTCACATATACATATAAGACGATAAACCTCTTCATCAATACATACAGAAAACGAAAAATAATACCTCTTCACATATACATAGAGACGATAATACCTCTTTACATAAACATCAATAATCGATATACCTCTTCACATAGACCGAATCAGCTTTTCACGGATTCCTTGGGCAAGGCACTTGCTCCATTGCCCCACCCCACCCAGGCGATAATGGGGACCGGTGAGGAATTTTAGTACAACTTTGCGCCTATAATGGCAGCAACTTACGCTTCGCGGGATTGTCGGAGGCGGCCGTTTCCTATGATCAAGGTAATATTCTGTAAAGCGCTTCGTACTGACAGCAGTCGGTGAGATAGCGCTATATAATACTAGACGTTATATTATTAATTATTATTATTATATACTAAAGACGAGATTATAACCTCTTCACTGTACTAAAGACGATAACACCCTCTTCACATATACATAGAGACGATAATACCTCTCACATATACATAAAAGACGCTAATACCTCTTCACATATACAAAAGACGATAATACCTCTTTGCATAAACATAAGAACGATAATACCACCGCTTCACATAAACTAAAAGACGATTATGCTTTCCCATATACATAACAAAGACGATATACCTCTCACCTATACATAGGACGACATACTCTTCACATATACATAGAACGATTATACCATCTTCACATAACATAAAGACGATCATACCATCTTCACGGATACAACAGACGATAATACCTCTTCACATATACATAAGGACACTATACCCTCTTCACATAGACATAAAGACTATAACCCTCTTCACATATACATAAAGACGATAATACCTCTTTGCAAGAATATAAATACGATAATACCTCTTCACATAACTTGAAGACGATGATGCTCTTCACATATCATAAAGACGAAATACCTCTTCACATGACATAGGGACGACCTCCTCTTCTACATCAATACAATGATGACGCTGATACCTCTTCACATATACTAAAGCGATATACCTCTTCACGTATACATAAAGACGATAATCCCTCTTCACATATACATAAGGACGATTATACCAGTCTTCATCATATACATAAAGACATAATACCTCTTTGCATACCTCATACATAATCCTTCTTCATCCGATATACCAAATAAAGGACGAACCTCTTCACATATACCGTGAGACGATAATACCTCTTTGCAGAACATAAAAACGAGATACCTCTTCACATAAACTTAAAGAAACGATAATACTTCGTCCATAAACTTGGAAGACGATAATCCCTCTTTGCATCAACAATTCACAAATATTTTCACCTTTGCGTCGCCTCTGAATCGGGAATTAGGATGTTATTATCCAGAATACAGCTCTGTTTACCAGCCGGGATTCGTTGGCAAGACAGAATCTTATATATAAATTTGAACTGCTGAGGATAGCCATGATAGCTCTAGTTTGGAAGCACTCAGCATAGCCCCGCCGCTTCGATGGATAAGGCGTGTCAAAAATGTTAAAATAATTAATGTAATAAGTATTTAAGTGTATGAGAGTAAGAGCAGTATAGTGATAACGTAGAGAAGGTGACGGAAAGGAGAATAAAAAGAAGAACACTTTGAAATAGGCCCTAGTCCTAGTTATTATCGAAATAATCAATGATAAAGGAAACATCGAATTATAATGAAGAGATATGGAAAAGCAGAACAATAGATCCGCTGTCTGCCATGTGGCCAATTATATTGGTTCACCTCCAACACACTTCCAATAGCTCTGGCCCACTAATAAAACTCCTCTAACATAATGCTCTTGGACCTGTTTCATCTTCTCTGTTTCTTAGTTTTTGCAGTGGGTTTTTACTGTAACCACTGCTAGAATACAGAGGCTCGCTGTGTGTGACTTTTGGTTCACGCGTGAAGACCTGCTAGAGAGGAGAGCGCTAACCGAGAAGCGTATGAGCGTAAAGCGATGAGAGGGCGCTCGACAATAATTTCGCGGTAAAAAGGAACTTTTATGCACTACTTTCCCAGATAATTATATATTCCTGTTCACTATAGTAAATGAGGTGATATTGATATGGTTTCACATGTAATGGGGGTATTACGTACAGTCTGACGTTGTACGAACGATTATGTTATAAAAATAGACTAGGCCTACTACTGTGGGCGCCGCTCTGTGGCGACCAACACTGGATTTCTCTAGTCCGTTTTTGTGGATTTTTCTGTCTTCTTTCCATCAGATGTGTTCTCTCTGTTCTTCACCAACATGGCCTGGATACACGAAAGAACGTTTTGTCTGTTGTCGAACATGGGACGGGATTTGAGTCTGATTTTGGGACGCAGCCTAGCCTACACATGGAACGAACTACTTGAGCAGAGCTACGTGGTGTCTCAGCAGGAACCTTCCAAACGGGTATGAACACTTTCCCCGGGAAATCAAACCACGCAAGAGAGGTGAGCGTGGGGGAATCCGGGCACGTATTCGGAAACGGGGCACAAAACCCCCCATTACCAACCATGATTCTAGGCAATGTTCGATCGATAACAAACAAAAAAAAAAAAAATGGAGAATTAAAACTCTTCCCATACATTGATGATACAAGAGGAGTCTTATCGTGGCTTTCACAGAGACATGGCTCAACGAAAACACTCCAGATTCTGTGATCACTTTGCCGAATTTCTCTTGATAAGGAGCGATAGAACAGCTGCCTCGGGAAAGGAGAGGGGGGGGGGGGATGTGCCTCTACGTCAATCAAAGATGGTGTGCAATAACTGGTCGGTGAAAAGCCAAGTTTGTTCGCCTTATATCGAGCTAGGGAATCCCCACATATTTGTATCATCGTTGTGTATATACATCCCCGGGCTGATGTTACGATCGCCAGTGAGACAGTAGCTGACAACGTCAATGAATTGCAAGCACGATCACCTACGGCACCTATATTTATTGCAGGTAACTCTAATCAGTGTGGACTGGACACTGTTCTCCCTACTTTTGAACAATACATTGACATTCTCACCAGGGACGACACTACCCTCGACCTTTGTTATGGTAATATCACAAACGTCTATACAAGTAAGTTCTGCCATCAACTCGGCAGCTCCGATCATCTGAACATTAATCTAGCCCCGGTTTACAAGCAGAAGTTGAAAAGAGCATCAGTGGTCATCAAGCAACGCTACGATTGGCATGATGACGCAACCGAGCAACTCAAAGCGTGTCTGGATGCCATTAACTCCCTGTCGTTAGTAGCATAGGATGGAATCCTCGTCACACTTATTGTTTCACAACTTAATATAACAAGATGCTACACATACAAAGGCGGTCTACATGTATGCCCACCATTTCATAGGCGCAAACCTTTTCCCCAACCCAGCAATGACGGGCAGTTCTGTTGAAGAGTGAGACACAGCGGATAGGTCCTTCCTACATAACGTACACTATCTGTCAGATATTAAATCACCCATATAACTCGCCATTGACCACCCCGCAATGAAGCTTTAAATTCTGGTTCCGGAAACTCTGGATTGCACCGACTCACTGGGACGTTCTGTCTGAATCATCCGGCACGCTTGACGAAGCAACCGAAGTAATATATAGTAACATATTGTGAAGGACTATCCTGTATGAAGATATCTAGCTAATAACTTGTAATAGCCCCTCTATTCAATGACATCAGGTTGTGCCAAAGAGGGCTAACCCACAACTGATACACCATGTGTGACACCACGGCCAACCTCACGTGTCGAAGTTCAGCCACAACACTCGCAAACTTTAATCTCATTAACTCAAACTATACAAATGTGGCGTAGCCCACTCTGGTTCTCAGCACCTCATTTCAACTTTTGTGTGTACTCCAACATCCCCAACAGAACGATTAGGGTGTACCCAAACAATAAACCCTGCATGGGTTTTGAATGAGCTTGGTAAACTAATGAAGTTATAGAATAATGCTCTTTATTATTGGTAATCGGGATGAAGTTAGGAGTGTCCAGAAGCAAATTAAAGAGTCGGTAAAGATATGCAAAAAAGTATAAAGATAAGATTGAGACCAACTTCCGTGTTAATGACACAAGAAGTGCATGGAAAACATGCATGTCTGGCTGAATGCGAACGGAAGCCCAGTGTCCCACAATCAATTGTTTGTCAGTCATTTGTGAATAACCTAAATTTAATTCTATGTAGATTGGATGTACATAATTTTGTTCAGGAAAATGATGCCCCTGGTTCAGAATAGTTAGTAAAAGATAGGTAACTCTACTGCGCGTGTGGAACTCACCGAACATCGTGTCAGACGAGTGCTAGGTCCGGTCAATGTTAATAAATCCCCTGGTCCTGATATTCTCTGTGATAAAGTCCTGAAAATGTGTAAAGATCAACTGGCCGGCGTCTCCGCACAATTGTTCCAACGGTCACTTGACTGTGGTAAGATACCACAACTGTGGAAACTCCATTTATTGTCTTCGAAGTGAAAACCCCTGCTGGTTTAAATGATTTCAGACCAGTGGCTCCCACGTCCCATTGTACTGCTCTATTTGCACTGATTCAGAAATTGGAACATTTGAATGTAAACTCACACCTTTGATGGTGATCCATGACTTCCTGTTGGGTAGGCTACAGAGGGTGAAACTTTTTCAGATACTCGCATTGTCAGTACTGGTGTCCCACAAGGGTGTCTCGTCACCAGTCTTGTTCTCGTTACTAGTGAATGTGTTAGTAGGGATGAAAAATGTTCGATTATTAAATATGCTGACGATACAGTGATTACAGGGTACCGTTCAGGTGGCTACTTTTCAGTCATTGATAGGTTTGTTAGATGGTGTGACGCACGCTATCTGCAGTTAAATGTAAGGAAAACAAAAGAGACAATATTTGATTTCCGTAAAAATATAACAATTGGACTCATTCCAGTTATCAGTCATGGCAATGCTGTTGAACAAGTCTCTGAATACAAATACTCGGTTAGTAGAATTACTAGCAACTTCGATTGGTCAAGCAATGTTGTTGCCGCACAAAAGAAGGCAAACCAACGCATGTTTTTTGTCCGGCAACTGAAGAAGAAACTAGGATAATACACTTCTGGTTCTTTTCTATAAAATCAGTCATTCAGTCGGTACTCACTTTCCATTTGATTTGTTAATTTGGTAACCTCATACTAATGAACAGAGCCAAAGTCGAACATCCCCGTAAAATTGGTCAAAAGATCATTGGTTCTCGAGTTGCCCTCCATTGAAAGCCTTTATAAGGAGAGGATGCTTTCCAAGGTCAAAGGTCAATATAACTTTAACAGATCTGGCTTGCGCCTATGCGTTCCCAGGAATAACAAAGTTCGGTATTGGCAGTCATTTGTTCCAGATTCTATAAATTCCTTCAATAGTCGAGTGACCAGATAATCAATCATATGTGTAACAATTATAGCATGTATAATAATATCTCGTTCTTATATAATCGCTTTTACAGCAAGACATGCTCAAGCGCTTTACAGATATTATCCCTGATCATTTAGTGACTTGTCACACCCGTACTATAGCATGCACCTATCGTTTGTTCTCTCCCGACGCACCATTCCAGTACGTCGCTTTATCGTGCCCCAGGAGACTTCCCAATAGGGCCTCCACATACGGCGCTCGCTACTCTTCACAAGTCACCTCACAAGCCTTTAACACTTGGGTGGCATACAGTGGGTTGTTGTTGGTGGCGTTATTATTGATTCTCCAGGTCATGGATATTCAGTTTATATGTTGGTGTGATCCGATTAGGGTACTATTATTGTTCCTAATAGTTATTGTCAAATTTTGTTTTTGTATTGTTATTGCTTTTCGATGTGACATCCAGTGTACAATGAATTTCTGTCGAGAGCGGTCAATAAACTTCATCATCATCATCATCATCATCATCACTATTACTACTATTATCACTACTAATATTATTAACTAAATCGTTCTGATTATCAACGACGAATTATTTCATAAAAAATATCCTTGGAAACGATCATCAAAGATACATTATGTTAACTGGAAACATGATGTTAACAGAAATATTTATATCAACGAAAGAATACGTTATAAACGTCGCCTAAAAGAGATCCATTTTGCGCGAGATTCAGATAAACACAGCAAATGGAATAGGAATTTGTGTTTCTTATTATTTGAGCAAGTGACGGCAGGATAGTAGTATTTGGATGAGTGGTCAAATTTTTCAACACTGTTTCAGGTGTACTGACATCAGTCCGTGTCTTCGGGCCTGGTTCGTGTCGTATTTTGACGGTGCGCCCTCTTTTTCCGTATCAACTACGCGTACTAGAGCGTATCAGGCTATTGCCAAGGTTTCGGAAATGACGATTCAACTTAAAGAGTTTTGTAAATAGCGACCGCACTTCACAAAAGTTTGAACACGCGAGTTCCGTGGTGAAACAGACTATGTGTTAACGTTGCGTGTTACATGTCGATGATGAACTAGCAACCAATTATAATCACTCACCATCTTGCTGCCTGAATGGATGAAGATATACTCATTATGTCAGCTCCATAATCTGTGCATTGTTCATATCATGATCGATGTTATTAATATTCATGAATGGGCCAGACATGGAAGCCAAATCGTCAATTAATAATATGTCCCAACAACCGTGGACAGGTAGGAAAAAAAAACAAAAACACAAAGGTCATTCAGTTAATTTGTTTATCCACATTATAGGCTCATAATACATATACGGGAATAGATTCACATAATACAATAATGTGGAGGTAAGTGTACTTGAAAATCTAGAGGGCTTATCGAGGAAGTACACTCACCAAGAACAGAACAGAAAAATGAACAATATGCATAAACGACCCCCAACCCAAGAAAAACTCAAGCCCTAACCCATAAATGATGACAGTGTCAGGATTTAGTAGCAACGTTTCAACATTCAAACGTTTTTTGAAATGTGGTATAGTAACACATGACTTAATTTGAATCTGCAATTTTTTTCTCCACATTTTGACTGTTCTAGACTTGAGGCTTGCATGACATTTGGATCGATATTCTGTAGAGTTCTATGCGCAGGTCAGGAGTCTGGCGAATGGAATAATTATGCACAAGATTTTTCTAGTGTGGAATGGAAATGGAATGAAAATTACTAGGTGAAAGGCTATGTAGGCAACGGAAGGTGAGTGTGACAATATTGGAAGTGATCAAATAGCGCAATTTGAGTAGGTTCAAAGAAGCAAACAATGGGGTCAAACTGGTATGAAGAGAAGCAAGAATAATACTGCATTATGCTCGGTTCTGGGGAGTTTGGAGAAGTTTCAATCGAGAGCGCCTAGCACCCGACCACACGATTTTATCAAATGAACTTAGATAGATTAGGCTAGATTAATTTGTCTTCAAACTTCACGGGTAAGCTACGGTTATCTCAACTTAGACAATACACCGATACTTCTGGAGACTTGATTGTCGATGTGGGAGATACGATCACTCCAAGTCAAATCAGGGGTCACGCCACGGAATTTTATACTGTTACCTTTTATCTGTTACCTTACATAAAGGTTTACCATCTATTGTTGAATGGAAATTCCGATTTTTGCATTGAACACCGCGAATTAAATAAAGTTTTCCGAACATTAAGAGAAAGTTCATTAGCTCTGAACTAGACACCAAATTTATCAAGTTCGTCACAAGCAAGTTTTTCCAAATTGTCTAGAGAGTCTCCAGTGTAGAATATATCCGTAACATCGGCAAATAGACTAGAGAGCATTTATCAGATACTTTAGAATATCATCAACGTGTATAAGGAAAAATAACGGATCCCAAATGGAACCTTGGAGCACCCTCCATTTAATAATAAGGGGATTCGATATTCAACCATTCAAACTAGTGATTTGCTTGCTTGTTGGAATTTGCCACACCTCCGATGCCATAATGGGACAATTTGATAATAAAATATCATGATCCATGGTGCCAAAGGCCTTGGATAACTCACGGAAGAACCAACGGATTGGTCATTCCAGTTGAAAAGAGTAAGTATTAAGTTGGTCTACAACATCGACTAATGGCAACTTCGTGGAACATCCTGGACTGGACAACAACCTAATATGTGGAGAGTTTCGAGGAATTTCTGTAAACGGTCAAACATATTTTTTTCCATTAATTTAGTTAAGAAGAGAGAGAATGGAAATTAGATGATAGTTGGATAGTTGCCGATGTTTTCAGTATCACCTTTCTTAAGAACAGGTTACTACCTTTGCGATCTTAGGCTGGTCTGGAAATATTCCAGTAGCAAGAGTTTTCAGAATGAATGGGATTACAGATTGGACGACTATAATCGGCCTGACGTTAGCAAAACCAACACTTTTGTTATGATTCAAAGAATTTGACGTCGTCTTAGCTATTTCATTCTCACTATACGTGCTAGCAGGAATGGAAGATTTAATGTTTTTAGCTATTGAACCGATTTTGCACAATAATTCAATAAATGTATTCGATTTGAGGTGATCGTCGGTGATGTTATCATGATTAGGTAGCATTATTGTACAGGATATTTTGTTGACTTATTCTCACCCAAGATGCTGTCAATAACATTCCAGGTACCTTTAGTGTCACTTCTATAGTCCATGAATAGTTCATGCGTTGGTAGTAATCCCTCTTGAGATACGTAAAAGACGATTTAATTTGTTACGAAAAGCTGCTTACTGACTTCTACAAATAATAGTGGGATTTTTGCATTATTTCCTATCTTTAGATCATTTTGTTTTGAGGGACTTGAGTAGGCAAAAGTGTTCCAAGGAGATCGTTTGTACCTACCTCTCCTATTACGCCTGCTGTTCAGCAGTGGGAAAAGCAGTTATTATGAACGTTTGTGAATGTATCAAGGAATTTATTGTAGTCTAAATTTATCATCCTCTTTCAGGCGCGTACCGAGAGATTTGTCGTGGTGAGGGGGAGGGGGTGGGGTGGGGAAGGGGGGGGGGGAGGTGGGGGTTAAGGTCGGAACCCAGGAAAGTGCGCCCTCGAGCATGACCGCTTCATGCTTTTCACGCCGGAAGTGAACGGCTAAAACTTAAATTCGCACTACATGTACGGGTTTGACACGTCGCTGTGGATAAGAGGTAAATACGGAAAAGCGCTTCGATGCATGTGCATGCTGATTAAGCGCCTCTTATTATCTGAGATTGTTTTTACAACGAGAGACTAAACACATACAACTGAGTGACCACTGTGACTTGCTGATTTCTAAAATCCTCAATAAGAGTATAACATCCGCCTGTTCAGGAGACATACACAATGTATCGTTATTCTCTGTGACATCAGTTCTAATAATGTGGGTTCGACATTATCATTGAGCCCCTATAACTCATAGGAAATAATGAACTTTGGATTAAATTTGTCATTTTCTTGATAATAAGACTGTTCCATTATCAGCAGGGGGATATTCCAGAAGTGCAATTATGATTCTGTATAGATGAGAGTAGGGAAGCAGTTGGACTTTAGTAGCAATACACATGACGCCGGTATTTTTATATCTCACTCAACAGTTAGAATGTCCCATCGCTGAAATATGGGGAAGTTTATTGTCGCATTACATTTGTGGAGTTCCTCGATTTTGTTGAGTTATATTAAAATCATATTCAAGTGGTAACAAATTATATACCTTCCTCAAATTGAAACGAACTATAACCCTCTCTTTTAGTCACCGTATAGATAGATACCCAACACCTCCCACAGAAATGTTGAGCGAGTAAAACAACTCCCTCAGATCAACATGCATATCTTTCGAAGGTTGTAGTCCCCCTTACTCGAGCGACGCATTCCGAGGCTATCTTGTCACACTTGCACACTTGAGCCCCACAAGCGCTCCAGGGGGCATCCCACCATGAGTACTCTGATTGAGGCGCTGAGGAGAAAAATAAACAGTCGGATCAATCATGTGAGCTTTCACACCCTTTTCACCAAATTCTCGCATATATCGAACATAACATTATATCCCTGGAATATCTGTAGGAGAGGGGTTCCTTGACAGCTCTACCAGAAATACCAGCTTGAAAGCCGAGGAGAACACGAGGAGAATTTCCACGATGGAAAATGATTAGTCCCCTCTGACGTATGATCTCGGATACGCCACTAGACAAGTAAGATACGCAGTTGACTCATGGCGAGAGCAGACCTCACCATACCCCTTCGACTAACAGGGGAATTTGGGGTTCTTTTCATTTTAGTTGCTATCTCATCGGTCCCGGAGGGCCAGAGGAGATATTGTAGTCAGCTTACCATTTCCCCTATATTTACTGTTAATGGTTGTCATGGCAACGGTTGCTATGGTAACAATAGCGGTGGTTAAGAACTATCCACTGAGGGGTACCCTATGGTGGGGTGCTCATGGGTGTCGGTTGGTCCAGCAATGGGGTGCAATCGCAAAAGTGTCCGTTTGTGTGTGTGTGTGGTGTGTGTGTGTGTGTGCGTGTGTGTTGTGTATGTTTGTGTAGGTGTGTGTGTGGCCGTCGTTTGTTTGTCCGTCAGATTTTTTTTATGGTTTTCCGCTTTATTTCCACTTTGAGCTGACCGAACATAGTCAGAATTTGCACACCTCCGAGATATCACAAACACACGTTTACTCTCCAATTTGGACATATTTCTTCAAAACATGAAATTCTAAATTTCCAGACTCTGGAGTCTGACCAGTGCTGTTTCGCGCTGATGGCTGCTTGAAGTTAGCAGACACTTTCGGGACATACTGTCACAGTATGTAATATATGTTTGTGTGTGGTGTAGGCTCTTTCTTGACGCGCGCGTGCCGAACAGTCCGCCCTCTAGTTCTTAATTATGCTCTATGATTACAACTTCGTAGCTAGCCCGGCAGTCCAACGCTAACGGCCCTAGCTGGCTGAACACCGGTGTGTAAAATGGCAGTGCGCGCAGTTTTCCATTGTCTTCAGACGCGCTACCTGAAAATGTCCCGAAAGAGTACCACAGACCGTAGTTTGTCAACATTTAACGCACGAACTGTACTCCGCGTGTCCTCCGTGTCCGGTAAAAGTTTGCGTCAATTTGTCCCCGTGAGGAGCTCATACCGTAGATGGTCAACCACTTCAACCCACATGAAGGTGATCGCGTGTTAGTCCGGGAGTGGGGGACATTTCCAAATTGCTCAATTATTGAGTCGGCGTTGCCATCTCAGTTAATATAATAGCTCCTGATTATAACCTAGATCCCTTTCCCATAGCCCCTAAGCTTGATAGCGCGTTCGTTTGATACGTTTGTGACATATGCGTGAGCCACTTTGCAACAATCAAATTCATACACCAGTTTTTCGCCTGTGTCGAGGCACCGCATAAACACCGTGCATTACCGCAGTTTTCTTTCACGGTCACTGACCTGTTGCAGCCAATCAGAGGGGAGTATTTACAGCCAGTGTGAATGAACCCAGTTTTTAAAAACATAATACATGTTTGCGTTCCTTGGATCTTGTGCCAATTAGAAAGGGTCATATACACATACACACACGGGCCGTCTACCTTTCGCATGCCCGAGAGACACATCCCGAGATTCCTTCTTTTTCCTTTGGCAAGGTAAAAACTCCGTTTTTTTTCCATCAACAAAGACTTTATATTTGACTAATGTTTTCCTAGGTTCATGCTATTTTCCGTCCTTTTCCTCCTCCTCTTTTAATGCTAGCCATCACATCAATTGTATTGTCATTTATTTTGTTACCAGTCGTATTTCCCTGCTGCCCTTCTGTTTTGAACAGCTGACGTAAAGTACCCTTGGGCTATTATTGAAATAATAAATTGTAGTTTATATGATTGTCACACAGGGCTCAGTTACCCTAGTTTGTCAGGCTGGGGTGATTTAAATTTAAGTTTCATGAGACCTAACATCTGTCAATTCATAGTTTTTCAGTTATTTTTTTTTCTCATTCAACGATCCTGTAACCTCTCATCAGGACGGGGTGCTCTATGGACTTGAATACTTATTCTTTATATGACAGGGAGTACTAGGACATATTCGGCAATCCCCATTTCGCCGGGGGCGGGTATTCCAAGGATTGTGGGGTATGCCCTATGAAATTGTGGGGTAATACGTTAATTTCATGAGCGATTATATGTATATACTTGGCTGCAGATAGCAGTAAAACATTGTGCTTATTTATATTGCAAGTAGAATCTGCAGGATGGGATGCATTGCAGTGGGGGCTGGGGTAAGCCATTACTAGTGTCTCCATCTCTGTATATGCCTATATAAAACACAAACTTGTTTGTAGGCCTTTCCACTCCAATAGACAAACTCAACAATATTTTTTGAATGCACAATTCATGAGGCCTCAGATATGTTGTTTTTGGTCACTGTTAAGGTATTTTTCCACCAGTTTGCATCAATTGGCAATAATGCCCACTAAAGATGTTGCATCTCATTTTCAATTTATACCACCACATTGCTATTTGTTTCGATATTTTCGTTTTTAATACTGAAATATGCAGAGGTAATATTAGGGTTTACCAAACTGCCTCGTGTCATAAAGTGCATGAAAACTATTGGTATAACATAGCATGAATTCATAAATAGGTTCCTTAGAAAGGGATTTGCGAGTCATCCTCTCTATATGTGCAACCCACGTACCTAATATGAACTCGATACCTGCTTGCGTTTCGGTAGATATCAGACGGCATAGATTCCTTTTGTTTTCGGAAGGATAAAAAAACTCATACACTGGACAGAAGCTTCATCCACTGCCGTGTCAGAGCCTGGAATGGTTTCCCAGAGACGGAGTAGATGGTGAAATCAACGACACTGGTTTCCAGTTTTTGAAATATCGGGCGCATAGGATAATTGCTAGCTTAAGGATTTCTTGTTTGTTTGTTTTTAGCAGCATTGAACTATTGAGCCATCAGTCTGTTGAGTACAGTCTAGTTTGGCTAACATTTGCTTGTATGTACGAAAGAAAGCTTTCGGAGGAATGCCTGATAGTCCTCGTATCATGATTGAAGGTATTCAGGCAATTCATTCAGATGGAACAGGCATGTTTCGAAGGCGAGCAGTACAATATTTATACGGTTTTATGCGGAAACAAATCGCGAGGATCACGAGGTCGGTTTTGGGTAGAATAGGTCCTAATCCTATAACCCAATATAAGCGACTGTCAGCAACGATTTGTGATACGATCTCAGGACCAGTTCGTGCATGGAATCACCCGCTGACTGGAGAATCGACTTACCGCAAGTGATGGATGCGCCACTGGTCGAACAGCTGTTGAGCGAGACCATGTAATTCACGGCGTACATCATCTCGTCTGGCGTGCAGGCATCTGAACGTTGGTGTAACACAAGTCATGCTCGTAACAACACCTAAAGGTATGTAGGAAGGTTATGTTTATCAACACATCAACCGATACGTTTTGCATGTTATGTTTCACAAATTGTCCATTCAGTCGCTTCTCACGACGGGCGCGGCATACGAAATTGTACTAGGCATTCGGTTTGTTTCGGAAACACCATATCCTCATGAGGCCACACTTGACATGCAAGTACTGTTGTAGTTTGCAGTGGACATCAGCTAATTTGACCTCAAATGGCAACGAGTGAACTCAGTTTCGGTAAAATCTGACACACTTCGAAAAAAAAAAAAAGCATGAATCATGCAACTTGGACCCGGATAACCTCAAACTGACCCATAGGTATGTCGGGACCAAATGAGACGACAACTATAAAATTTTGTTGAAACTGGACAAATTGGAAAAAATTACCAAATATTGCAAATTGACTCCGAGGTAACGTTAGACGGCACTGACTAGTTGGCAGCCATTGTATTGCGTTAAAGTCCAAACGAACAAATCTCGCATAAATTATACACGCACAAGTATGCCCTGTACCGACTTGTGTAAGCTGCTGTATTGGGAGTATCTGTACCCACTGTGACCACTCAATCGCATACTTGGGAGGACGGCCCCGCCCTCCTCTCGGCTTCCGCGAACATCTCTTATAAAAAGCCCCTCCGTCACGCTCCGCTGCTCAATGGGTGGCCAACTCCGCTGGGCGCACATCAAGATAACTCGACTTCACCTAGATGGATGAAGCTCATACTCATACGGGATTTGTATTCACGATGATGCCCACATGAGTGCTATTATTTTGGGGTCAGGTGAGAAGTCAGCAGAGGTCGAAGTTGAAATATCCTTGTAAATACGATGAAGTTCCGATTATTGGATCTGAAATTTAGTGTGTAGCTTCCTCAATAAGGTACAGGAACCATTTGCGCGATCAAGGATAGCGTATTTTCATGTGAAAAATGGGAAATTTGTAAGACATGTCTTACGTTACCCATTAAGCTGGTATACTCTCCCATTTGTCCTTGTGTCTGGTCATAGGTTGTCAGAAAGTAGTCATAATATAATATAATATAATATAATATAATAATATAATATAATTAATATAATATAATATAATATAATATAATATAATTAATATAATATAATATAATATAATATAATATAATATAATATAATATAATATAATAATAATATAATAATGGGGACTTGATAGAGCGCCAATGCAAAAAAGCCTTAGGGCGCTTTACAGACTAAGAAAAAACAGGAAGGCGAATACGGAAACAGAAAGAAGGAAACAGAAAGACACAGAAGAAAAGACAAAAAAGGGAGAGAAGAAACAACAACAAAGACAGAACGAGGGCTAGTCAGACGATAATGCGGGCGTTGAAGAGGAACGTTTCAAGACGAGGACTTGAAAGTAGCCACAGTCGGGGCCAGACGAATAGAGTGTGGCGAGAGCATTCCATAAGTGAGGAGCAGCAGAAGCAAATGAACGATCCCCATAGAAGCGTGCCATGAATTTTAGCTGATGCTTAGATGCTGACCTTAAAACTCTAAAAGGAACATGCAGCTGAACAAGCTCTGAGATGAAATCAGGAGCCATAAAGTTGACAGCTTTGTAAGTGAGTAGAAGAATTTTAAAAGCAGTTCTCTGCCTTATATGGAGCCAGTGAAGCATGCAGAGCAGTGGACCTATATGCACACAACGGGGAACACAGAGAACAAGTCGAGCAGCAAAGAGCAATGGTTTGCACTCGCTGAAGTTGTTTATGAGGTTGTCAGGGAGGCCAAACAACAAGGAATAACAAGCATCCAGCCTAGATGTGACAAAGGCATGGATCAGCATAGTGGTGGTCTTCTGATCGAGGGTTACTGACGAGTTCCCATCATTCTATTTGCGTACAGAGCAGTTTTACAAAGGGTTTGCACCATGACTAGACATGTTCAAAGAAGAGTCCATGATTATCCCCAAATTGCGAACTTGAGATACAGGTTCGATTACAGAGTTGCCGACATTGATGGTATGACGCCAAGAAGAACTACTTAAGTGTGAAGAGAAGTAAACAAACTGTTTGTATCGTCATTCAGAACAAAGAGATTGGAACGGCACCAGGAATTCTTAGGGTCGTGAGACATGTGCTTATCTGATTCACAGGACTGCACGATAGAAGTCGAATGTTCAGATAGAGTGAGTCGTCAGCATAGACGACAGACTGGATACCGTGGGCGCAACAATGTCTTGTAGGGATTCATGCGAGTATGGAAGCAATAGGCCCAATGACAGCTCCCTGAGGGACACCACAATCAAGAAGGGTAGGACGGGACATAGTACTATCAATAGTAACAGACTGAGTTCGACCGCACAAGTAGCTAGCAAAACCACTCAAGCGCCTTACCAGTAACACCGTATCTCTCAGCAAGGCGCTTGATCAGCTGAGAATGGTCAATGGTGTCGAATGCAGCACGAAAATCGAGCAGAACCAAGAAGCTTCGTTGCGCCATCAAGCCGCAGATAAGATGTAATTCTGAACACGAAGCAGGGCAGTTTCGGTGCTATGAAAAAGGACGGTAAGCCGACTCGGCATAGGGGCATGAAGCTGGTTTTCAACAAGATAACGTTGCAGCTGATCGACAGCCACTCTTTCAATAATCTTCCCAAGAAAAGGAAGATTTCAAATGGAGCGGTAGTTGGCGAAGCTCTCAGCATCCAACCCTGGTTTTTTCAGCAGCGGAGTGACACATGCATGCTTCAGCGAAGATGGAAAAAAACACCGGAAGACAAGGAGTTGTTTACGATCCTAGTAATAGTAGGAAGAACAAGATGAAGAAAAGATCGAGGGACGGTGGCAGGTAGAGGATCCAAAGAGAGGACTTGATAGTGGAGCGCTTGATGATGCGGAGTACTGATCTTCAGAAACCAAGAAAAATCAGTAAAGCTGGCCATAGCAAGACTCAGAAGCGGCCAGCCGAAACAGGTCGCTAGTGCAATAACCATATGATAGCTAAGATAATATATAATTAATATCATTATAATATAATAGAATATAATATAATATAATTATAATATAATATAATATAATTTAATTCATATCATATCATACATATCAGATCAATCATTCATATCATATCATATTCATATCATATAAAATAATTGATATCTATATAATTAATAATAGTTTAGTTTAGGCAAAGGGGTCAAGAAGGGCGAAAATCCCATGAAAGACCCAGAAGCCACAAAATCCCAAGAGAGAAGAATACCCAGATGCCTAAAGGAATTCGCCCAAAATTCTTGGAAAAATAAATTAATAAGTACGTTGTTGAACGCATTCCTAGACAGCAACAAGCTTTAGGAACCTATTCCACTCATTAAAAACTCTTGTGAGAAGCCTTTTTTTTATGAATGTCCATTCTACAGCGCTTACCGCGAAACTGAGGCAAATGGCCCAGTGGTAACTTGGAAAAAAAAACTTGGGAAAAGGATAGGAAAGGAAGGGCCTTCGAATCATGAACAAGTTAAAAACCTCTGAAGCACATCACCTCGACTTGGTCCCAGCTCCATCGTTAGTTAGAACCGAGACGCGCCTTAATCTTACCCTCGTGAGGTACAATCTCTAAGACAGTGAATGGATATCTTATAGGTGGGGACCTCCGATGAACTTTTTAAACTACAGGCTTGTTTCCGAGAAATAGGGATTCCACACTTGTGCAGAATACTCCAGGTGAGGTCTTACCAGCTGCTAAGCAGCCTCGACAACAAATTATCTTTAGCTAGGAAAATAAAGGACGGTCCTAAACAAGCAAAGAATCCCATTACCTTTCCGCGCAACGTCAGACACTGCTTGGAGGTTCAAAGGAGAATAAAAATAAAAAAATGCAGAGATGACCTTTGGCGGAACCTTCACCTGAATGAGATTTGACCATTTTAATGAGAGAAAGCGTGCGTTTGTGGAACCAACATGCATAACTTTGCCACCGCGCATCGCATTGAGAAAAACAAAAGCCAATCGAAAGACCATTTGGGATTATATCAAGATCCCTTTGGGAAATATGCAACATCTTCGTCGAAGCAAACCTCCCGATACAATTGATTCGTCCCCCCGCAAACTTTCATTATTCTCGTTAACTTTACCAATAAAACCCTGTTATGAGTCAACATCATTCAAAAAACTTCGTTTAACAAATTGGACAATCTACATGCACAGGAAGTCGAACCAGAAGAAATGCATCCCAAATCGGCCTGTGAGAAACAAGGGGAACGACTCAACGCACTGTGGAATATTGACGAACTAAGACCGTCGGGAGCTATATATGTGATCATTTGCACTAACCTCACTTAAACTCTACACATTATCCAAGGAACCTGGATCACTACTCAGAACTAAATTTAAAATATAGCTTCATGGTAGAAATGAACATGCTGCGAAAGAAAACATTCTTGGGTGACATTAAAAAGTCAGATCCTTGCCTACCACTATACCATCAGACCAAGAAGTATCTGGATAATTGAAAATCACCCATAATAATAGCGGAAACATTGAAAAGCATGTCGAAAAAAAAGCGAGTTATTGCTTCAGAACTGTGGAGAGAACGATATAAAACCCGATATAGAGGATCGGGAATACCGACGCGTTGGATGGCATTCACACCATGACCAAACGAAATTGACGTAAAACCTAACACCAATATCTGTCCCTCCCCTCTCAATGTTTAATAAGTCAGACTCAATACAACAAAAAATCCACCCAATGACACGAATAAAAGTGTATCTGTCCGATCTGCCTATAAGGAACATGACCAGGAACGTGAATTTCGCCAAACTGGAACACGGAACGCCGAGATACTTCCAGCTCGTCTGTACAACCAATAGGCATAGATCAGCGGGTAACTCACCAAATTTTTTCTGTATGTGAACATTAGCGCAGAAAAAGACAGCGCGCTAATATGTCTATCGCTAATAATATATAGCTTGCCAGGACGAGTACCCCACTGCGGGGAATACTATCCACAACCCTGTCAGTACGGTAGTAGAACCTAATACCCTCGCCCCCGAATCTAGTTTTACCAACCCTTCCACACAGGAGATTTACAACCCAACTTGCCTCAAACCCCTGCGGCCCCTGTCCATTGAGGTGAAGACCATCTTAGCGAAAAGATCCTCCTTCCCCAGAAACACGTCCACAAAATGCTATGCCTGCCCAGCGCATCAATTAATATTAATATAATATAATATAATATAATATAATATAATATAATATAATATAATATAATATCGGCCTACTATTAATCAATATTAATATTCATGATCAGTCTGATCCCATAGTTTGACCCTCACCCCCAACTCCACACCAGCAGCCGTATTCGTTGTATTCTATTGCAGCGGAAATTTGATCCATATTCTGAAGGCATCCGATCATTTCGCCAAACTGGAACACGGAACGCCGAGATACTTCAGCTCTTCTGAAATCCAATAGGCCATTGATCATTGAGGGTAATGCTCTCACCTCAATTTAGCGGAGTTTCATTCAATGAGAGTGAATGCAAACCGGCGAAGTGCCGCCTTCCTTGATCGAATAGCGAGTGTAGGCCTACTTATTTTGCCCCCGGTGACGCCATTTTCAGGTCCCCGTCTAACACAGGAGAAAATATTCGACAAGTAGCCAGAATCCCTGTCTTTTACCGCCGGTGGAAATTTTTGATTTTGTCCTATAATACAGCTTTGAAATGTATTTTTCCAATACAAATTTAACGCTTTAGAAATCAATGTCCAATGACGTCCAATGGTCGTGTAACAAATTCCTTTCCCAATATAGCACAGGTTGAAAAAATGGACATATAGAAACTCTGCACGCCAAATCTGGAGGTAATAGCATGCTTCTTTTTGAAGTATTTCAAATATTTCGAATAATTGAGGAAAAGAATTCATAACGTCGCGGAGGGGGGGGGGGGGGTGGGGAGGTAGGGGGAGGCGGTGCAGAGACCGCCTATGGGCTCCGAACAGCTGATATTCTGTGATTGATGACATAGGGACTATACGTTTCAAAAAGTACATAGTTTACTTCGACTGTCAAATGTCAATGTAAACTATGTACTCTTGTATCACTGGGGATCCCACGGTTACCCCGTCTCCTGTGAACGTCCAAGAGGAATTTTGCAATATCGGATTGTGTCTTAGACTAAGATTCCATAGATGTAGTGTTCGGTACAGACGTAAACATTGTCGTTTACGGAGTGTGCACTCGAAGATGATACTTGGGCATATATGAACGTCGTTTTAAACTGTATTGGGGTGAGATAAAAGGCGTCATGAAATTCAAACAATTGACGGATAGGAAAGTTGAATTGCCTCATGAGGAAGGACATCCACTGAATAAATTTGCCGTGATGGCATCACTGCCGCATTGTTACGCGCAGGGATTTTGCCTTCTCGGAGTTCGTTCCATTTGATTTGGATGTTTTTTTTGCCGCTTTGAAACCTCCGGAACTCTATCTATCTCTGCGAACCAATTGCAGCTAATTTAGAAACGTTCAATCTGACCACTTGATCGGCCTGAAATTTCGTTTCTGGGGGAGTTTAAAATCCCGTAATGTATAACGAATGGAAAGTACAAACCTTACATGACCAGTGTACTTGAGCAGTTTCCGATTCAGGAAGCGTTACAAATGCCAGTCGGCAACTCCGCCAACTGCCAATAATCCACCCACTCCACATACAGGTCTATAGCTGACTGTGTATAGTATATGTCTGCTTCAAAATAGTAGTCGCATCAAGTCAAAAAACAGTCTCGAATACCAAAGCCGCGCGGCCAACGCAATCTGTTTGAGCAACACGACAGTTCGGTATTGTAAAGGGAAACGCAAACGTCTTGGTCGAGGATCCGAATGTCGGATAAATGGGTTTTACCTATTCGACGACCTACATGCGAAATCCCCCAAAAAGTCGTGAGAACTGCTCCAAAGCTGCGTAGGAGAGTTTACGGTTCAATTGTTCGCTAAGCATTCGGAGGAAACCTCTTCCGATGACATTTTCCGAAAATCGCAGACTTCGCAAAACATTCGCGTTCCCGTAGAACTGCCTCCTAGTTATGGCAATAAGACCCGGATGTCACATCTACCGTAGATAGAGTAGATGGTCTTTAATAGGAATTCACCGTTGTGTTCACTAATCGTTACTGTCGCAAAGTGACTAAAACGTCCAGCGAAACTACAAGATGTCGGAACCCTCACTACGAAGAGGACTGTACCCAGAGTCGTTGCGTTGCGCTATTTAACACGAAATACCGTCTCAGTGGGCTGTACACTCTGAACTTTAGGACCCAAACCTGGTCATGCATTCGTTGCACCGTGATGCAACAGGGGGACGGGAGATTGAATCATACCACCCCAACCCGCAGCTGAAGTTAGTTAATTCAACGGTTTGAATTATAAGCCTGTTCACGGTTAACAGATTAATATGATGGCAATACTAGTGCGTCAAGATAATAGGGGTACACCGGCATTTCGACGAACAGTGTGCAAAATAATCTTCCGAAATCCCTTGAGAATGACGTGAATTACACACCCTACCAGCACAAAACTTCGAACACGTTCCCCCATACTTTTCAACAATAACATAATGAATCATTGGATGGATTGGTTCAGGATTCGAGAGTGGTGACAGTTTGAATATAGGCTGTGATCGAGGGAGCTATGGGGTAAGAGCTGCTATGGGGTAAGAGCTGCTATGGGGTAAGAGCTGCTATGGGGTAAGAGCTGCTTCGTGGTGAACATGCGCACTTACAACTGCGAACAAGCTTATTGAGCTAAGGCTCACTGATAGGCTTACTGACAGGCTTACTGATAGGCTTACTGACAGGCTTACTGATAGGCCTACATGCATTCCAATCTTCATGAGAATTTACAAGGAACGGAACATGAAGCCGGGAACTTACCTTCGTTCGAGACTTCACCTTGCAAGTTTCTCTTCAGCAACGCGCGTGGAGGCCCGCCTTCTACAGAAATTACCAGCGCACACAGAAGGTAAAGACTGAGTTGCAGTCCATGAGTTATCGGCATGGTTCGTCTTCTGTGAAAAGCTAGGGGTTTTTTCTTGGACGGAATGAACTTGTTTTTTTTTTTTTTTTTTTCTGACTGTAGCAAGCAATCAAGATTAGTTTTACGACCAGCACTTTCACAGACAGTACTGCTAGCGAGGACTGCTGCTTATTTCATGAATTTGCGCATGTGCACAAAAAACAAACAGAAAACTACACGCATATTTTGGGGTATGTTACATCAGCGGAAAAGTACATAAGTATACGGTTACTTACCTCTGATGAGAAAGCTACACAGTGAATTTCAACTTGATCGACCAGCACTTCTGGACTTATCGTGTGTGGAATGATTTTCCAACTTTGACCTGTGTTGACCTCTGCCCTGTCTCAAAACAACTGAGCTTATATACTGATCTTGATTTATTGTACACCAATAACAATAGGGTTCCTGTATTCCCAATGAGGAAGTACACATAAACTTGAACTTGGACCAGAATACGCAATTCTGGACTCCTCATGTTACATGGATTTCCGGTTATTGACTTTTTGATCTCAAATGCCCTCTGATTCCACCCCCAAAAATACTCCTGTACTCACCATGTGGAATACACATACTAAGTATGAGCTTGATCCATCTAGACTGCCCGAATTATCATGTTTTCTAGCTGAAGTTGGATAAAATATTTATTTATCACACAGTTCCCTAATAACCTCCAGATCTACACCAAGAAACGATGGGTTTCTCTCCATGAGGAAGTCACACCAAAATATCTCAGCTTGATCCAACCAAGTGTTCTGGACTCTGTTCACAATAATTTTAAGACTATGGCCTCTGGTGACCTCGCGAAGAACACTTACCAAGTATGAGCTTCATCTATATTGGTAAACTGGGTATTTATAAAGTCTGCTTCTCGATACGCAGCGCTTTAAGGAGGTGTTGGCCCACAAGGCGGCGCAACAATACAAACGAACAAAACACGCACTACTATAGAATACAAGTAGGTCTTCAGGTTACGCTTAAAGGTTAGCAATGAGACAGACTCTCTAAAACCACTTGGAAATTTATTCCACATGCGGGGATCCATGCTAGAACAAATTCTTCGAGGGTTCCACGAATTTTTTCTCAGTGAGTCGGGTGATGTCGGAGGCAGGGCGTAATCTAAGCTCTGGTATGGCATAAGGTGATAATGGGTAGGTTGAACAATATGGTACCACTTGAAACTTAATACTACACCTTAAAGTTTATCCTCGGCCAATGGTAGCTGTTCCAGACCCGGACTGGCATGGCCATACTTCGACGAATACAACACACAATTTTGCTGCCAATTCCCTCATCGAATGCTCTTGCCATTTGAGAGTGACAGTCGCATTTGCCACCATAGTAACCCGTTCCTACCACAATCTAGCCTAAGAAATGACCAGGGCCCTACTACACGGCACGGTTGGTATCCAGGAAGTCCAGAAGCACGTAGTTGCATTGTTCAAATCTAGTCGGTGAGACCGGAGGCGGACAGAGATTTAACATGACCTGAAATAGACATGTGGAAATCAATCGACCCTAGGTTACGGAGAGTGTCAGAATACTACGATAAAACTATCCTCGACACGCAAAGAGACTGGGTCACTCTATGCATGAGGTCTTTAGATGGGCAACCAGAAATTTTGTTTGGCTCCATTTACTTTCAGATAATTGGCATGCATCCACTTTTTTTGATGCCATCAATCCAGTTAGAGATAGTATGTAATGATACTGTGATCGAGAAGGGTTTCTTTATGAGCAAAGGGTGATACGGTACGGCGTTGGACGTTAGTAGCAATGCATATGAATACCTGAGGATTGAGGATTTATTATTCCACCCCTGGCATTATAGTGATCGTGAACGGCCCAACGATGGACCAACAATGCAAACTCTACAGTTCTGTCAACCCAATGGGACCCTGAAAACCTAGAAAAATACTTGCACAACCTAGTCCCAACTCATTTCGATTATCCATGGAGAAACAATCTGTGATTGACAATATTGAGAGCACTGCTCAACCGAGAAGAACGAATAGGCCTAATGCTGCCTTTGTGCTGAGCTATCGACTTTCATATAAATCTTGACCTTCAGAACAGCAGTTTCAGTGCTTGGGGCTATTGGCATAGTGAAGCTTTCCTTCCTCGAGATCACATTTGGATATGGTGCGTTGATCGATTTCACAGCTTGCTTCCCATAAGCCTTGGGGAGAAATGGTATACTAATTGCGGTTTTATATTTTTCATAATACCATAACCAAAATGCTCCTTCTTTAGGATGGGAGACACAGTAGCAGTGTTTCAGAGCATTGTGGGAAAAAATGCCAGTAGGCAAGTGATTGATCGACTATGTGACAATGGAGAAAAATTAGTGATTTGTTCCACCAGAACCAAGTAGGCCACTGGTCATAATACACGACTTGCTACAGACTAACTTGATAACGATTGAATGTTGTGTAAAATACTAACAACTATATATACCAGCCATTCCATTTGCTTATTCATTCTGCATTTGATCGCACCTATCAAATTATTGAAACTTCAAGCACGTTTTGGGATATTCATATAGGAACATTAGAAATATTCCGTTCCGCCCATTTTTAAAATTTTTGCTTCATCTCTGCTCGCAGTAATGCCTACAATAAACTACTATACTAAACAGTGAGTGCGGATTTTTTCGGATTGTTCACTTTCTGGTGTCGTTTTGTAATGCATCAAAAATCATCTGAAGTTCAAGAAGCCTGAACAATTCATTTCTTGCAGCAAAACGTATGTAGTTATTATCTCATCGGTCCCGAAGAGCCGGATCAGATATTGTAGTCAGTTTTTATTCACACCAATATTTACACTGTTGCTGGTTGCCAGAGCACGATTGGCTCTGGTAACAATAGTGGTGTCGAGAACTACCCACTGAGGGTTATCCTATAGCAAGGTTCTCATGGGTGTTGCAGCAATCGAGATGCACCCGCAATTGTGTCCGTTCGTGTTGTGCGTGTTGTGTGTGCTTATTGTGTGTTTTTGTGTCCCCGTGTCCGTCAGAATTCCTAACATTTTTTCGAAATCATCCCATTTCGGAGTGTTGAATTGGTCGAATTTGCAACACGCCTAATTAGTTACAAAGACACCCATTTTCGATCAATATTTGTGCAGCAAACATCCGAAATTGCGAGTTTTGGTAGAGGACAAAATTCTTGACCATTTTTCTTTCATTTTTCAAAATTTTTCACTATTTTTCGAGATATTCCCTGATTCCAATGGCTGAATGATTCAATTCCGTTGAGGTAAGCAAGCACAATTACAACAACTTCCATGCAATCACCAAAAACAAAAATTTGGACTTTAGAGGGGAAACAGATTTTTGGCCAAATTTTCATACTTTTGAAATTGAAGAATTGAATAGTTTAAACGTTTAGCCACACGTATTGGGAAGGAGAATTTTTCTAGCAGTCTATTTTATTTTAGTATATTTAGTTAGGAGTATGTAATATATTAGTACCATAGATTAGCATTTCTATGAATATGAATTTCTCCGCGAAAACTGCAGTTTTCAAACATATTTTGATAATTGTCCACTCTTTAAATTGTAACTTGTAAGATATGTGGAAATAAAACTTATTGACTGGTTTCACATTTTCCGGATGGCCAATGAAGTCATGCATCTCCGTCGGGGAGTACTCTCCCTTGTTTTTTTGTTTTTTCGAAATTTTCTAAGTCATGATTACTTGGATCGGTCCTTCATGCTTTACAAACATTTCTCAATCTTATTATTAGTTGACATCGAATGGCCTTGTGATCTGTGCCATGTTGCAAATTAAATCCGTGATTAGAGTCACTGATATTGTCTGTCCCGACAGTCAGGACCGGTTTACAGTTAGTGCGTATTAACACAGCGAAAAGCGCATCGTGGGGAAAATGACATCCCCAATTGCGCTCTATAGCAATGCCTAAATTTAGCCCAAAAAAAATTTTTTTGTTTTTTACTTGATCTCTGGTGAAAACGCTACAGTAAATGTGAACACCTGAATTAACCACTGATCAAATACGTCACTACGCGCTTTCCAATCGTTAGTTAGAATACACTGCGACGAGACTACTTCTGGAAGACTAACGAGTATAATCTCGGTGACAAACCGCCCCATTATAAGTGTAAGAGGTATTTCCTATGCCAAACAACAAGTGGATAGTCATTGTGAACATTCCACCACATGCCTCAGTAGTGGCAACACTCCCAAGGCTACACCGCCACGAAGCCCCTCCATCTGATCCCTGATGGCCTTAAAAAGATAAAAGTTACGAAGAACGATGCAGGCTCTGAAGTTCATATATTCAGCGTAACGGCGACATAAGAGGGAATAAATCCGGAGCCAGCTATGAATACTATGAATATTATGAGAGAAACTCTGAGTTAGTGGCAGTGACACCAGCGCTCAGAGTACATGTAAGTACTTAAGTAGATTGTGATTGTGTCGTATCTGAGACAAAAGTTTGGATAAGGGACCTGCTGACTACTGATTACACCCGGTATGAGCGGAAAATAACTCACTGCTACAAAGCCCTCTATTTGGGTACTTGAATAAATATCCGACTGAGACCGCCGCTTATCCATGAACGCAATGAACACAGTCAACGTCCTCCTGATGCATCTGGCCTACACCTGTACTGACGGCAACGCTGTGGTACGCTACCAAATATCCCTGAGGGTCCATTGATTACGATTCCGGGGCCAGCTGCTCAAAATCAATAACATGATCAAGTTCCTCTTCCTACCTACTAATAGAACCATGGTCGTGTCGATGCAGCTCATCAGCTCATGGAGACGAGCTATTCCATTTCAGTCTAACCAAACCAGCTGGGAGGGGACCCCAGGGACGTTGGGGCGGATTGGCCAGGCCCCAGGCCCTGGTCGCTTGCCCGAGGAGGCGGACGTATTGGGAGGCGAAACGGATGGATACGGGTTAGGGGTCTTCCGGCATGTGCACACTCATGACTGATTTAAAGCCGAATGGGGTCGTGACTCCTCGACGATCCTCTCCTGACTACTTCAAGCTCTGTTGATTTCATGTACTCCGTTCGGAGCCCACATACCTTCATTTATCTCTAGGTGGAGTCAAATGTCCTTGTTCACATGCCCCAATTTGGCGAAATATCAATCTTTGACAATTTGACAATATATTCCCCAAATTCTCCCCCCAGGTCTACACCGAACACCGAACATTTCAGCTCGTGTTGAAAACTCTGCGATTCTTGAGTATCAAACACCTGTGTGTAAACTGCTAAAAACTGGATAGCCTTACTATCGAAAGGATGTGACACGTGCAAAGACAGATTTCGAAACGTTAGGGGGGAGAACACGTTCGTTTAAGTTCAGCAGATCATTAACGTTGCGTGATGAAAGTAGTGGGGCTATCAGAAACTTCGCAATTAGCCTGCCTACTTAGAATGATAGGTCAACACCAGGGACTAATCGCATAGAAGTTGAGATAGTGAGGCCCGAAACCAACAGGTATGAAAACTGTGAAACACAATATATAAATAAATTTGCGCCAATGTGCATAGTTTCTAAAAAAAAATTCTTGCACAGTAGTGTACAAGGCATGCAATCGTTAACACGAACTCTCATAAAGCTGGTCAGGTTTTCACATGAAATATTCATCTACGCGAAGAAAAGAAAAGGCCAGTTCTCCGTTCACAGAGGGTCGGTAGCTGCTGCTCCGATTGTGAAAAAGCGGGTATCCGAGCTGTGCAATAACCTCTCTTCTCAATATTATCAACTGGGCGGAAATTGTTTTGGTGGTGCACTTGAGCGTATATATATTGATATTAGAATATATATATATATTATATATATATTATATATATATATATATAATTCCTCCTAGAGTCTAGAGAATATATATAATATATATATATCTATATATATATATATATATTCTAAGTATAATAGATATATTAATATATATATATATATTCTCTAGGCATGCTAGAGAAGAGGGCGCTAACCGAAAGTTCGTGTCTTCGCGATGGTTCAGTGTCAGTTTTCTACAGTGCGCCATCAACTTATCAACTAGTGGAGAGGACACTTCCCTTCACACAGCGGTTCTTCAGAACACCAGCGATAATACAGCACTAAGTACCACAAGGTGCACGTTGCGAGTTATTGCAGCCTATACCGCTGCGAATTACGATTCTGGTACTTACCAGGGATTTTTGCTGTATTAATAAAGACAAAGTCATGCACTGAGTCTTAGTTTATATCTATACAACCGTGCTTATTTTTTCGACCAGTGTGTTGGAGGGGAGGGATTTTCTAATTCCGGTATTAAACAAAAAAAATAATAACCAGTAATTGTTTTGCCACAAATCAGACAGGCAAACATCCCCTACGGGTACTTCATTATCGCACTACACAAAAATATACCATGAGTTTTAAATTGCCACTCAATCAGACAGGCCCCCCCCCACCCCAAAAAAAAACCTTTATTGCTTCACTTATCTTGACTATGGGGGTAACACGATTGTGGAATTGATTATTCTGACAACAACCTGTTAGAAACCCCCCTCCAGAGGAAGGGACATGGGCAATTCCACGCGAAAGTAGAATACTGTATTTTGTGTCAACTGCGACCATAAAAGTATGAGATTTTCCGAATATAACGTCAGATTTTTATTTTTCGCCGCATTATGGGCGTTATGAAAAAACAGGAAAAATGTACGAATTTTTTTCCTGCAGAAGGAACTACATGGACTTTAAATTTCACATCAGTGGTTCACTGTTTCCATGGCCCTATGGATGATTAATATAAAATTGAATTTGAGTTTGGGTCACAGCCTAGCCTCCGCAGTCTTAATTATATTTGCCTTGTTTATCCGTCATTCCGTACCGCAAATATGCACTTTATTGTGGTTTTTAAGGAAACAAAAAAAGGGAGGGGGGGGGGGGGGGGGGGTTATAGAAGTTTGAATGTTCGGGTAAACCTATAAAAAAATGGATACACATTTTAGACTAACAGGCTTCAATCAGGTTCTTAGATATAATATTGATTTTCGTCTTTTCCGGTAACGGAATGATGTATATGGAATGACAATTGCATTTTAACATTGACACTGTCCTGCGTTTGTCTGACCTGCAAACCGAACTGTATATTTTTATTTTCATGTCTAGTGAATAGTCCCAGGTTGTTTTTCGACACTTTTTTATAACTTAATTAATTTAAACTAATTAATTAAATAATTAATTCAGTTTTTTTTTAAATGTAGCTAATCTATACTAGTTAGATATAGTGCGTTACCAGTGTTTCTTGCATCTTGAAGATTAGGGAACTTGAGTTCAAATACTGACCTGTGATGAGGTGCTATTAGAATATAGGCTGAGGCCTATATCTTCCATTTATTGGAAACTAATTGTGATTGGGAGAAATGGTCCACATGAATTGGATTTAATTACGAGGCGGTGTACATGTCTCCTTTGTGTAATGTTCAGATTGCAAAAATTTACCATCTCAAGGAAATCAGAAATGGATTGTTGAATGCTGTTTGAAAATAAAAAAAAATCATAACCATGTGATATTGTATTTAACTTGTGCATGTATTTCCAGGTTGATCGGACGTAATGTTTTGACTAAAATGCAGGCTTGTTAGGTAACAGCTTGGGATGTAATAATTGGATTCCATCAAATGCTATGGCCTTAGATGATTGAAATGTGGAGGGGGACCACCATTTCAGCACTGTAGGTTGGGTGTATGATTATATTTGAAAAATCAAGATTAAGCACAAGGGAAGAGATCAGTTAATTATAATTTGTGGCCATTGGATTTGCTTTTAATGACGTAGGACCCCTTTTTATTTTGTTGGTCACAATTTTATTGAATTTTGAATTGCCAATTGAATACATTTGAGATTGTTTTTCAAATAATGGTGTTAGAACATATATGCCACATGTGCCAACAAATGCCTTCATTTTTGTTTTATAAGAAAAGGTGTATTTTTTAAAAATGTTTACAAACAGAAATATATTTGGGGTTTACCACCCCCCCCAAAACACAGACCACAAACCTAAGGAGCAGAAAGTAGAAATGTTTGTTTGATGTCGCCCATGGCCCATGTATATTGCTTCGTGTAGGAGTTAATGTGTTAAAAGATGATAACCTCAAACATGAGGCGCTACTCAATATGTAACTACATATGCAAAATAGTTATTCCATCTTGTTATTTGATTACAAACAATTTTATGGATTGTAGGGCTCCCCGATTTAAAGTTAGCACTTGATAATGATAGCTAATGTCTGTTAGAACATAGTACATTACAAATCACAGTGTCATTCCGTTACTGGCAATTCCGTACCAAGAAATCAAATATTACTTAATACAGCATAATCAACGATGCACTTCATGATCATGGATTAGACCCAAAAGTCACAAATAAGACATGGGCATGGGATTATCGCAAAGAATGCGCAGAGTTTGGACAAGAAAAAACATATTAAAAATGCATGCATGATTCGTTAACGATATTTTTTGAGTGGAAAAATAACGATGAGAGTTATAGCTTATGCTTACCTGCATGAGGAAAAACTTATTTTGATAGCATACAAGCATAAGAATTGGATATTGATTGAATTCACATCCATGAAGGGGCAAAAAATGTGGCTGAGCGTTCTCGTCCAACGCGGGGAACTTGCCTAATCAGGTATGAATTCAGAAGCCTGTGATTTGAAAGAAAACAGTGGCTTGCTTATATGCAGGAGCAGCTATGGCATTAACAGCTGGTCATAATAAAATCAGGGGTTAGGCCAAAATACCTCCCCACCCCCCCCCCCGCGAAAAAAAAGAAAACGTTACAAGAAACAAACGGGAGATCACGGCGTTGTGGGATAGCGAGTCAAAAACTTTCTGAAACCAGACAATCGGGAGGTATAGGGACCAACATAGGACTTGGTTAACCAAATTCCCCCTGCATGAGTGATAATCTATCTTTGATGAGTCGTAGGTCAATTAACTCAAATTCTTCGAGAATTCACTTTTTCAGACTTGCTGGAAGTTTCTCCTAGTGATTCGGCCAAAGGCTTGCCAAAAAAAGTGCCTGAGCTCATTACGTTACGTGGAAGTGCCCACATCCGGCATGGAATTCAGACGCCTGTGATTTGAAGAAAAACAGTGGCTGCTATGAGAGCAGCGAATGGCAGAAGAGCTGCGTAATCAAATAAGGGGTTAGGCCTAAATACCCCCCCCCCCCTCACCAAAAAAAAAAGATACAAGAAACAAACGGGATACTACGAGTTGTTGGATAGCGGGTCAAAAACTTCTTAAATCCCAGACGATCATGAGGTAGGGACCCAACATTAAACTTGGTTAAACAATCCCCTGCATTAGATTGACATTATCTTTGATGAGTCGTCAGGATAAATTCAACTCGGAGAATTCACTGTTTCAGACTATGCTGGAAGGTTTCTTCCTTTGATTCGGCAAAAAGTTGCCCCTATCCAAAATACTTGGGCGATTGGCTTGGAACCTTACGCAAAAAAAAACAATGAAAGATGGAAAGCTAAAAGAGCTGCATGCGAAATATATCGCCATTCACGCTAATACATTCAAGTACGATATAACAAGCTAATTTGGGATAATCTAATAAAAGACACGTACACGGGATATTAAACTACAAGGAATTCCAAGAACCAACTTAGGTGACCATGGCAGCCCTAACATTTATCGTAAACGAAGCAATTGGTTGGTTCCAAAGCCATGAAGTTATTAGATATATAATATATATAATATATAATATTATATATATATATATATATATATTATAATATATATATATATATATAATATATATCTATATATAATATAGATATATATATATATATATATATATATATATATATATTCGGTGTTCGCAAGATGAATTACTTCTGGTTCTCATCGTTCGTCGGCGTTTGCCTTGTACGCCTCTGTCAGGGCAAATCTACGTTCTGCTGCGTTGTTTACCACTAGCAGTTTTTGACACTGTCCTGAGAGTCCTTGTACAGGTTGTCGCCTTCCAAGACAACGGGTCCATCAGCAGACGTATGATTCGCTTCGTGGGCTCCGCCTTTCTTTGCACGTCGAAAACACGAAGCGACCTTCTGGTGAAGAAGGCATTAGGTGGATATTTTGCATGTCTTCAGTTGTGAATGTTAAATTGTTTCAGTCTTCATCCTGATCAACGCAGTCTGCCTTTTTTTGTCTGGAACCCGGTCATCCAAAGGGAAAGTGACCAAATATTTCGCCAAGTACCAGAGATGCCGTTGGAAAGCATTGCTGGAGCACAGTTAGCATCATGGTGTCGTTGGATGGGGCATGGGATAGAGTGGAGCGTAGCGGCCAAAAGGGGACGTATGCCAGGCAATGACAGTGCCAGACAGGTCACCTTCCGCCCTGCGTCCCGTTGTCTTGAAAACTGTTTTCGAAACAATCAAAAAGAAATCGACAGACATGAGGGCCTTTCGGCATCCACCTCGCGTGGTGAACGGAAAACCAGGGCAGGGAAACGATTGTTGACTCGTTGTTTCCCCATACGAGGAAACAGAGCTCGCGAGTTGCAGGAATCGAGTAGTCCCGCGTGGACACTTCGTTGGATCAGCCAGGGCAGATGCCAGATAATCTCTCATCTTGGAGCGGAGCTGCTCCAATGTCTTTCGGAAAGGTTATCCTCAGCCATTTTGTACTCTTGTTGGTTGATTTTCTGGAAGCGCTTGAAAAGTTCGACTTCTGGACCTCCAATGGGCTCGAATGTGGACGACTCGGAAACGTCAGACGAGAATAGAGAGAGAGATGCGGACAATCAAACTCGAGTCATAAAATTGGGTAGACGGGCTACGCGCTAGGAAAGGCAGGGCGATTTGGTAGAATATGTTCCCATACGCAAGGAATGTTTGCCCCAAAAATATTGACCCCTGATAACTATGTAATGTAAAAAATTAGGAAATGTGTGGAGGTCACAAGGACGGCGATGATGAGGTAGTCAATACCAGACATGTGCAGATGCAGATACCTAACGTACACTGAGGTGTCACGATTGTAATATAGTTATGCAATTCAGGTTTCAACGCTTGTATAGACTTCAGGAATTGGTGAGGCTTTGGTTTTCTGGATTAAATAAAGCAATCTGGTGCTCTATGGTCAGGCGTGGTGTGCTCAGGATGGAATTTGAAAACAAAGGGTATATTTAGGGTGTGAGAAAAATACGAGAAATTTTCGAGTATTTACTTTGGGTCATATCTAGTTTATTTTAGGGGTTCCAGACCAATTAGAACTGAAAAGAAATTGTGTTGGACATGTGTAGTAGAAAAACATAGTGAAAGTATTACAGGGGTGTGATGACCGCGAACTATCAAGGTCACGCTAAGATTAGCATAAGGTAACACTAATTTTCAGAACTTCCCTAAAGTAAACTAACACCCGATGGCAAATTGTTACGCGTGACAAACAATCGTATTCTCAATTGAGAAAATGCAGTCCCCAATCTGCTTGGTGGTAGCTATCTCAAGTTTTAATTTTCAACTACAATGTAGTCAAAGTAGATCAAAAAATCCCACTGAGTAGAGGAATAGAGGGTGTTAAAGAAGAAAAAGTGGGCGAACTCTGCAATCATTATATTGGGCTGATATTTCGCACATAAGGAGAGGAAGCAACAGAACAAAATATATATAGAGGTAAAAAAAAGTTCTACAAGAATTAGTAGGGGTAACACCTTTTTCAATATACCGCCTCCTCATCGACTTCTCAGCGCAAGAATTTTTACTATTTTTTAGTTATTGAAGCCTGTATTAGCGGAATGTAAGAAGCTGGGCACTTGTGTTGTACATTGATGATATCTAATTTACAAGGCAGAACGTAGATGGAATGTGCCTTAACCGAGACAAAAATCTGGTCAGATTTCTGCAGGAACTGGCTTCATGAATCCCCCCCAAAAATCTGTTCTGCGGCCAACTCAAAGACTCACCTTTTTAGGGTTTGACCCTATTCGGGCGATAAGGTTGTTACTGTTAAACCCAAGGGCGGCGATTTGTGTGGCAGGTGGGGGGGGGGGGACGGACAAGATGAATACCATCTAAGCGAGAGCGACCAACCAGGTTGGCGCGTACGTACAAGAAAATTGTTCGTTTGCCAGACCCCCTAGAGTGCAGGAAACGAATTCCCATGCCTCATCGGACAGTCAGCAGACATTCCTAACATGATAACAATTTTTTATTTCAGGGACGGTCCTCCAAAAGTATCGCAATAGGGATCAATTTCAAGGTTTTGCGTTGGGTGATGTGACATTCGAAAATACGATGCAAGTGAGGTTTCAATAATGAACGGATCAATCGATATGGACAATGCCACCACCACTGAAATTTTGCAGGATCCAATTTGACAACGGATCGACATGCACTGACCACTCTCTGACCTATCACTTACGATAGGGCAGGCCTGAGTTTTGTACTTAAAGATTACGCCCCCCGTTTTTTATTCCTTGTCGGACCACAGGCGAAGTGGGCGGGACATTTCTACTTGGAGCAAGACTGTGTCCAAATGAGGATAACACAGAAGTAAAACCGACAACTGCGCGCGTAGCGCACGCGGAAAAAATACACTCTTGGCATTTCATCTCAAAAGACAAGGCATTTTGATATAACTGGTTCTTCACCAAAAAATATTTAATCATGTATTTTGCACGAAATTGTGGCGTTGTCTGACCGAATCTTCGATGACAATTTTATGGGGTTTCCACCCGCACGTGTGCCTGCCCTTAGTATGTGCACCGTCACGCAACCAACTTTCAAAAAGGTTGCACCCATAAAATTGATTGCCGAATACGTATTTTAAAATTTGAAGATAGACCATATTTTGCCAAAACAAATCATAGGTCCGCCAGGTGGTAGACTTAGCCTCATTGCCCCAACTTCATTCCCTTCAAAGACAACAATGTTCACACTTTTGGGCATTCTATCCAAGATTTCAGGCAATATTTGGACTCACTTTGGGACAGCCTTTTCTTCATTGATTTGAATCATGTCTTTCTGACACGTAATTTGTGGCGTTCCCCTGGTGCCATTCGATGCCGCACCGCGGGCCCCATAGTGATAGTATGTGCACAAAAACTGTGCACTCAAAACCTTTCAACAAGTGGTCGTAACCATAAATAAGTAAAAAAATCACAGATCCCGCCAACGGTGGTAGGACCTACCCCGTCGTCTCAACCCCCTTCACCTCAAGATAGCGATGGTTGACAAAGTCCCATGATGGAGAGATACACCTTAAGCTGGTGAAGCTAGTTTCATGTAAACGATAGGGATTGAGGAGAAAACCCTTCTTCTCATTGATAATTGAGTACAACCCAGAATAAATTACAGGCATTTTTTGTTAAGGAACATAATGTCTGCAGGAGGCACATCATATGTATGAACACTACCGACACATGAGAAATATCGCGCTCAGCGCGCAAAAAATTCGAAAAGGGCAGCAGAATTCCCTCAACTCGATCCATTCTAGGTCATCATGCAGTGTTAAAACATGGTTGCTGAGATATGTCGGATACAGTGGCAGAGAAATAGCAGTCGGGCTCAATATTGGCGGGGACAAAATTGAGTGCGTCCCCCAACCCCAAATATTGGAGGGGACGCCGCCCCCCCCGTCCCCCCCGTCCCCCCCCCGTCCCCCCCCCCCCATGATGGCCGCCTTGCTACAAAGATCGAACGGGACAAGTTTTGTGTTGGCGGGGGGGGAACAGGGATATTAATCGTCCCGAACTGGCCGACGCGGTCATGGTACCCCCCTCTTGCTACCGCATGGGTCATTGCTACTTGCTCGACTTACTTCTAAACAAAAATCTACTGACACTAACAACCGTATCAACCCAGCATCCAGCCCTAAGTTACAACTCTTGGCGTGCCTCACATCGGGAAAAACTACAAAACCATCGGGAGTATAAGAAGATTACTGCCAACAAAATTATCTCCTCGGGAGACGGAACCCGAAAACAATACCGTGTTTAGACGAAATGGATCCATAATGCCGAGTTCACAGCCAGTCCATCAACTTCACCCACTTTAAGGGCGACGTTAGGTTTCATTAACAAAATTATTTGAGAGGGACTGGGTACGGTAAAGTAAACCCTGCAAGCTCGGCTAATCAGCCTT